>VZSE01013412.1:0-149702 GCA_013398275.1 Promerops cafer
CACACACTCTCACACACACCCCCCATCGGCACCAAAGGCACCGCAGCCTCCTCTCCCGAATCCCCAGGATGCCGGTGCTGAGGAGGATGAAGGTGCAGGGTGGCTTCACTCAGGCCACCTCCTGGCTCTCAGCACCCCCTTTTGCCCCCCAGACCCATGGAGGGGTGAGCCCACTGCGGCCACCTCCCACGAGAACGAAAACGCACTCGCAAAAAAAGGGGCTGGAAAATGCCTTTCTTTTTTTTTTTTTTCCCTTCTGTTGCGTTCTGAAACCAATAATTACATTTAAAAAATAACCCAACAACAATTAACGCAAATTAAGTGTGAGGTCTAAGCTACAGGCAGAAGTTTGATTTGAAAAGAGCAAAGCAAGCAGTTCTGGTTGGGAGCTCTGATAGTTTGTCTGGTACAGATGGTCAGAGAGGCAGAGCGAGGGAAGAAGGGAGGGAAAGTGGGTGAGAAGACACGGCTAATGCGGGGTATGAGCCACAGATGCATGAGACCCTCTGGAGTGGCATTACAGTGGTTACAGCAGAACTTTTATCCTCTCAGACTGCACCAAAGGAGCGTCTGGGTGGCTGTGGCCAAGCAGCACTGCTTCCACTCCACTGTCACCAGCGTGCTCAAAACCTTGCCCAAAATAAGGCAACCTTGCCCCAAAATCAGAGAGCTCTCAGACCAAGAGGGGCAGGGAGAAATGCTCATGAGTGTGATTGTACCACCCATCCCTACTAAGCGTCTTTTTGAAATTTCATCTTCTCCCGGGTGAAAATCCCACTCTCCCTTCCCAGTCCTGCCCATCTGCCCCCCTTCCCTCCTCGGGACGGTTGGGTGCCTTTTAGGTCCCAGCCACTAACAAGGGTCCTACCAACAGACAGCTGTGCCCCCCGTGCTGCAGCTTGCAGCTCATCCCTTTGGCATGGGGGCACTCCCGCGTCACTTGAGGCACATCTGTGTCTCCCTGAAGAGACAGTCAGGGGGCTTGTGCTGCCAGCCCCCAAAATTCATCATTCATTCTAGGTCCGGACACAAGACCATTTCCCAGGGTATAAACCCCCACAGTCTGTCCTTGAGGACAGCCTTTTAAAAGAATCCCTAAATTGTTCTTACTTCTCATTTAACTAGGTCTCTTTGTCCACCCCAAATCCTGTCGTGTCTGGGGAGATGGAGGATTGAAAAGTGCCCTTTTCCCTCCTGGCTGACCCCCTTTTTCACTGGACAGTCACAGAACCACAGCGTCCAGCATCCCATTTTCTTGGGATCTGAGCTCTTCAGGGTGACCCTAAAGAAGTGACCGGGTATTTTGGGCTACCGTGGGGGGCGGGGGCAGCAAGCTGGCTCAGAGCTGCCAGCTGCTTCCCCCCACGCACCCCGTGCCCTCCGCAGCCCCCTCCCCGTGTCCCCCACCCACGGCCCTTCGCCGGGGGAGCCGCGGCGCGGCGCAGCCTGCCCAGGGCTGGCAGGGCTGCGCCTCGAGAGAGACATCAAAGTCTCCCCTGGAATGTGTGTGGCTCTGCCGCGCTGCGAGAGAGATACGGAGCCAGGGATCATGAAAGAGATACTGCGATGGTTATCGCCCCATCAAATCAAGGGGAAGCTGAGCGTCAGGCTTGCCAACAATACCTGTTATTGTTCCTCCCCTGTGCGGCACTTTATTAGGCGCTATAATGATTTTAATATTCATGCATCTCCGCAGCCGTTCCACCCCCCCTCCCCTTCTCCTCCTCTGTGCTTTTCAACATATTCCACATTGGAAAGTGCCTTTCTTGCATTTCCTGGGAACTCGCTTTCCCTCCGGGCAGCAGGTGTTTCAGTCCGCAGCACCCGGGAACGTCCCTCTCCGCACCGGGAAAAGGGGATTTTCTCGTGGTCTTTTGCTGCTCTCTCCCTGCACCTCCTTCCATCCACCACCGCCCCCTTTTCCTTCAAGTAAAAGCTAATTAAGCACCACGCTGCTCAAATGATGGCATTGTTTCACTCCCAGTGGGAGAGAGAATCTTGAAGTCCTTGTCCAGGCAGTGCTCCCACTCTGGTGGGGTGTGTGCTCCCAGGAAATCCCCTCCATCTCCAGGTGGCTCAAGAGTGGTCCGAGGTGTCCCAGCACGGATGCTGTAAGGCAGATGCATTAAACTGGTTGTGCACGGGTTGGTTTGTACCAGCCAGCCTTGGGATGAGCAATCCAGGCACAACAGGAAGGTCCCTTTGCCCATCCTTCACAGGCTCTCCAGGCTTCATTCCTCAGCACAAAAAATGAAACTGACTGTGGGGTGTGTCTAAGAGTGGGTACCCCAGAAATCATAAAATCACAGAATGTTTTGAGCTGGAAGGGACCTTAAAGATCACCTAGTTCCGACCCCCAGCCATGAGCAGGGACATCTTCCACTAGACCAGATCACTCAAAGCCCCATCCAACCTGACTTTGGACACTTCCAGGGATGGTACAGCCAAAACTTCCCTGGGTAACCTGTGCCAGGACCTCACTATCCCACAACAAAGAATTTTTTCCTAATATTCAGTCTAAACCTGCCCTCTCTCAGTTTGAAGCCATTTCTCCTTGCCCTATTTCTACATGCCCTTGTAAAACATCCCTCCCCAGCTCTCCTGTAGCCCCCTTTAGACACTGGAAGGTGCTAGAAGGTCTCCCTGAAGCTTCTCCAGGCTAAACAACCACAGCTCTCTCATCCTGTCTCCATAGCAGAGGTGCTCCAGCCCTCTGAACATCTTTGTGGAGTTGCTGCAACAAGTCCACATCCTTCTGATGTTGGGGACACCAGAGCCAACCTGGTCCCACTGCTCCTCAGCACCAGGACAGGCCAAACCCCAGCCCAACCATCATTCCAAACCAGCCCAAAATCTATGCTCATCACCTCCAACCTCTTGCCCCATCCCTGGACCAGTGTTAGCTTGTCACAGCATCTCTCCTGTGGATGGTGACCATCATGCTCCTCACAACAGGTTCAAGTGGCAGGATGTTTATTCGGGGATTACAGCCCCAAGAAATACCTAAATGGAGATTTATTTTGTGGTGTCCCACCCGTTCTGGGCTGGGCAGTGTTTTCCCAGGGGTGGAGGTGCCTGTCACTGGATACCTGGGAACAGCGCCATGATCCACTGGCTCTAAATCCTTGAGAAAACAGCAAATTTGGGAGTTGCTTCATAGGCAAATATTGCAAAAAAAACCCCCTTCAAATGGCTGTTTAAGGGATTAGCTGCAGATAAGGGAGGAGAAGTGTTGCAGCTGGCAAGCAAAGGCTCCTGCTGGGGATAGTAGGGGTAATTTGGAGAAGAGGCTCCAAGCCTGGTGCTGTGCTGCTTCACCCCTCTCCTGGAAACTCACAGTGTTGTTTTCCTTCTGCCTGGCCCAGCTGTGATCCACCACGAAAAATGAGGCCACATACTGATACACTTTCCCCAGAGACCCCGTCCCACCAGGACTGGTGACAAGGTGAGGGACACTTCAGCAAAAACCAAAGTCCAGCAGCAGCACCTCCACCTGGTTTCCAGTTCCACATAGAGCCCACTGCTTGTCCCAAAGTTTACTTTCATTTTGAGGCACCTAAATTAATTTTTAAACTCCTTCCTCAGTTTAGTTAACTGAGTGTTTTCACTTGTAAATGAGATGGGGAAAAGGTACCTCTGAAATCATTAAAGTGAAATTAAAATTTAAAAAAAGTTATGGTGGGATAATTGCCCAAATTCCCCCAAGTAACTTGGGATCCCTTCCAAACCCAGCTTTTTGGTTACCATATTTGAGTAAAACCTTCCCCTGTTTGGAGTACTCAGAGCACCTGTGGTGAAGGGTATTGGGTATAATCAGAGCCCAGTGGTGGTGATGGAGGCGTGCAGAGGGACCCCTGAACTGCCAGGGGACAGCTGAGGGGACAGCAGAGCCTGCCTGGGCCAGGGACGGGTGACCATGGACCACACTCCAGGGACAAGCTCAGGGTGACCCATCCCAAAACAAGACAGAACCTCAAGGAGGGTCAGTTTTTGGTCCGGGGAACTTGTCCCACTTGTGCCTGCCCAGCAAAGCCCCCTTTCCACGGGCTGGTCTGAGCCCGCTGCCGAGCCCGTCCCGGCGCAGAGCAGGGGTGCAGGATGTGGCCCCAGCTCCCTCAGCTGCAGCTGAGGTATGCACAGCTGGGGCTCCCTGGCAGGGCTCTGCGCCGCCGTGGAGTTCCCCGAGTTCAAAGCTCTGCTGCTGACTTTGTACCCCTCTGGAAGACACTTCCTCTCGCCGCCTTCCGGGTGAGATTTCATAGCTGCAGGAGAGAGAGGCCTTTTCATCATTTAGCCCCAGCCTTTCTTTTTTCTTCCCCCCCCCCCCCCCCNNNCCGCGATTTTTTTTTTCCCCCCCCCCCCCCCCCCCCCCATTTTCTTTTTTTGGTAACAATATCCTATACAGAAAGGAAACAAACAAATTAACTGCTGGGTCTCCAGGCTGAGGCATCCTCACCCACACACAGCAGCCGTCGCCCTTGATCCCCAAGGTGCTGCATCCCCTGCACCATCCCACGGGCACGGCAGGGCCCATGGGGCAGAGGGGGTTTTGCAGCTGTGTGGAGCCCCATGAGCCCCACGGCAGAGCTCAGGGTCAGGAGGGGACGGCTTTGCTGGGGCAGAGGGGTTCAGCCCAGGGCTTGGCATCAAGGGTCGGGGATCTGCGAGGCTGGTGTGCAAACACGCCTCTGCTTTGTTCTCCTTCTCCCACAGGGATTCTCTTGGGAGCACGGAAGTTATTGTGTCTTTTTCCTTAGAAGGCAGCATAAGTGATGCTGGGGTACCTGAGCCTATAAGTGTGATAGTCACACCTTGTATCTGGTTGCAAAGCAGCACAAACCTGAAGGGACATCAGTGGCTGCTTGGTGTCCTGTGCCCTCCTGCCCACCCCACTCATCAGCAAAAGCTACTTGCAAGGCACAAGCCACAAACAGGCAAGTCTCTCAAAATTGCCACCCAAGCCAGGCACGGCCACCAGGGAGAGGAGAGACACTCAGGAGCCCTCACACCCCAGCAGAGGTCATGCATGGGACTTCAGGAGAGCATTCAGGGATGTTCTGTAAGCCACCATAAAGGGCTTGAGTCAGGGCATAAATGAGAGATTTACAGGCAAAGCTGAGTCCTTGGAGCAGGCAAGGTGACAGGAGAGGGTGGTTTTCTAAACATAAAATCACAGAATCATTTAGGCTTGGAAAGACCTTTAAGATCATCAGGTCCAACTGTTAACCCAGCACTGCCAAGGTCACCACTAAAACGTGTCCCCAAGTGCCACATCCACACATCTTTCACATCCCTCCAGGGATGGTGACCCCACCACTCCCCTGGGCAGCCGGTTCCAATGCTTGACAAACCTTTGAAGAAATTTTTCCTAGTATCCAACCTAAACCTCCCCTGGCAGAACTTGCAGCCATTTCCTCTCGTCCCCTGATGCAAAATACCAGATGATTCCCACTGGTGCTCCTGTGCCTCCATGCCCAGCACACCACGAGGTTTAGCTGTGCTGGGGAGCTGCAGATGGCCCAGACACAGCACAAGTCCCAGGGGTGACAGTGGAGGCATGAGGTGGAGAAGGAAATCCATGAAAGCACACTAATGGACCTGGGATTTGGGAATATACCCATTTTTCTTCTTTGTCAGCTGGTTGCTGAGCACCTCCCTGGATACAAAACATCTGAGCACCAGCTCTCCTTGAAGCACAGTTGTGTGGCCACCAAGCATTTCAAGACACAGGAGCAAATTTTGTTAATTGCTGGATGACCTAAATCCCATCCCTACTTTTGAAGTGATGTAAATCTAATATTTAACCAACAGAATAAAGTAGCCTAAGTTTATTCTGGGGTGCATGGTCATACTCATAGCTTATAGTAAATAGGTAAGGCAGGCAACTTAGTGGATAACAATCGTGTTCAGGGGTTAGGGAATTGTTAGGAGCTGTTTTGCCAAGATAAGGTTTCTGACATCCATCATTGCTTCTGTCAAACCCGAGGTTGTGAGCGTGGTGAGAAGCTGCTGTGGTTTTGCTTTATTAAAAGGCTTTCTTGAGTTTACCAAAGGGATTTTTAGCAAATATTGATTTTGCAATGGTGATAATCCCCTGCAAGCAGGTACTGTGCCTTATAGCATTTAAATAACTGTTGCACAGCTATTTTGGGAGAGAATTCCAGAAGTTATTTAATTATTTTTGTCTATGATCTATCCATTTATCTCTTTATCTATTTATCTGTCTATTTTCATCTATTTTATACAAAACCAGCACTCAGTCCAGGCAGGTTGCTATTCCTGCTGCTGCAGTTCAGCTGAGTTTGATGGGAGCCACAACTTCCTGAGAGTCACTTTAGGGCTCATGATCAACAGCCTAATGGGGATTTACCAAATTACCGCTCGTTAGCAGAGCTGCATCAGGTTACCATAAACAGGGTAATTCAGCCCAAACCTCCTTCACCGAAGGCACTGCCCCTCACTGGGGCTCTGCATCACTCTGGCCCTTCTCATCTCCTCCAGGATAGAGGCAAAGGAGCAAACTTTCTTCTCTGAAGAGCTCAGATCACGTGGGAAAACCGCACAGAGCGTGGAGGGATCTTGACATACAAATGTGCGGCGCCTCTTCAAAGCTGCAGCACAGAAGCTGTTTACACTGTAAATAAACAGACACAAGTAGCGGGTGCAATCCTTTTCCTCATGTTCCACTCTTCTGGGAAAGAGAGGCAGCTCCAGAGGTACTGTGCCCAAGTGCAACAGCAAAAAATCCCCCCCTTTTTGTTTACTGGGTGGCAGTGGAAGGGGTCCTCTGAAATAAACTGGGAAAAAATGGGACAAGGAGGCTTGAAACAGTGAAATAGCAGGACATCATTTTAATCAGCAGGTTTTCAAAGAAGGCACACAAAGGTGATGATGGATTCGCTCCTGCCATCCCATGCCCAGGCACATCTGGCTTCTCTGCTGGCATGGTCAGTGCTGAGCAGTATTGGGAAACAGGGGCAATTCAGGTCCATCCCTCCCAAAGAAATGCTTTCCAGGAGGAAAAAAGCAAACTTCAGATGAGCAACAAGTGAATCACTTACTTCTGTCTGATTATTAAAAGAAAATCCAGACTGGGATGACAGGTTTAGTGAGTATTAGAGTTACTTCTGCGGGTACCAGGCTGCAGCTTCCTCTTATGGCTGTGGTTTTACACAGACTATCAGGGGGTCCTGCATGTAGGACCCCAAAAACAGCCCTTAGAAAACTGCAGTGGGGAAGAAGTAAACTTTTTCCCCAGACTGGGTGGGCACAGGAAGAAAGAAAGGAAGAAAAAGGCCTTGTCTTAGGGGTGGGGAATGCAGAGCAGCATCTGTCCCTGGGGAGAGCAAATGGGTGCCCAGCCAGTGTGCTGAGCACCCTGCAGCTGAGAAAGCAAGGACAGGAGCACAGACAGCTGCTGTCTGAGGTGTGTAGAAGATCTCCTGTGGGTGACCCTTTCAGCTATGGGACAGCCCTGTGACATTTCTCAGGGCTTTCAGACCTACCAGAGCTTTGGCCTTGGCCAGCCAACACCCTCGCATCAGGCACTGGAGGAGGGAAGCAAAGCATGCCTGGCCACAAAAGCAGGATGACACCTTCTAATGGTCAGGGATGTCCAGCACAGCAGCCATCAGAGCCCTGTGCTCAGAGAAAGGTGTGGAGCAGCTCTGTGGGATCCAGCAGGACCTGGTGGGTTGGGTGGTACTGGCTGGACCAGCAGCCTTGCATCACCTCTTGGCTTTCAGCCACCAAGTGCACTTCCTCCTCCTGTCCATCCCTGTGGGATTAAACTTACCTCTGCCAGGTGCTCTGTGGTTGGGACAGGGCTTGGAGAGGCTGGGTGATGGTGGTGAGAGAGCTTTAAAATAACCCAGGGTGTGGACACCTCTCTGGCAGTCATGTTCTAGAAGGGTCTGGCTTGCCCAAACCTGTGCTGTGTGTCCTCTGTGGTGGGGGCCTCTCTGGTGATGAAATCAGCTGCTGGTTCCCTCATGGTGGCCAAGCCTGGAGGGCTCCTCAAGGACTAAGATTCTCCTTCAGTGCAGGGCAAAGCCATCCTTTGCATGTCTCCAAATGGCAAGGCTTTGGGTCAGGCTGCACCAGGGCTGGCTGTCAAGCCTTGGAGAGCTGAGGTTGGATCAGACAAACTCCAGAGGTCTCTCTCCACCTGAATGATCCCATGACCTGAAGAGTTTCCCTGTGATTGCAGGACCAGCTAGATGCACATCACATGTTGCTCTGCAATGAAGACATATCCAAAACTCCTCCAGACAGGGCTTGGGTCACACTGTCTCTGGATGTAATGACACCTTTGTCCCAGCCAGTCCAACAGAACCCTGTTGTAAAACAGACATTGCACGATAGAAGTGTGAGAGAGTTGATGTCCAGACCCATGGATGAGATTTCATCAGGAATTAGGCACCATTGTGTCTCCAGGCATAAAAGCCTGGTGCCACTATAACTTGAGCTTGCCCAGTCGAGCCAGGAGTCACCACACAGGCATCCCTGCAGCCTGTCCATGAAGCACCTGTCCTCCAAACCACGCTCCAGCCGTGGCCATCCCCACCTCTGGGTGTCTATTTCCAAGTGCTCTCACTCTCACCCCAAACTATTTGTGAGGCTGGTTCACAGCACCTTAGCTGGGCAGCTAAAGCTGTCCAGAGGGTGAGGTGGGTTGAGACTCTGTGTTCTGGCTGTGGGAAGAGGAGGGACACGGCAGGATGATGGCAGTACAGCTGGCAGAGTGGAGGTGGCTGCTCCTGCTGCTTCTGGATGGATGGAAGGCACAGGGACAGGCAGAGGCAGCTGCCAGTGGAGGGGATACCCCAACCCACGCTCCCCAGCCATCAGCACACAGACCCTGCAGCTGCGGGCTGGGGGCTTTTCACCAGCTGAGCACCCAAGTGCTCCCATTGCTGAGGCCTCTGTGTGCCACAGTGCCAACCTCCCCGCTGACAAGGGAGCACTAGTGATGAGATCCCATGTGTTTTTGTTTGTGCTCACTTTGCTGAGGTAATTGCCAGCAAACACTCTAGCTTGATAAGCAAAACATTGGCAAGATGCAATTTCTAAAGCATCTTTAGCTAAATTTGTAGCGGTTGTCTCCAATTTGCAGTCCTGTTTGTGTCTGTGAAGAAGGCACACACTTTCTCAGCTCCTTTCTCATGTTCCCACTTGCCTTGCACAGCCATGGAGGTAGAAGGAGGATTCCCCTCGCTTTATGCAGCTTGGCTTTGACTGAATAGCTTCCAGTTACCTTGAAACCTAATCTTCTTTTGAACTCTTTTTAAGTCAGTTGCATTCTTGGAAGGAGATGAGCCTGCGAACTTGTATCATCTGATGAGAGAGATAACAGCCCTGCAGAACCTACGCCCAGTGGCAGGCACAAGCCAGAAAATATCTGCACCTGCTCACATGGAAAAAGCACGCGGGTATGAGAGGAGGCAATTTGCCTTTCATGAGTTTGGGGATGTTTATTCCATTGAGAAAGATTCTCCGAGATGTCCTGGCTGCCTGTTTTGGGACAACTGGCCATCAGTCCTATGGGAGCTCTGGGACATGCTGCAAGACAAAATGGTGCTGAATGTCTCTAGATGAAAATAATAATTTGCTTTTTGGGGTGCTCTGGTGCTGTGCTTCGCAGCTGGTAAAGAGGGCTTATGGAAAGAAGCTGAAAACTTTGCCATCCTTAGATCCATAACTCCCAAGTTCTCCTCTTCGTCTTGCCCTAAGATAGGGTTTCAGCAGCAAGAGATGTTCTAAAAATTTAGGTCTATCTTCCTTGCCAGTCTTCCTTCCAGTCTTGTGTCCAACCATTGCTTGTTTCCACCAGAGACCATAAAAAGACCCCAAGGATCACATCACTCTTGAAGATCACACGGTGGTCCATGTGGTCCACTCCAGGGTGGGTATATAGAGCTCTTCCCATTGTCCCTATACCCCAGTCATTGGGTTAAGGTGTGACTTTTGGGTAGTCTGTCAGGTTTCCTGCACTAATGTACATCCCTACAGGATCCAAGTGTCTCTGACAAGTGTCTGAGCTCCTAGCTGCAGATCCAAGGGTTTGGATGTTCACCTTTTCTCCTTCCCATGGGGCGGCCTCGCTCTGCTGTTGGCTTTGCATTAGCAAAGTTCTTGCCACTAAGAGATGAACCCAAACTAGCACAGAGAGACAGGGACTACTTGAGAGAGACAACTAGATCTGCTTGCTCTCACCCCTCCCTCCACTCAAACTGGCCATGAGACCAAATGGTGTCTGCCATGTAGCAGAGGAGCACCAAAAGAGAGGAGGGCTGGAGAGAGTGACAAAAGCCGCTGCATGTAACATCAGGGCTGGATGCTGAGCATGAAGCAGCCAGCCTACCCAAGGGCGAAGATCTGGGCCCTCAGGACTCCTGTGGGGAGATGGGGTGACGCCACCTTTTTCATGTGCCTTTTGTGCTCCTCCATGGCTTCTTGGATGCCTAGCTTCAAACACATCTGCTTATCTCCCTGCATTACTCAGTGCTTCCCTACGTGTGCTCTAATGCATCTTCAAAGCACTGCGCTCGCCGCAGTGAGCAGACCGGTTGATTCAATTAAAGAGACTTCTAATCAACAATGGTAGTGACTTCGAGGGGTGGGGAGATGATTTGGGGCAGCTGGGGAAAATATTGCTCTAAAATTCCTCATTGCCAGAGCCATCCGAGGTGATACCTGTAACAGCTCAGAAGCCTTCTGTAAAAGTCTCACCCTCACAGGAGCAGAGGAGCCTCTGCAAGAGCAGACGTGTACTAATGGGTTTTCCTTTTTTAGTAGTGTTATTCCTACTGGAATATTAAAGAGCTCCCCCAGAGCATCTGGGCAAACAGCTAATTCCCCCGAAACCCAGGGCGGTTCATCAGCCCCAATACATTGGCTCTGAGTTGTTCTCAACACTCTACATGCCAGATGTGGGTTTCAAATTGTAACAGTGAGGGCAAGCAAGAGGAAACAACCAGGCTTTTCCCTCTCAGAATTTATTTGTTAATTAAAAAAAGGGGAAAAAAGTGGTGAAAATCTAAATTCTGGTTCCAGAGGGTTTGGGCAAAGTCTCAGCTGGAGCAAAACTGGGCTCTTGAGAAAAGCAGGCCCTTGGTCTAGAGAACCCTGCGGCTATTGGAGTTTTTCCCTTCATATATTACATTTTTTGAGTCGTGGCATTGCTGTTTATGTTCAGCTTGCTCTCAGCCACGGTGGGAGGACATCAGAGCCCCTCAGTGACTGGAGAGGAACCTCTTTGCCAGGCACCCCAACTGGAATCCTACCAGTATGTGCCGGTCACATGACGGGTTTTGGGGCTACGGGAAAGGAGGCGAGTGGGAGTGGGGCCACCGGCTGCCAGAAGAGTTCATACGGCCCACAGCCCGCTCCTGCCCACATCTGAGGAGCTGTTGGGAAGGCGAGCGGGAAGGAGGGAGCTGCCGAGCAGATGCGTTGCTCCGGTGGGCCGTCTCCAGCCTGCAGGCCCGCGGGAAGGCGCGCCCGCACCAACGCTCGCGGCGGTTGCTCTTTGATAGGTGCCGTGGAGGAGCGAGATCGTGCATCGGGGCAGAGCGAGAGAGAGATCCAGTCCGGGAAGTCGTGTCTATCTTTGTTCTCCTCCTACCTGATTGCGGGATGACTCATCCCCTTCAAACCAGCGAGGCTATTTCTGACACGAGGTGCTACTTGGCGTGAGTAAAGATGGAAAAGCCTGCCCCATAACTTGGATGATAAAAAGGATAATAATTATGCTTTATATAGCAGACTTACAAATAATGGCTTGCTTCTTTGGCTGTTCAAGACCACACATGCTTTTTTTTTTTTTTTTTTTGAAAGGGGAGAGGTGTGGGGGGTTAATTTGGGACTTTTTTTGCTGGAACGGGAGATCTGTGTGGTCCCGTAGGCTCCTGTATAATAATTCTTTTAGCTTAATATCTTTTGATCTCCTCTAAGTTATTCATCAGCCCTGAATAACACACTGCTTGACAGTCAGAACTTTTTATTGGTGAAACAGTGCTTCATTTCACCTTCAAACAAAAGCAGACTCGATGCTGTGCCTCCTCAGGAACCCATGGACAGGTGTCAGGTACCTTAGGAGAAATGGGATACTAAGTGGAGACAGGAAGGAACAGGAAGAAAAAGGAGCAAGGCTGACAAAGAAATTTACAAAGGAACAAAAAGAAAAAGCTGTCCAAAAAAAGATGAGAGGCACTGGAAAGATAAAAAACAGTAAAAAAATTGGGGTCTTTTTACCCATTTAAATAAAAAATAAAAGGGAAAATAAGGGCTGAATTGAGATACAGGTAAAGGGAAGTTAATTCAAGTCATCCTGAGGAATCCAGTGAATACCAGTTTCAAGTCCCACAAGAATGGAGAAAAGAAAGTCTGGAGGATAAAGAGGTCAAGGCTGAGGAAGTGGGCTGAGATGCTCAAGTGCAGGGAACCCCATTGTCTCATCCTGCAAAAGCTGTCAGGTTAGGAAAGGCACAAGTGAAGACCACCTCCAACTGAAGAACCGCCCGGGCTCCCTATATTTGGCAAGGGAGGGAAGTGGTCCGCCCAGCTAAATCCTCTGACCCAGGATCAACAGCATGGCGAGTGCCAGAACATCTTCCAAACACCAGGAGGGACTGTGTAAAGGTTTTGACACTTGAAAATTTCTGTAAGGCTTCAGAGTGGCACACAGGGCACTTCAAGTTCCTCTGGAGATGGTTGGTGCTGCTGGGAGCAAGGAAGCAATGCCCTGTGCATGAAACATCAGCTGAAGGGAAGGGAGATCACTGGTGGGACTCCCTAAGGATCAGTGCTGGAAATCATCTCATATCTTCCCCACTGACTTCAGCACAAAAATGAACATCATATTGATAAATCAGCTGATTTCAAAGAATGGCAGAGGAAAAAAAAAAGGCATAACTAGTCTGGAAAAATACATGAACAACAATGGCACCAGAAATAGGGTGGCATCCAAGAGTACAGAAGGCAAGGTGGCACATTTAGGGTGGCATTCTTGTGACCTTGCATTGGCCTTGTGAAAATTGTCCAAACCACTCTGTAGTTGGAGAGAAAAGCAGGTTTGACAATTAAGTTTTCCAGTAGGAAGCAGCAATAATAACTGTTGCCACACACGCAGTGTATGAGAACATCAAGCAAACCAGTGTAGAAGGAAAAAACTGATGTTTGCTCTCCTATGTAGCTTTCCCCATGGAGAGGCACAGATGATGCCAGGGCAGATGGCAGGGTGCAATCACAGTGACATGGAGCTCCAAGGACATTGCCAGTGTCTCAGCAACATCCACTTGGGAAGAGGTGGTCACACAACGGTGCTGGCCAGCACTGGGACATGGAAGTGCAGGACACCAGAGCGGTACAGCCAGGAGCTGGCTGCCCCAGGTAGGGGCAGGAGATGGCTGACCAGCTTGGGGTTGGATGCTGGCACGTCCCCAGATCATAGCATGGGATTTTGATTTTCATCATTGAGTCTAGTTGGGACAGAATGGTGACAATCCATCCTCAGGCCTCCTGCCATTGCTGCTGTAATATCTGAGGAGCATTTATTCCTTGGCAATTCTGGAACAGGGAAGGACTCTTCCAAGGACTTTGCACCTCATGTAATACTGTAGTTTCTACTTCATCCATACCAGCCAGGACTTCAAAGCCAGGATTAATAGCCAAAGGATTATACTTCCCTTCTTTTCCACCCAGATGCCCATGTTTATCCTGTGGGGTACAAAAAGATTAAAACAAAGTGAAATGAAGCCCATCTCAAGGCATCTGTAACAAGGTCACCTTGGTTCTGACCTTGAGGACCTGCTGCTGCCAGGCTGGAGATACCCTCTTGTAAGAGCAGAGATGTTGGGAGAGATCTCTGTGGTTTGGTATCCACCACATGCATCTGTCCATGCTGAGACCTGTCTCCAGTGAGAGTCTTGGGCTCACAGCAGCAAACAGCAAGCAATTTCTGATCTCTGGGAAGCAAAGCAATAGAAGCAGAGGTCAGAAATACCATCCCAGTGAGCTGTGGCAGCCGTTGGCCAGATACCCAAATCAGAGTTTTTCTCTCCAGGTTTTAACTCCATCCTCGCAGCACAGTAGGCAGGTCAAAGCCTGCTTTGAAGCGAAACCCAGGCTGTAACCCATATGCCCAAGGCAGGCACAGGGCCAGGTTCACACCGTGCATTAGCCCTGGCTCTCAGGGCTTGTGTGTGGACAGTCTGGGCCAAGGCTTTGGTGGAAGACTCACAGCTGCGTGGGAAGCTCCTCAGGAAAGGGGCCAGCAGTGCAAAGGCTGCCGTGGAGCCAGGTGGCAAACGCTGGTGAGTGAACTGACCAGGACAAAAGGGGTCCAGCACCAGTGGGCAGGAACCAGAATCGAGATCCTGCATGGAGACCCGCTCCAGCCAAGCCCTCGTGTTGCTCCCCCTGGATGTGGATCTCTGGCAGCAACAACCCACACTGGCATTGGGACAAACCTAACAGGGGCAAGACACTCGGAGCATCCAGTGCCAGCAAGAGCAGGGCCATGCTCTGCCTGTTGCCCCTGTAGGGGCTTTGCAAACCAGGCCCATCACAGGGTTACCCATGAGGGTATGAAAGCACTGGGAGGGAGAAGGCAGAAAAGCAGAACTGCTAATATGCTGTCTGAATCCAGCAATTCTGCAAGGTTATTGGTATCAATACCTTGGTTTGGGCTGGAAAATTAAAGATGAAGAACAAAGCATGGTATTTAATCATGAATTAAAGAAAGAAATAGTAAACAGGCAGGAATTTAGCCAGGAACAGGATGCTTTGCTATGAGGAATTACAAAGGCAGCTGAAGGCAGGAAAGAGCTGTGGGTCTGGATCTGAGTGGCAGAAGGAGACACAAAGCAAATCCAGGCTGATCTGGCACGCTGGCAAATATGTTTGTGCCCTTCAAGCGCAACAAGATACATCCAGGATCCTGTGCTGGTTTTCTGTGGGGAGCCCTGGCGGTGGTGTTGGGGTGTGGGGCCTTGAACTGGGGGTTTCTGCACCTGTAAGGATTGAAGATAAACTAAGCAGTGGTCTCAGTGTCAAGGACAGTCCTGGCCCAGCATCCCTGAGACTCTGTTCTGGAAGGAATTTCCCCCCAGTGAGGGAAATTGAAGCTAAGGCTAAAATCTGCCCCTCTTGTCATCAACAGGGACTAGAGGAAAGTAATTTTAAACTCAGCTGAGAAGCAGATTCTTTGGCTAAAATTCTCTTGCCTTAAAGACAGTTGTTGAGAGGTACTTGAGTATCCACCTTCTCAACCCTCACCCTCACCCCCAGCTGCTGCGCCAGTCTCCTGTGGATACATAAACCAGCCCTTGAGGATGTCTCAGACACCCCAGCACCTCTCAAATATCCTCAGGGGCCGTGTGTGTTTGACAAAATGTGGTCATCAGAGTTGCTTAGAGGTGCTGGAGAGAGCTCATATGGCCCAGATAACTCTGTTAAAGACACACCCCCAAATTTAGGGATTTATGCCTCAGTTCTGAGTCCAAACAGAGCTCCAACTGGGGACTCTTTCCTGCTCATTAATGAGCTGCAAGTTGCTTGCCATAACGGTGGCTGCTGGCAATTGGCTCTTGCACAAACATAACACAAGGCTCTTAAGCAAAGCAAAATTCATATATGCAACATTGATAAATCCTCATGAGAAACCAACGGAGCCAGTGGGTCAGACAGGTCACATTTCCATACAGCGCAAATCAGCTTTGCTATGTCCAAATGAAGGCAGTCACATCCATTTACTCCTGCTGGAGAATTGTGCCCAAGAAACTTGATGGGAAAGCTATTTCATCTGTCATTCCTTCACTTCAGAGAACAGGTCGTGAGGCAGTTTACTGAGCACAGTGCTCAGATGCAATATGATAAGGCACTTCCATGCCTGGAAGAAACACCAGTCTAGAGAGATTTCAATAATGACTGCCTTGCAGAAGGGTCGCACTGTTGGGCAGCAAATGTCCTCGTTCAGTCTGTGAAGAAGAGCTGCATTTAATCCTGGTGCACCACTTTTCCTGTTAAACCAGACTCCTAGGAAAGACTAATGCGGAAGAAGATGCAATCAAGGCAAGCCGGTGGAAAGATAACCCATCAATTACCCAGCGGCTTGGGATATTCCTTCAAAGGCCCATTCAATTAGACATCTGATTTGCATGTCTTTCCCATTTGCTCTAGGTACTCATTAGGGGCATTTAAATACAACCCTGACTGCAGCCCCACAAAGCCTTGGGTGGATGCTTTTGAGAACCTCATTTTAGTTTATCAGAGTTGTCAGAAGTTGCAATTACTGTAGACCAAGAAACAAAGTGCTTTATCACCCCTTTGAATCGGCTGGGATTAACACCCCTCTTGCAAAAATAAGTGTCTTTGCAGCCTTTAAAGATCCCAAAGATCAAGATCTCTTAAGCCTCATCAGAGGGACAGTCACAGTGGCCCCCAACACGGGACTGATGTGCGGCTCAGCTCAACATTGCCCTTTTCCCCTCTTCTTAACAGATTTATGCCCAAGTAATTGGTTGCCATCCTGGTCCATGACGACTCATACCACAGTTCAGATTAAGTCAGGACCTGCTGCTCTCCCTTCAGGAAGACACCAGGACTGGGTCCTGGCTGCTCTTGGCTGCAGTATCTTGGTTTTTCAGCATGGGGAGGGGACCACCCTGCTGTCCCCACATGACAGGTCTGTCCTGTCCTCCCTCCCTGACCTTTGCTGCTCTGTCCGAGCCTTGAGCTCTCCATACCAGTGTTTTGGGCTGAGCTTCTATTTCAACATCATCTGAGCTGAACTGGGATGGAAGTGACATGTGGACCCCCATCCAGCTGTGGCCAGGTGCTTATCTGAGAGTTTGGAATCTCAGATAGGGAGCACAATCCCACCAAGCTTGGTCCATGGTTGGGACATCCACACTGTCCCTATCCCATGTGGGCACTGGTCTCTAACAAGCTCAAATCTACCTGAAAACTGCTCAGGAGTCTATTTTAGTACAGGATGTAGGAACTGATTATCTTCAAGTCTGCCTTCCCCCAGAAAACGTGCCTGAAGTTTGCCCAAAGTTTCAAAGATTGCTACGAAAGGAGACGCTTGAGCGCTGATAAATCCTCGAGGAAAACAGATTTAAAAAAAAAAAAAAAATCACCCCTGCCTTTCTCCTCCCCCCCTTTGGCAGAGCAACACAAGCAGACGTGGTGTAGACACAGCTGTGCCCGCACCAAGGGCTTTGGTCAGTGGAGTGTGGTACCGTGGGAGGCAGTGCAGTGAGCACGCTCCGGCAGGAGAAATCCTCCCAGCTTTGGCCCAGCCTCGGTCAATATTTGTCTTGAGTTTGCACGGAGCCAGCCCCAAGGGTGACGGGGATTCCACATCCCTGTGTGTGCCAGGCCAGCAGATCTGGACCAGGCACATGGGCTGCACACAGCAGTACCCTGTCCCTGGGAGGGCATGATGGGTGCTGGAAGAAGAGAAAAACCAGGGGTGGCCCCCAAACCCCGTCCAGCCTGACCCCACCAAACCCTTTGTGCCTTTGTGCCTGTGCATCAGCACCCCAAATACAAGCAAGAAAGCAGACGGTGTTTTAAAAGAAAACCATGTTAGCTTTATCCCAGCCTTTGATTTCTGCTTGGATGTTCTTGTACAAGGTATAAAGGTAGTGTCTCTAATGAGATTACATATTATAGTCAGTCAGGAGCTGTTAAAAGGCTGGTTCTAATGGGATTAAAATGTATAGCACCCAGTTATAGCCGTAATTGCATTACACCCCTAAGGAGAGCCTGTAGTGTAAACTGAAGGCAGGTCAGGGATGCAGCACACGCTGCTTCACTTCAGTATCTCCTGAGCTGCTTCCCTGTTTTTCCTTTTTTCCCCTGTCTTGGATGAAGAACAAAGAGGGAGAAGATTTAGCAGAGTGTCAGGAAGTGACTGGAGGCTAATCCCTCTGCTGACACTCCCCAGCACCAGGGGGAAGTAACTGAGATCAGCCAAATTGGCATATCAAAAGCCTTCTAATTATGTCACTGGTGGTTTAAGCCAATTCCTAACATTCTTATTCATGGAGTTTCCAGCACAAGAAAACCTTTCTTAATCTGAGCTACTGTTGAGCAGAACTTAATGTCATGGATGGGTTTCTCTTTGTTGGTGCTGGGGATGCCAGGATGGCTCCCTGCTCACAGAGAACAGCCTTGTGTGATGGCAGGACAGGACAGGGCTTCTTCCAGTTCTTCCTGTGCAGCAAAATTTTGTGAGCATAGATTTATCACCCGAAAAATAAAATCCAATCCCTCCTCCCCATACCCTTGCACTTTGGTCATGGAGAGTTGCAGTAAGTGCAGACCAGTTTTTCCAAGAAATGATGCCGTGACTGGAGAGATTCTGCTTCCCTGCATGTCCACCCGAGGCGGTACAACACCAACCTCCACGTCACCAAATCCCACCGTGACTTCACCTTCTGGTGAAGTTAAACGCAGCAGGGCCAACACTGAAGCAGCTTGTTCAGCTCCATCTCAAAATCTGGGTCTTAAAAATGCTCTTGAGCAACTCCCTGCCCCAGGTTTGCATTCCCTGCTGCCACCCCAGTGCTATCAACAGTGAGGGTCCATGCTGGACTGCACGTGGAATGTGGCCACAGCCCTGGCAGTGAGGACGAGCCAAGGACCCAGGGCATCCTGGCAGCTGGTGTCTGTCCTACCTGTTTGGCCACACATCTCCCTTTAAACAGGGACAGCCAGCTGGTTTGAAGGGTGTGAGTTTAAAGCAGTAATAATACTCAGTCCGTAGGTAGCACTTTTCATCTGTAGCTTCAAATCTCTTGACAAATATTGCTCGCAGTAGCAGAGATCAGAAAAGAACAAAGGAATTGGGTCTGTGCCCATCTTACTCCTTTGTAATATGCAAAGAGGGCCAGAAATCACTTTGTTCATGTTAGATTTTATTTATTTTCTTTTCTAATGTATTAGAAATGCAGATTTTCATTGCCCAAGAGAAAACTGTGCATCCATATCATGAAGCAGATACTGAGCAGGTGACACTCAAGCAAACAGGGGAGTGATTTGTTCTCAAGCTACTTAAATCACCAGCTTTTGTACTTTTCTGTTGTTATTGTTGTTACCACTCAAGAGCCTGCAAAACATTTGGGAGCAAAGAGACTTCTGGTAAGAGCTTGACATGGCACTGTCACCACTCACTGGAGACGAGATGCTCCAGCCCTGGCTGAGATGTTGGACCTGCAGTGTCCAGCAGTTCCCGAGCCACATGTGGGCTGTGCAGGGTATCCAGCCATAACACAAGGACACCAGGGCTTTGAAAAACTTCAGTGACTCTTACCTTTGCAAGGCTGAGGTTTGAGTCCATGTTTGAAAGTAGCTCACAGGCACTTAAAGTTTATTTTTCTGGAAAGCGCCTTTTAATGATGTAGTAAAGCACCAACCTGTGCAGGACCAGTACCCAGCCCTTCCAGCTCTTTGAATGGCATCTGCCCTCACCCAGCAGGCACTCCTGCCTGCAAAGCCACCCTCTTTTAACCCTTCTGAGGCTTATCCCTGGGAAACACCTCTCCCTGTCTCCAGCATCCCTGGCACCATGTGGGACCACCAGTGCAGCTGGGGAAGGGGGGATGATTCATGTAACAACAGCCTGTTGGGCCCACGTGTGGCCAGCCAGAGTGGCCAGCAGACCCAGTGATGCGGGCACTCCCTGGGCCCCAAATGGGAAGGCAAAACTCTCCCAGCCTACGCAAGGCAGGGCAAAAGTCTGGCACCCGCTCACTGCCCCGCAGCGCTCGATCAAAGCGGCTCGGTCCAGGGAAACGTGCGGAGCGGAGCGTGTCCCGAGGTGGCTCCTGGGGAGCCTGGGAGTGACACGGGGGTGCTGGCCATCATCGGGGCATTTGGGCTAACATGGTCCCTGCTAACGTTGGGCAGTGGGAGCAGGGATGGAGAGGGGATTGATTGCAATGGTCCTGGGGAGACAGCAGGGAGGACAGAGATCTGAAGCCACCGCAGAGGTCGCCAGCCTGTGGACTTTGGCACAGATTTTTAGCAGAAGACACTGTGGATCACAGCTCAGCCACTTTCAAAGTTTTTCCAATTAACACTGTCTGTTTTTCTAACCCGGGAGCTTGAGATGGATATGGGGTAAATTAATAACATTTTCCATCTTACATGACACAATTGGCAAGAGAAGGGGATATAAGATCCTGCCTGTCCCAAATCCCATCAGTGTTTCACTGCAGGGATGTTACATCCAGGAGCAGGGCTGGTGACAGTGGGGACAGGAGCCCTTTCCCAAGCACCTTCTGGCTAATAGAGCAAGACAGGGGTAGTAGAGAGAAACAGGCTTCAGAAGCAGGATGCAGACACCTGGATGTTGAGCACTGAGCTGCACTGTCAGATTCATCCCTCCATCAGTCTGCCTGACCTCCTGGGTCAGCTGGCAGAGAGGACACCCTGTTCCTGCTCAGAGTCTCTCACAAGCCTTCCGTCCTCAGGCAGAGCCCTGAACTAGGGCTCAAGCAGAAAATGCTGGGAGCAGGGGACTCATTTCCATCCCTTTCCCCTGGGTAAGCTGGAGCAGAAAGGAGCCATGCTGGCTGCCGAGAGCCGGCTCCCTTGAGATGCTGATGGGCAGAGCCGGGAGCCTGGCCACGGGCTGCGTGCACCAGATGCACAATCCATCCCCTACCCTGGGCTCTGTGTCTGACTCGCCTCCCCCAGTTACAGCATCACCTGCCTGTTTATACGGGAGATTTGAAAGCTGTTACCTCCAACTCTTTTTATACCATGGTCTAATCTAGATACTGTTAATGATATTTACTTTCAAGACGCTCACCTTAGATTGGCTTTTCAACATCTAAATTAAGCGTTCCATCCCAGTCTTTGATATCATGACGGCACTTCAGCTACCTTTGATCATATCTACTAAGTATTCTCATTAGTAATCAACATTACTTACTTAAAATAAACACATGTTTTCTTGAAGCTTTGTGGTTACGCTTAATCAGCCGCAAAAATTCCCCTTAAGACGGTTTGTATCATTCAAGGGCATTTGCGTCCATAACCCTAAACAACAACCGTAAATAGTTGTTGTTTTCCCTGCACTCTCCAAAACGCCGTCTGCCGGGACCTGACTTTACAGTGAAAGGATTTGGTATCTGTAACATCCCCCCCGACCAAACCGCTGTTCGATACTGCCATGTAAACTGAATCACGGGGACAATTGCTGTTGGCAAACTCCATCGCTCCCATCCCAGAGCGCCGGCCTTGGCAGAGGGCAGGAAACGGCTCCCGTGGTGCCGGGCCTGACCCCTGACTTCCCAGCAGTGGCGAAACCACCCGAGTCATGGCAGGAGATAACTGGTGGTGCTTTGGATGGGAGGGAGGTACTGCTGGCTTTGCACAGTGCCTGTGCCCTCAGACCACGCCGTGGCATTTAGACAATGCAGGCCCTTACAATAAAGGTCCCCCTGACACTCAGAAAATGGTGAGAGGCTTAAATGTTTTGGGTAGGGTGTGTGACTCAGCTGCTATTGCTGCACCCTGGGCACATAAACCCTGCCTGGCTCAGGGTCCTGCATCGGCACTTCACGTTGCTAATGAGCAGCTTGTGTATGAGCAGCCCTGACTCACCCCTGCCTGCACTTGAGGAAGCTCCCAGGAGAGGCAAATAGCTGCCTCCCTTCTTCTCCCAGCTCTGAATGTGTCCCCGTGTCTCCTTCCACCTCCTTTCTCTTGTTCCCCACATCCTCCCTTGGGAACCCTATCCCACATCTTGGAGTGGCCCCAGATCACCCAAATCCATCGCAGCTGCTCATGGTGAGGGATGGTGGAGGAGGCAGCTATGGTGATGATGGGCTCCCACCAGGATTTCTCCATCACACCGGTCTCCAATGGGAGAGGACCATGCTGCCTCCCTGCCTGATAGGCACAGAGGAATTAGGAACACAAACCCCCCTGTTGGGGGGTGATTTTGCAGGGTCTAAATCTTTCCTGCTGCTGATAACACTTCCTCTGGCTTCACCCAATGCCCTTCACCCTTTGATGTCAACTGAGGCACCAGGTCTAAAACAGCCACTGCTGTTCATTAGACCTAATTAGTCCTTAATGCTCTCTTAAATCCCATTTTAAAAGGGGGCCATTCAGCAGGTCCAGGGCTGAGACAGCCCTGGCTGAAGGCAAAGTTAAGGGGCCTGCAATCAAAAGGAGGGAGAGTGCTCACCAGGTAATTCAAGACCGGGCTGCTACCAGCTCTCGCAGCACCAGCTCACACAGACTGGGCAGGAGGGCAGGCAGCATCCCTCATAGCTGGAAGCAGCCCAAACCCATGGATTCTTCTCCATGGAGGAATCTCCGGTGTTTGGGATCACTTGTGTCTCCACTGAGATGCTGTTTTCTGATGGGGGCAGGCGCCGTCAGCAAGGTGAGGAAGAGGAAAGGGTCTGAAGGCTTGGGCAGTCCAGGAATAGTTCATCTGGTCTGACTCTCAGTAGAAATGTTTTTCTGACCAGATGTATTTTTAGAAATCAATGTGTTGAATCAACACCTCTTGGGGGCCATCCCTTGGCTGGGGAAAGGAAGGCATCTCCCCCTTCATCCAACTCATCTCCCATGAATGCAAGAGGTATGAACACAAGCCAGGGGCTGAGTGATTAGGGCTTTAATTTTGAAAGACTAAGTGGGGATGAAATCCTATTTATCCCATGCTCCAGTATTACTCAACACCACTTTTCCTTGCTCCGTCCCCATCCCATCTCCTTTTTGAGGCTCAAGAGCTGGAAACGGGATATTCCCCAGCCTGGGCCTTTGCCTGAGCCACACGACCAACCTCCCGCCTTTAGGTCCAACTTTCTCTAGAAACCAGGCCCACGTCCAAATTAATTTTCTGTATGTGTTGTTGGAGTGATTAGATCTGCAAATCAACATAGCCACAAACTGAATAATGCACCAGCGCCGAGCGCTGTCGGGGCAAAGCCCCAAGTTCCTCATCAAGTTCAGTCCTGCAGAGCCTGTAACTAATGATTTTTCTCACTTGGCCCAGAGTCAGCGCTCTGTCTCACATGCACACACAAACATTGTACGTGTGCCTTGTTAGCATAGCATGATCTGCAGATAAAGGGAGGGAGGGAGGGAGAGCAGAGCGCTGGCCCTGGGACACTCGGGTGACACCTCACCCTCAGCTGAGCTGCTGAAACCAGGGGAAATGGCAGGATGCTGGGACAAGCATCCCACTACCCAGCTCCAGTCACGTTGTGCCACTTGCCCTTCGCCTCCTCTGGGGCAGTCTGCAGGTCTCTTTCTTGTCGTGTTACTGAGAGCTGGCCCAAAGCCCTCGGCTATCAATGAAAGCCAAGGATGAGGTCAGTGGTCTGGCAGGTCCCATGTCTGGACACCACACCCCTGGCCATATGGTCATGGACATAGAGGGTGATGGTAGCTCCTGGAAACTCTCCAGGTGTCACCTGTTTGGATCCAGGAAGGAGAAACATACGGGAGAACCAGCTACAAGTTTTCTTCCACACGCATAGGCCATCCCCAGGGTTTATTTGTTGGACCCTGATAGTGTCCTCTCCTGACAAATTAGGGTTTCCATCCACACTCACATCCTTCTCCAAGCCACAGGCTTCACCTCTGCAGGTGGGCTCTCCCAGGGCCCACAGCCTTTCAGTGCAGGGCTTTAGCCCCACTTGGGACCCTCTGGGCATGCTGGTGGGACTCAGGGTTGCCCTGCAGTGGGGGAGGCAGCACACAGCTCTGGGCTCTCTGACCTGCAGTCACCCTCTTGCAGTGATGGGTCTGCACTCATGAGCTCTCCTGCAGCTTGGTGAGAGGCAGTGATCTTAGACTAAAGGTAGGGAGGATGCTCATCTCCTAAGTTACCTTCTAGAACCCATTTCTAACACCTTTTAGCCACCCAAAACATCTACTGTCCACAGGAAGAGACAGGATGCCCCAGAGGCCCATCCTGCTCCATCTTTGGAGATGTGTCTGGGGCAGGTAGGCTGAGCTGCCCTATGGGTGTTTTTCTCCACTCTCTGCTGAAGGAGCCCAGAGCCAAGTGTGACCGAGGTGACATTTGCATCACTCGACAGTCAGTCTCTGCAGCACTGACTTGGAGCACAGCAGGTACCTCAGCTACCTTTGTAGTCACCAAAGGCCCTCTGGAGGCAAACTTCACCCAGCCTGCCTGCAACTGCTTCAAGACAAGATGAACTGCACCCTCAGTTCCCCTGGCTGTGCAGATTAAATCTCCATCAACTGTGAAAAGAACAGAGCAAGACCTCTGGGGCTTTTACCTGTCTGCATTTAGTGGTACAGTTCCCACCCCTGGTGACTGAAGCTGGTCGAGATAAGGATTCACATCAGTGAAGCATAAGCCAGGGTAGGTGAGGCCTCCATGGATGTAGCAAGGAGAAAGATCAGCAAAATGGGCTTCTGGGTGAAGAAATTTATCTGCCCCACAGAGATGTCCCTGCTTGGATGGGATCTGTGCTGGTGACAGCTCAGGGCAGAGAGGACCCCAGTGGCAGATGCCAGCTCCCAGGACAGAGTGCGTGTTTAGTCCCACCTAAAGCCACCCTGAGGGGTGAGTGGCACCCCCTGGGCTCTCAGCACTGCCATGCTGTGACACAGTGAGACAGACTCTGGCTTTAGCTTGACCAAACTGACCTACCACCACACCAACCCAACCCACCTCACTGGTGCCAGCCCAGGGGAGATGTCATTTGTCAGGACTATCATGACATTTGCTGGAGAAGCACCTTTGTGAGCAGCCTGGTCTCCCAGCCTGACAACCCTATGTTTCAGACACATGACATTTAATGCAAAGCAGAGCAGAAAACCTTCCCTTCCAGTGCTGAACAGGAGGACTTTGTGCTCAGCTACTTTAGCTGTGATCTCCGGTTGTATTACCCTCTCCATGACCCTGTTCATTCAATTTCCTTATGATGAAGAAATTATGATAAAATGATGGTTTTTCCATGTTATTTATTCTTGGTTGCCTGTCAGGTGTGAGAGCTGTAGAGGAGGTTATTCTTTATACTGCACATTCGAAACAGACTGGGACATCCTAATCTGACACCAGCAGAAGCAGCTGTATCTCCATCAATCTTCTTTCCCCATCCCATGAGCTGGCTGCCACTGAAAAGGAGACCCTCAGTGCTGCTATTTCTATGTAGCACTCCTAAACACACTCCTGCAAGGTTCTTTCAAAGGATATTGCCTTAGCATTAGCCCTGAGAAGGAAGTCGTATGCTTAACCCAAAACCATTTGTCCCCTGCTCTATCCATATATTCCTTCCCTCTTCCTTATGACCATGCAGTGGCTCATCCAGCTGAACAATAACCTGGCAAAGTTTGGTCCCAGCTGATTCAAAAAAGGTTTTTTCTACAAGTCTGGGGTCTTGGGGGGCTACAAAGCTGACCCATGCACCCATACAACGTGCCAAGGTGCCAGGTGATGGGAGAGGAGCAGCACCACCCTGAGGTGGATCTCCAGAGTAAGACCGCGCTCACACCAGCAGAAAAGGAAATGAGTCCTGCAAGTGTAGCTTGTACCAGCATGCCAGGCCAAGATCAGTGTGAAAGAATGTACCCACGAGTGCAGCTCCACGGGTTTTCCTTGGGGCCTCTGCCACTCACACCATCGCCCCGGCTCAAGCCCCAGCCAGATGTTGCCACACACCAAAAGTTTTGGGTGTAGTCACCCCAGGAGAGGAGCAGCCTAGAGGACTTCTGCTCCTTCCTGGCTGTGCACTGTACACACGGCCACAGGAGGGACACCCTGGGCTCCCCAGGTAACCACCCAGCAGAGACCATCCACCCCTTCTGTGAGCATCCATCAGCCACTGTTCTGCTGCAGGAACTTGCTGGGGACCTTTTCCTCTTTCCATGGTTTCCTCTGGGAAGCAAAGCTGTAGACATGGCCAGACAGAAGCAGGACATCTAGGAGCCTAGGAAGGGCATGGCTTGCACCCACTGCTCAGTTTGGGTGCCTTCAGAGACCATAGGTCAAAACCCATGTTCTGCAAGCAGAAGTCTTGTACAGACATCTCCTTTCTGCAGGAGGCAGGGAGGGACAGTCACCCCCAGTGGTCCCCATCTCCTCTTGGGTGACATCTGAGCAGCGTCAGAGATGTGCCCACGAGGTTCCAGTGTGCATCAGGACGTGGCATGAGGGTGATGGTCCCCAGCTGGATCCTAACACAAGGGGCTTAGTGTGGGAGATGCTGGCCCGGGCCGGTCTCTGCCGCCCACTCGCAGAGCATCTCCCGGTACCCCACCGCGCCGCTTCTCCTCTCAATGCCTTTGCTCCGCAGAGAGATCAAAAGGCATCCAACCCACTGATCGCTGGGTTTTGTGTCGAAAGGCTCTCTGATTACCTCACCATTAGCTGCGCCCATTAAACAAAATCCTAAAGGTTTTACACAAAGCTGAGGTTTCAGATGAGAGGGCGAAGGAATGACTCAGTGCCTTTAAACGCCAAAGTCTTCTCCTCCGTCCTGTTTGTACAGCACCTAGCACGAGGGGTCCAGGTGCATGCCTAGGGCTCTGAAACACCGCCACAATTAACTAATAAGTGTAATAGCAGCTGTACTCCCACCAGCACGGTTTCGTTTTATTATTTAAATATTCAGTTACGCTGGGTAGCACCTCTCGGAGATGAAGTTTAATTCAGTGAGGTGGAAAATGACCCCCCGGCTGGCCACTGGCAGCCCCTGCTGCAGCACAGATACAGCCGGGAGCCACAGGAGCAGCCCTGGTGCTGGTGAAATCAAGGATGGGGCAGAAGACAGCAGCCCCAGGATGCCCCCGGAGTGCTGGGGCAGAGCTGGGCAAGGGGGTTTTCAGCTGATATAAGAAGCTTATAGGGTCAGTCCGGGTGGTGAGATCTCCTTTAGGACTCGTCCGACTCAGCCCCCCAGCTGTAGGCATCTCTCCAGCTGGCAGCATCTGGGGACATTGGTCACAGCAGTATCACCTGGAGTGCGGTGCAGGTGAAGGGGAGCAGGGAGGGGCACAAAAACTCTCTTCTCCTCCCTTTCCACCTGGAGAGTCAGCAACAAACACCGATTTTCATCCCTAAAAAAAAAAGAGCCGATACAAAACGAGCAGCGCAGTGGTTTGGCAGCGTGGCGTGAGGTTTGTGCTGGTGATCACTGAGTCACAGTCGGGCACCGACCCCGACGGGAAGGCAACCTCCAGCAGGACAGGTCTCCGTGGGGACCCGGTGGACTCCCTGCCCGGCTCCCGGCACCGGCGGTCGCATCCCCTGTGGAGCCCACGGCTGGCTCCCGGCGCTGATGGGGCTCTGGAAAGCACTTTGCCCCGAGCCTGGAGCTTCCCCTGGTCCAGCGCACGGCTCAGAGCCGCGGTGGGAACCAGCGGCTCCTATCGCAGAAGAAATAGTGCCATCTGCTGACACTCCCCGCTCCGTTCCTCGAAAGCCAGGGGCTTATCTCCCCCGGGATCGGCGTTTGGGGTCGTGCCAGCCTGAGAAACGCCCGCACAGGGCCGTGCTGGTGGGACATCCCCGCAGGTGAGCCATGGGGCTGGGGTGTGTGAGCAGCCTGAGACCCCCACAGACATCCAGGGCGGCCCTGTGGTTACTGGGATGCAGACCCCAAGCACTCCTGGGAGAAGAGCTGGAGGGGAAGCTGCTGGTCACTGCCACCCAGCAGGGTTTAAGTAACCTCTTTTCCTCTTCACTGTATTTAATGAACACAGTGAAACCCCTCCAACAGGCTGCTCTTCAAGGGACATACCCCATCCCATGCAATTCCTTAGCACAGCTTTTTCCACCCTAACCTGTGGTCCTACCACCTCTGATCCTGTGGGGTGCTGGAGTTACTGGGACTCAGAGAAATTACTGGAAAACAGCCCTTGGCTGGTACGGTGAGTGCTCAGAATTATTCTTTTTTTAATGAACCCTCCCAGAATCACAAAAAGCCTCAGCTCCCATACAAGTCCCTGGGAGGTACCTGCGTTTAGCATGATGGCCCCTGCTTGAGTTCCATACAGGTATAAGGAAGAGATTTTTTTTACAAGGAGAGTGGTGAGGCACTGGCACAGGCTTCCAAGAGAGGTGGTGGATGTCCCATCCGTATAAATATTCAGGTCAGGTTGGGCAGAGGTTGGAGCACCTTGGTCTAGTTGTTGGTTGAAGATGCAGGAGAGTTTGGGCCAGATGACCTTGAAAGGTCCTTTCCTACCCGGACTATTCTCTGGATCTATAATACATTTATATACATTATATGGATGGGATCTTTGTCACACTGGGACCACAGCAGGAGATGCCACTTGTCTCAGACACTGGCAAGGCAAAGGTCACTGCTCATGTCCAAAACTGCTGGGAGAACCTCTTCCCTGGGAGCACCTTTTCCCACACAGCGAGACACGAGGCCCCCAGGAGGGAAGAACCCTGTGGCAGGGAGATGGTCCCACCCTGCCACATCCCCAGGGACATGTGAGCTGCAGGGGACCAGTTCAAAATGAGAACCTGGTGGAGCTTGGCCTGGGAATGGCCCGTGGAAAGCAAAGCTGCTGATTTGCTGATTTTCCAAGCTGACCTACCAATAGCAAAACCATCAAAGCAAGAGACACATTCCTGAGGTCTGACCCAGCATGGCAAAGTCAAGGAAAGATTCCCACTGAACTCAACAGCCACTGGACTGCGGCCACAACACTTACATATAGCCAAGACTTATTTATTATTATTCCTCCATGGTTTTAATCAAGACTTCATCCCACTGGGGCTCTGTCTCATCCTGCAACAAGGAAGTAAAATTTATCCTACAGAGTCATTTTAAGACAATGGATAATCAAATATATATAGTTAGACATACTACCGTGTATGTATAAATATAAAAAAATATATATATTTTATATACATACAAATAAGCTCTTAAACTAGAGGCCAGCATAAAAAAAAAAAAAAAAAAAAAANATAATTTTAATTATGCAACATATTCTGCCTAACATATTTATTTTTAATGGCAGTCATTTTAATAGCTCTAAGGCCCTGAATTAGTCCAATATGTTCTTAAGTATGTTCACTTTAAATACAAATGTTAATGACTTTTCCAGAGGGTCCAGTGCCCTGGATGAGCTTGCTACACAGCAGTACATTCTCCTTAACATGTTTACTTTTAATAACAGGTTTAATGATGCACTTGGGGCCTTAATAACCATGTTTAGTCACAAAGAGAAAAACCAGCTACAAAATACTTTCTCTAAAAACTAGGCTACAGGGGATTGCTGCGCTGTTTCAAAGCCACACCAGCCATCCTTTAATGTGCCTCTATGTGTTTTGGCTCTGCCTGCATCCAGGCTGGGGAGCCTGGCTGTGGGGGAGCAGCCCTGATCAATTTTTAGAGCTGGTTTTGGGGTGACTTGGGGACCTTGCGCAGTGGCTGGCTTGCTCAGGGTGAAGGACCACAGCCAAAGGTGGCCTCACCTCCTCCCACCCCCAGTCCTCAGTGGTGGGTTTGGGGAGACACAGGGCAAGTTTCAAAGGAAGGTGTTCCTGGGCTCCAGCAGAGGCATCCTGGGGCTCTCACCGACGCTGCTGGCACAGACGTGCCGAAGGGAACGCGTTTGAAAAATCACACCCACCACCCATTAAAGAAAACACAACAGAACTCCAAAAAGCACCACCAACAACTACAAAACCCCACCTCCTACATTTAGCTTTATGAGAGCTAGAAATACCACCAAATTAAGAGGCAGGCAGGTGACAGCTGCTCTCTCCTTTCATGCCCAGATCAAGCCATTGCTGTGGGCCTGCAGCCCCACTCGTGTCAGCCCTCCTGGCTGGGGCTGGGGGCAGGTGGGACCCCTGGGGCTCATCCAGCCCAGCAGAGAGCCGATTCCAGCTCCCCAAAAGAGATTCACCCAGTGGTGTGGCTGGCAGGGCTTCTCTCGCCAGCTGTGTCCAGACCTGTCCAAACCCAGAGCTGTGTCTGGACCGTGAAATCTCGCGGGTCCGGGGGATGCTCAGAGCTGCCTCCAGGACCTGCAGGCATAGGAGCAGCCCAACCCATCCCTCTCCATTCAGATTGGAGGGTCACCCCCCACAGGGTGTCACAGATGTCCCCAATGTGCAGCAGGTCCCCTACAGCGTGTGCTGGCAGGGCTGGAGATACCCCAGGGGCAACACACTTCTCCCTCCATGCAGAAGCATTCTGGGCAGTGCATCTTGCACCAAAAAAACCTTATGGTTTGTCCTAAATATAACCATGGCAGACTTTGCCAGGCTTCAGCTCCACTCGCATGAAAAACACTTGCAAGGCTTGAACCAGCTCTGGTTTGTCTACCTTCTGCCCCAGGGCCTGAGTGAAAAGGGAGGGTGGAATCCAATAGCATGTTGTGCATAAAAAGATTATGCCAAAGATAACCTTATTGCTAATAATAACCCTGGAATCTATCCTGTGAATAGGCCCTATTGAATGCTTGAACACAGGCATTCCTCGGTTAGGTTTTTCTGCCTACAAATATTTCACTTGAGTCTTTAAATACTAATCACAGAATTCAGACGAAGGGGTTTTTATCTTCAAAGTGCTGCAGAAAAAAAAAAAATTAAAATTAATTCATTAATCAAGTATAATTAAAGGGTATAAAAGATGCCTTTTTCCAGAGCAGGGAGCCAACCAACGCAGCGTGAAGCCACCGTGGGGACTCCAAGCATCTTTCCCACCGCGAACGTGATTTTCCCGGAGCGGCGCCCGGGCAGTAGCTGTGCTTGTTCCCAGCAGCTCTGCTCAAGCTGTCTTCCTGACATGTGTTAGGCTGTATGTCTGCCACGCAGGAAATAGGGTTTGAAGCTCACAGCCAGGAGCAAAAGCTGAGATTGAGGCTTTAATGAAGCTGGGATTGAGTGGCTAGGGTGGTTCAGTGAAGCAGTAAATGCAAACACATTATCACCTGAGAACTTGCTCCAATTTCACACCAATTAACTAGGAATGAGAGAGGAGGGCTGGGGCTGGCTGCAGAGATGGCTGATAATCCTGTGAATGGGCAGAAACGGCTCGAACGCAGACGCACTTGTGCCAAAACGAGTTTGTTAGATAACGCCAGTCCCGGTAATTTTGTCTTGGGGAGGGAGCATGTCATTACTGGAGCTGCTTTTATTAGCAAATATTAAAAACATTTGCCGAAATACAGTTGCCCGTGAGGGAAGCAGGGGTGGAAAAAGTAATAAAGCAATAGCTGATTATTTTATTCCTCTGCCAATGCATCATATCACAGGGAAGGGAAGAGGGGAGAGGGAGAGGAGGGATGGGACGTGAAGGATTATTGGGGCAAAGTCGGCAGCTCATGGCGGGGAATATCCCATCCTCGAGGAGCCCCTCAGGATGCTTAGTTCTGGATTTCAGGTGGGTTTGACTTCTAATCCACTGCCAGCAGATGTAGGTCTGAACAGGTCCCCAAAACTCACCTTGGCAGCAGCGATGGGGCCCATCCCCGTCCCCTCCACACAGGAGCCAGTTCACCTTCACTGCATTTTAACATTTGAGTTGTTCCAATTTTTTTCCCTGCCATGATTATTTCATTTTAGGAGTTTGGGTGGAAGGCAGCACTTTAGGGGAAGTGCCGTTAAATGGATTTCTGTGGATTGAATCCATAAAACAAATCCCACCCTCGGTGTGCCAGGCCCCACATCACCCCTCCAGTAACTGCAGGTTTCAATGTCTGGGAGCAACCAGCCGGATCCGAGGGATCCACACCAGCCCTGAGACATCCTGCAACCAGGAGGCTGGACTGGAGCAAACTCTTGGATGTAAATGCAATCTTTTTTTCATTTTAAAAAGCATCAGTGATAAAAAGGTTGCTGCAAATGCAAAGGCAAGAACCCCCTGCTGGGTTTCATGGTGACACAACGGGCTGGAGAAGATCTCAGGAGAAATCCTGTGTTGTGTGGTGAACCCTGGGGAAGGTCTGTGCCCCAAGAGGGATTCTCAGTGCTGCCCCAGCTCTTCTGGGGTGAGGCAGCATCCAGGAAGTTGTGTTATTCCTGAGAGCTGCTTGCCCTGCTCTCCAGCAGGGAGCCCCAACAAAATAATTGCAAGAAAGGTGCAAACAGAGGAAAAGCAGTGATTGCAATCCTCTCACTCAATATTGAATTACCCCAGGCTATGGGGGGGGACAGAGATGTCTCCCTTTAAAATCAGGAAAGTGTTTTCTCCAGTGACGAAGGCTAGATAGTCAGCAAGGGACCAGGACAAACCTGATAATATACTAAAAATCCCAAGTATGGTCCACCCCACTAAGAGCCAAGGAGAGTGCTGGGGCTGGCTGCTGCTGCTGCTTGTGTCTAAGCAAGGTGGGCCCTGGATGCTCCCTACCCCACTGTGGGCCTGATTTTCAGCATCCTGCTCACTTCAGGTCCTCATTCCCTTCTGAACATATGTGAGAAGGAGGAAAAAGCTGCAGCTTAAATGAGCAAGGGTCAGTAACTGCTGAGCCAGGTGCTGGGGGATTCTTTCCCCAGGGCAGGTGGAGTGGGGGGCAGGGGGACACCTTGTTCCAGTTGTTCCAGCCATGGGAAGTGGGGATCTGTGGCCTTCCCTGCTTGTGGCATGCAAACCACTCTCCCAAGCAGGAAAAACACTTCCAAGTGGCAGATATCCCATTCCATACACAACGGTGCTCCTGAGCCCCGGTGCAAATCCACAGGGCTCTTCCTGTCCGCGCTCTCCAGCCTGTAATTATCTTAAAGGCAACAATTAAAACTATTGAAACACATGTGATGGGTTTAGGGAGCATAGCTTGGCTAATCCCCACAAGCATCCCGGAGGAGCGGAAGCGAGGAGTTCCCAGGGTGCTGGTGCTTTGCCGGGCAGGTAGGGACCAAGAGGAGCTGCAGGGCATCAAGCTCAGGCTGAGGAGGTGGCAGCAGCCTGGTCCCCAGGCAGTGTGGGACCCCGGGAGTCACCCAGGTGGCAGTGACCAGGCTGGGGGAGCTGCAGGAGGGTCCTCCTGCTCCTCACCTCACCTCGACCCTTCCCAGGGTCACACAGAAAGTCAGTGACAGAAAGGCCCCGTCCGCAAAACCCGTTGTTTAAGCTCTGACTGCAAACTTCAATACCAAAATATTTCATCTTCCTTTTCCCATGTCAGTCCAGGACTCAGCACAGTGAGTCCTGCTCCATTCCCTATGCCAGATACCAAAATAAAGCCATGTTCAGACACTGCCCCCTCTCCCCTTCCTGCTTCTTTTACTGCAGCATCACGCTGCTGTTTCATTTAATGAGCAGAAAGTCCTGCAAATACCTGTGATGCTCTGCTTGAGGAGTCCCAAGGCAACAGCAGTGAGATGAGTTGTGAGGAATTGCATGAAGTATCACTGACCTGTGCTCATCACTTTTTAATTTATTTGTTTTTCAGGAATCATTAGTTTTGCTATTTTTCTGAAAGCATCACCCTCCGGGAGCCACATTATATGCGATTTTCTGCTCTGCTTTCTTTAAGAATTGGTTTCTAACCTGCCCTAAAAGTGCTGAACCAGCTTTGGGAGCCTGAAAATGCAGGGAACTACAGAGCAAAAAAGAGAACACAAACTCTTTGTTCTCAGTATCTCGTGATCTTAAAGTGCTCGGGGTGATCTCAGGGGTGTCAGGGCAAGGACAGAGCCACACAGGGCAGCTGCTGGCTGCTCTCTTTTCCAGCCCTCTTGTTCTGCTTTTCATCTCCCCCGTAACACCTTCTTTTTTTGTGATATGGTGTTTTAAATACTTCTAGAATTTGCAAAATTTCTACGTTCTCTTCTTTTCCCCAAAACTGAAACATAATTTCCACCATTTGGACTAAAAGTGAGTAATTTTGCCTTTAAAATACCTTTTTCAAGGCTCTTTTTTTTTTCAGTTTCTGCTCAAAAGAAGCTTGTGTTTGCCAAAAAGAAAAAACCTTTTGATTCAATTAAAACAAATTCAAACTCCTTTTAAATTAAGTATTTAACTTCTGAATGCTTACTTTTTTTTCCTGCTTTTTCCATCCCATTTCTCCCCCTTTCTCATTTCTAAAATGCAAATAATTGAGAAAAAATTCCCTTCTGAGCCACTTCTGATGCTGCTGCCACCAACAGCCCCAAAAATGCTCCCAGCCCCATGCTCCCCTCACCAGGGAAGGAGTCTGCAGAGTGTCCCAGACCCCTTCTTGTGTTCCCAGCTCCCTGTGGATACACGTCCAGCTGCATCAAAATCACAAGACGGACACAGCCATGGGGCTGAAGGACACAGAAAAACCCACAGCAAATCCAGCCTTGGGTTGATAGGACCCCAAAAAGGCTGTGGCTGTTTTAGAAACTGTGTGAGGAGTTATCAAGGCAGAGGAGCATCCCCCTGGGTGACCAAAGTGCTGCACTGTCCCAAATCAAGGATCCCCTCACAGGCAACGTGTCTGTCTTATATTCTCTGTGTACTTACTACACAAATTCTACACACACTGGGTTATAAATTACTCAAATGCATAATTAAATGTTTCCATGTTTAAATGTATGTGCAGCTGTTGAACACCGAAACTTTTCTCTCATGGGCCATCTCTGACCATCCTCTGAGTGAGCTGCATCTTCCCCCACCACTCTCATAAGCTGCACAGCAGACATCCATTGTCTTTCCATGTATTTATTAACAGCAGCATTTTAGATAAGTGAAGCCCAGTTGCCTTCAAGGGCAGAAAAAATTTGGGCTTAAGTGCCATTCAGTGTTGGGGGCAAATGGGAAATTTTATTTGGTGGTTGCTTTCCATCACATGAGCATCTGACATTTTATTTGCATTTCTAGAGGGCTTTAGTCTATTTTAAGCTGGGAAAGGGAGAGGGCAGCAGGGCTGGTGGGAGCTCCAGTTTCCCTGAGCAGCACACCCTGAGTTGAGAGATTAATACTGACCAGAAGAGCAGCACAGGGATGGGGATTTACAGCAGTGCCTGGTTTTTCACAGCAAGAGTGAAAAAAAAATGGGGAAAACAAGAAACAAGTGAGAGGGATGGAATCCTATTTCCAGCTACTCAGATCAAAATGTTCATAAGGCAACAAGCTTCTTCTGGGCATGATGGATGCATTAGAGGGATGTTCAGCACCCTCTGTAGCCCAGAGATCAAACAAAGTGATCTCCTCTGCCTTTAAAATGTATGAAGCTGAAAGATCTTAAGGGCAAATAAACTTACTTTGATTGCAGGGCTGGGATCTTGGAAGTCACATTCCTTTAATTTCCTTGAGCTGGTTGCCTTCCCTGTGAAGGACATGCACAGGGTGGTGAGTTTTCAATGGAAACTGGTTTTGCCTCATTTTCCACTTCTCTCCTGTTACAAGGAAAGAAGTGCCGAGCTCCAGAGGCCTACCGGCCTCTTCCTATGCAGACAGAAAGGGCTGGGTGTCTGTTTTTAATTACAGCCTGAAAGAACTGCATTTAAAAGACAACAGAAAGCTATTTAATTAATACTTATCATTAGCACACATAGGAATGCCTAGCAGCAAATTGCAACAACAAAGCAATTCCTTTTTACTTTTTTTTCCTTGCACTTTGGATAAATTCAAAAAAATAAGAGTAAACAAATGATTTGCACCATGTTTGAGATGATATTTTACAGAGTGAGAGTAGTGGGATAGTAGGTTTCACCCTAGGAGAGCAGAGATGTCTAAGAGCAACCTTCTCCATCTCCAGTTTTTCCATCTCCAGCTCTCTTGGCCAAGAAGCTTATCTTCATCCATCCATCTATCTATCTTTCTATCTCAGCATTTACACCGGGCTCATCCCCATGTCTGAGCGCCTACTTGTCTTCATACCTGTCCATAAATTACATGGGGCCCCCAGGGCATTATAAATAATAATTCAGCTCCCAAACCTTTAGAACACTGTTTTAAAGCTTTGGCTTATAATTCACCACATCGTGGGCTCCTCCCAGCTCATAAATGGAGTAGAAGGACGTGACAGCCCAGTCAGTGGAGTAATTGCCCAAAGATCAATTCCTTGGGTGGCCACGAGCCGGAAGATGGGGAGGGACATTGTGACAAAGTGCAGGGGAAGGCTGGACTGCTCTGCTCATGGGAAATAGCATCCTCACCCACAGCTCCTTGGGGATTTTATATTCCTCTCAATTTTATCTCTGGCAGAGCATCAGCCAGCCAGTCATCCCATGTCCCCCCTTAGCAAATAGATCTCTTAATGGCACTTTTAACAATTGGAGAGTTGAAGCACAGCATGGCTCTGCTGGTGGATGAAGTTCTCATGGGGCACAGAGGCAGATGGCTTAGAGGGTAGACCCCACATGTACTCCAACAGATCCCAAACCACACCAGGACAGGCGCCCCAATCCCTTGTTGGACACACCAACTACAAGTGAGTTTGGCTCAGGACAGCAAGTTGCTTTGGTACATGTGAGTTACTGAGTAGAAACTCCAGCTGAGCCATGACCCTATTCCTCTATCTCAACACACTGCATCTCCATCCCAAGACATAACTTTCTCCTTGAGGTAGGAGTTGGGAACATGTCCCAGCCATGTCCCTCAGAGGGGGAATACAGGGTCCCCATGGAGTATGGTCACCAGTTTGTGGGCTAGCTCCTAGATGACGTGTCAGACATGCTTGGGGTCAGGGACCTGAAACTGGAATTCTTGCTGGAGAAAAGCAAGAGCAGTTGATGTACGAGATTAATTATTTGACAAGCCTGTCCTGGGCTTGTGATCAGCTCTGGAAGGTGCGTGGCTAAAATATCATTAACTCCAGGAACATGTGAAGCTGCCAGAGCCTGCAGCCACCCATCAGTGTTGGGTGAGGAGGTACCAGCTTTTTTTGTGACTTTCCTCACCAGGCTGACCTTCCTTCTCAGCCCCCAGAGACCCAAGGATGAGCGCGCAGAGCCACAAGTACCAGTTCTGGGGAGAGAGTGGCAGCTCCCGGTGTGAGAGTGGCCACGGATGCCATGGTCCCCAAGCAGGTGGTGGGACACAGCATGCCCACAGGGCCAGATTCATTCCCACATCCCAGGCACCAGGCTGGCACACGTGGCTGTGCATTGCCCTCTGTGGGAGCACAGCCCCCCTGCAACCCAAGCCTGTCTGTGCTCCCTCTGCCTTGGCTCCAGGCATGGAACAGGCTTTTCCTGCTGTTCTTCTGTTCCAGAGATTGCAGAGAGAGTTACCTAGTGTCCTGCCCCAAAAAAAGTCTGAACTGGGCTGGAGGAGACATAGAATCCTTACCCCATAAGGGTATCCTCAGGGATGGTTGAGAATTAAACTCCTTTTGACCCTGCAATGGGACTGGACCCTTTACTCATCCTACTGCTTGAGGGCACTGGGATGGGAGCATGGAATGTATTCGTCACGCTTTCTGCTTGCAAAACACACCAGGATTTCGGCAGGCTGCAGGTCCAGCCCCACTCACCCCATCCTTCACAGTGTGCCCCAGTGAGGGGTTGGGGTCTTGCCAGCCAGGTTTGCAACCTCTCACTTGGGTGCAGAACTGAGCACAATTTCAGGCCTCTCCCCTCTTACAGGGTGTCTTAAGGTAAGATTAAGGGCTGAATTTGCAAATGGGCAGCCATCCCTGGCTGAGAATCACAAGATTTGGGGAGGCAGCTGTTAAGGGCTGTGGGGTCCAATGAGCATAACATCTGCATCAGTGGAAGGGGAAGCTAATCATGGGGGTCAAAAGGGATCAGGAAGTTTCTTATTGCCACCCCCAGAGATGTCCCGCACCACCCCCAGCACAAAGCCATCCTTTGGGGAGGGGTTATTTGTGAGGATGAATCTGTTGCTTAAATAAGAGGTATTTTGCTGGTTTGGCTCTTAAAGAAGGGTGAATGATGGCCTCACGAAACATCATTCCTGGACCCCACCTCCCAGCTGCTCAATCCATGCAAGTAGAGCTGTTAGCATCAAAAACATCCAAGTGCTGTGGTTTTTACATCATTCTCAGCTAAGCTGTTTCCCTCATCCCCGTTAATTGGGATGGGGCAGCCTCAGCCCCCACCCTGGAGGAGGCACAGGTCCCTCCTCTCCTGCAAGGTTTCAGTGGGATGGAAGGAGGTGGCATGGGGCCAGCTGTGCCAGAGGGAGCCAAGGAAAAGGCTGCCTGGGTGCCAGCAAGGCAGCTTGCAGGCCAGGCCAAGCTTCCCACTCTTCCCGCACGTTCTGCAACATCCCAAGCTGAATCACTTCACAGAATTTACTTTTACCCTGTTAAATGCCACTAAACCTTCAAATTAATCCTCCCATTACAGGACTTCCTTTGATGTCAAAGGGGGAATTTTTTTTGATGGCAAAGGGGGATTTTTCCCCCCGGTATAATTATTCCTGTTTTTTTCCCCCTTCTTTAGGCACAAGAGATTCCTGCCAGATGCATGACTTGTGGAGGCAGCTCCCACACAAGGTATTTATATATTTATATGTATATGATGAGAACGTGGTATTGAAAGACCTGAAGTTTCAGGCAGAAGATAAAGGGAATTTCCCATTTCCTACTTGTTACAGTGGAAGTTGCCTGGGAAGAGTCTGAAGCAGGACTAGGACCAAAAGCTGTGAGATACAGCACTGGAAAGTAGCTCTTTAAGATAAACTTGTCCAGGGAAAACATCTGCTATTTAACACTATTGCAGAGCAAGTTTCAATGCCTGGGAATGATCCCTGGCACTGCTTAAATTACAGGGATGGGTAAAGTGGATCCACTCCACTCTTGCACGTGTTTCCTATTGAGCATCTTGGGTGCTATTGGGATTGCTGGGCTGAACATCCCAGCACAGAGCCAGGATCACTGGATAATGCTCAAGAAGCAGGCAGCTGTGGGTAGTGCTAATTCAGCTTTCTGTAACAGCCAGTAATGATGGAACAGCCAGGTTTACTGAGTTCTAATCAGTTTTTATGATTTATTACGAAAAAGGGGATACAGTTGCAGTGTTCTTTACTGAAAGTTTTATGTAATTGTCCATATAATTCAACTCTTTACTGAAAACATTATGAGATAGTCCATGTAATTCAACAGGGAAGTGCATCCTTGCTAATAAATCATTGCATGGAGACTCTCGGCATAAGACAGGGCTTTACTGGGAGTGGAGAATGAGCCCTGGGAGGCACTGTCCAGCTGTGCCCCGTAGCCAGGTCTGTGTGACTACCTGCCCAGTGATCCCCGCCTGCCCTGGGGTGCAGACTGACCCGCCTGTGCCTCCCACTGCTGTGCCACAGCTTCAATCTGACCCCGGAGCACTTGTGCCCACTCCTGTCCCCGCTCCAGGGGAGTGGACCTGGTCTCCATTGCTGTCAGGGCAGTGATTTCAGGAGGGATCTGCGGAACCAGGCCAGCTCGGAGAAGGGCATCCTGAAATTTGGCTGCAGAGGCTGGAGCCAAGCAACACCGGGGGATGCTGGAAAGGAAAGACAGGCAAAGAAATTGGTGTAAGCGAGCTGGGAGCTGGAGGTGCTGCAGGAGCAAGGGGACAGTGATGCTCCAGTCCCTAATGCTCCTGACCATGGCTCTCCCTACCTGTGTGGCTGTGAGTAGTGGTAGTGAGCAGCCACGGCAGAGTGGGGGCACAGCAGGTACTGGTTCTCCTCCCAGCAGCGCCGCATGGCTCCCACAATGTCCTGGTCAGAGGCTGAGCAGGATCCCAGGGTCTTGGAGAGCTGTGGGGAAACAGAGAGGTCTGCACAGGGCACCACCACCCAACGTGTCCCCAGCTGGGTTTGTGCCACAGGCACTCAGCAAAGCAGGTGGAAATAGAGAGGCTGGAGGATGGATCCCCCCAGAGACTGAAGGAAAAGGGGTTGCTGCTGCAGCTAGGGGATGAGGCACTGCTGGAAAAAAACACAGGGATGGAATGTGGGCAAGGGGTTTCCATCCACAGGTGCTGCGAGTGTGGGTGGGCAGGAGCCAGGACTAAGCTCCTCACCTCTGCACTGCTATTCCCATGCTCTGAGGGAATTTCTGAGGACTTGTAAAATCCACCTCAGTGTAACAGCTCTTCTTGCTTTTAATAATAAAATTGTTTAGTATTTATCTTTCTGCAGCACAAGCAGGAGTGGGCACTGGGCATGTGAGGTAGAGCACATCGGAAATTGGACAGGAAAAGGCAGGATCTTGCACCTGGCCCTCTCACAACTCAGATCTTTGGTTTTCTCTTGTATCTCTCCCTGCTTTGTGTTTGTGCCCTCCTTTGCTGCAACAGCAAGGCTGAATTGCACCAAACTCAGCAGACCCATTCCCAAACATCCAATTTGTGCCAGCATCCACTGCACATGCCTCAGTGCATGGCCAAGGATGGGCCAATTTCATATGCTACCTAAATAACTGCAAGCAATTTTTAAGTTAGTTTCATGAAGAAGAAAGAGCATTCTTTAAAAAAAAAGAATTAGAAAGGGGTTTGTAACATCTCCATGCACACACATTGATATAAAACTTCTTTTCTGTCCTCATGCTTAAAATTTTCGGTTGCATACTCTCCACTATGATTTTTTTTATTCTGAAAATGAATTGGAAATACCTGGTAGCAATAATCTCCTTACACACACACACACACACACGGGCACAGTGTTGTGTGGGTGACAAACTGACCTTTCTGTGCAAATCCTCTGGCAGCTTCAGCCTTTTTGAGATGTTGAATTGCTCCATCAGAGTTTTTATCAAGTGGCTGTCAGAGCCCGAGAGCAGCCAGAGGATCCTCTCCACGTTGTAAGGTTCCTGGACTAACAAGGCAATAGGTGAGGAAATTCAAACAGGGGGGGAAGCATCCTTGTGGGTTCTCTGATGTCTCATTAGGGCTGAGGTCCTACCACTGTGTTTTTCTTGGTGGAAGCCAGGGTGGGCTTTTTGTCTTCCCTTTGCTCACCTACATCCCAAGACAAATCTTTGGGAACACAATGTCTTTTGAACCTCTGACCTGTCAGAGCAGTCTGACAGTGACCATCAGATTAAAACAGAAAATGAAGGGATGACTGATGAATCAACAGCGTGACCACATCTGTACCATCACCATGAGGAGCCCAGGCTAATAACACACTGTGTATTGGAGAACCAGAAATATCCAGCTGTTTACTCAGTGTTGCAGATGCTGCTGTGAGTCATCCAGCTCCTGCGTGACTTAATGAGACACCCAGCTCGCTGCAGGGCTGGCTGATAATCTCCATGAATTTAATAGGGCACATATAGGGCCTGACTGGCCTATATGGCTGTGTAGCAATCAGCATTGCAACACTGCAGTAGAACTCTGCGCAAGACCGTACAGGAGGGTCCCAAACCAATTTCTCTGCCCTGCCTCATTCCTGCACATTTACAAGCACCAAGAAATATTCATCCAGGTGGTTTGGCCAAGATACCTTGTAGGGACAGAAAGGGCAAGGGGCACCAACTTAGAGAGTCCTCATCTCACCTCCTGGGTTCAAGTGCTGGGTTTGAATAAACTAAACTTTTAGCAGCTGACGGCGCCTGTGACCTTTTGTCACTCCATCCAATCCTTCCCTGTCGAGTCATCAGGACTTACTCAGCCTTTTGTGTCCTTATCTAGGTGTCTTATGGGCCCAGTTCTGTTCTTCATCTTCCCACCATCATCTCCCAGAGCCTCCAGCCTCTAATCTTCAGTCTAGCCTGGGTGTAGCCTGCCCTTTGCTCTGTCCCCTGTTTTAGGCTGTCCTGAGAAGATACAGGTCAGTGTGCCTGGACTTCCATGACCTGCTCCTGGAGGTGCCTCCAACACTGTGCTCCTGACACCCTTTCTCCTACCCTTCTTTCTGCTGTTCCACATCCTTCCCACATTCTTCCCACATTTCCCCTTCACCCTCCATTCCCACTAGCCTTATGGTTTCCATTACAGAACACTATGTTGACACCAGTAAGTTGAACTGGGCCAGGGCACTGGTGCAAGTACCAGCCTTACCATCTAAGTAAGGCTCTTGCTTGTGCCACACCACCAGAGCTCTCCAGGAGAATGTTGGGGCCTAGTTTGGAGGCCAGGTCATGCTGGGGACAAAGTTTTGGAGTGTGGATATTGAGCTGTGTGGTTCTTCCTGACCTCAGGGACAGAGAACAGCCCCTGCCTGGCTGCAAAGACACAGCATCTGGAGTTGTCCAGGGATTGCTCATTGCAAGGCTCATCCACACCAGACTTTCTGCTTCACCTTCAACTCTTCAGGCAGCATCTAACAGGAAAGTTTTCTCTGCTTTACCTTAGTCTGCAGAAGCAGCAACCTAAAGAGGCTGTGCACTCTCCATCTTTGAAGGCTTCCAACACCCAAATGGACAAAGACCTGAGCAATACCACCTGACCTCAAGGCTGAACCTGCTTTAAACAAGTTGTAACCAGAGACCTCCTGAATTCCCCTCCAGAAGAAATGTTCTCTTTAGCTATGGAAATATTTGCATAGCTGCTTCAGATGTGAGCTGAACAATGACGTCCCGTGCAGCCATGGAGAGGGATGTGCAGAGGGATTCATTCATCTAGCTCCTCAGGAATCTCAGGAAATCTCTTCACCTGACTCTCTGCCCCCAGGATCCCAAAGTCTGGCACTTGCTGAACAGTGTAACTGAAGGGAGATGGGCTGAGAGAGGAGCCCAGTTACCCTTGGAGCTCTGAGGAGCCCCACAAGTTCCTGGCTCAGGAGGAAAGCCAAGCTGCAGAGCACAGCCTAGTGATAGGGGCATAGGGACTTAGTGCCTGCAAAGCATGGCAGTCCCTCCAGACTCCCAGGTCCTCCCAGTGTGTTTGAACAGCTTTTGGAAAATCCAGGTAGCTTAAGGCCACAGAGATACAACACCAAGGGTTTCCCACTTTGATCACTTGTTTGGAAGCAGATCCAATCCCTGGGGATCCCAGGGTGGGAATGAAAGGGGAGGTATGTGCTTCCAGGTGTTTTGTTTCTGTACCTCCATGACTTTTCTTTCCGAGGCCTTTCCCTGCCTGCCGGGACTTGTTTTGCTCTGAGCAAGCTGCAGGCGGCCATGAACGAGGCATTTCTTCTGGACTTCTCTACCTCCTTCCTAGTCTCTCCTCTTGCTCTTTGTGGAGCTTTTCAGAAGCATCAACAAATCCCTTGTGACATGATGGCATTTTTAGTTCTCTAGTTGTCACACGTTGTAGAAATGTCCCTGTCTTGCTAAGCTTGCACAGAATGAATCCCTGGAAACCCAGCACTCAACAAGGAAGATCAGAAAGTCAGACCCTGAAAAGTGAGGGAGAAGGAGTTTGATCTATCTCAGCTCATCAGTCTGTAGCATAAATGGTCAATATGAGTCACACCTCCTAATGCATCGAGTGGCAGAATTTTACAGGTAGAACAGAGTACAAGATTAAAAAAACCCCCGGCAATATTTTCTGGTTTTGCATTTTGGCCAGTTCACTTCATACCTGGATATCCATGGCTGATGCTAACGTAGCCTTCACACTCTCTGCCAGTGAGAAATCTCCATGTTGAACAGTCCTATGAATGATGTCATTGCTGTTCACCACAGTAATAAGTCGAATTGGGAGACCCATTTTCTGGGCAATACAGCCAGCTAGGGGAAAAAAGTGAAAAAAAATGCATGAGTGCTTGATGAAGAAATATTTGAAGGAGATTTAGATTGTACAAATTGATTGAGCATCTAGTTCAGAAGTAGGCACAAATTATATTCCATAGTGGACTCTGAGATATCTGACTTCAGTGGTTTGGTAGAGCACAGATTATAAAATCCAGGTATGCAACACTCCACCTGCCTTTGCACACAGACCCTTGCTCATCTCCACTTTTGCTGGTGGATAGGCAGGGGACTGAGAGTCCAGGCAGCTGCCAGGCAAGCAGGAGAGATGAAGATTTTGGGCTTTTGCCTCTCTGATGGGCAGCCTGGAAGAGCAGTGAATACATAAAATCCTTTATTGCTTTCATAACACAGTTCTACACCTATTTTGGGACTGAGGAAATCAAGGACTCTCATTTAGAAGGCCAGATTATGCAGTTAAGAGTGGTTCTCCTGACCATGCATTACCATGCAAACCAGAGAGGACCAGGCAGGACTCCACACCTCTGTTAATGTCTCACTTAAGAAATCAGAGCCACAGCATTTTCCCTCTTTTCTGCATCAAACACATTCTGTCCTCTCCTAATGTGCCCATCCTCAAGATAGTTACAGTCATCATCAAAGGTGGTTTGGGTTTTTCTGCACCTTGCAAATCATCAGTGACACCTAAATTGAGTAATAACATACATGAGTAATAAAATATAAGTGGTTCTGAAGAAATCCTACCAGAGAGTGGGTGTTTTAATAAATAGCAATACCCAGTATCTGCAAAGTGCTTTTGGTCCATAGATCAGAGCATTCCCTCTCTCTTATCTAACCCATCTTCTTTTCCCTTTACCCGTGATATTTCCTCCTCCTCCCGTTGGCACAACAATTTCCACCATTGGCAGCAGGGTGGTACCCAGGGATGGGGCACACTGAAAGTAAGCATAGAAGTAGTGAGCAATCTGCACCATAATCCTGGACCAATTGACGGAATTCAAGCTCATCAGGTTGTATTTTCCAGCAAAATCAACATCAGCAAACAGCTCCTTGATGGGCTCGTCGATTTCATCACTGTTCCCATGAGCTGTCAAAAGGAGAAAGGAAAGATTAGATCTGCCAGCAGCAGTGCATCAGGCACGAGGTATTTCTGCTCAGAAACAGGGTTGGCCTCAAGCCCTGGGGTTTGCTGTGGCCAGGAGTGTCCCGAGTTGCCCATCTGCCCTGGGGGCTGTGTGTGAACCAGGGCCTGAGTGGCACCTTGTGGATGTCAGGTGGGTTCTGCAGACACAGCACTCTGGGCTCTTGCTTCTACCAAATATAAACTTGCCAGGAAGGCAAATGCTGCATCCCCTTGTGAGATGCCAAGGTGAAACCAGGCTGAGCAGAGGAGTCCATGGCACTCAAGCAGCTCAAGCACCCAGTGGTGATGCCAATCCATGGGGACAGCATGGTGGTAGGGGGTGGATCACCCAAGAAGGCGAGAGGACAGAGGGAAGGGGTGGCTCCAAATCCTTTTAGTGACAAAAAATGGTACTGAATTTAGTTCAGCCAAAAACCAACCACCTGCATAGAGCAGCTCTGGTCTATGGCCAAGAGAAAAAGAAGCCATAAATTGCTTGGTTGTCAAACTGGGGATGTTGTCTCCTGTTAGCCAAATGTCTGGGCATAGTGATACCAATGACCTGGCTGGCTGCAGCTGCTAAAGCTGCAAATCCCACTGAGCAACCCCCTCAGACTTTTAGGGTCAAGGTTATGACACAGCAGGGCCGTAAAGTGGACAGTCCAAACAGCAGTGCCAACCAGCAAAGACGTGGACGTTGTCTTCAATGACAGTGGTCATCTGAAGTTCCTGTATCTGGGTGCAGAACCCCTTGGGCAGTAGAACAAAGATGTCCACGTTCTTCTGCCCTCTCACGCTCTCGATGGCCGAGCTCCCCGTGTCCCCTGAAGTCCCTGTTTCGAAGTGAGGAAGCACCAAGAAAAGCAAAAAATTGCTGTGTCAATCAACCCCGCATCACTGCACTTTAACAAAAAGATGCAGAGATGTTCCACGAGATGTTTTTGGCCAGAGCAGCCACCATGGCATTGCCTGGAGATTATAAGGAAATACCATCCTGGGGCATCTTTGGGCAGGGCTGTAGGATGATGGCTCTCAAGGTAAAGGCCTGCCCAAGAACCTTACCTCCAAGGAGTCATACTCACCCACCAGAATATTGACATGCTTCTGCTTTTTCTCCAAGAAATACTGTAAAAACTGTCCTGTGCAGGACAAGGACAGGTCCTTAAATGCATACGTAACACCATGCCAGAGCTCCAAAATGTTCAGCCCATCTTTCAGCCTGGACAGATGCACGACATTCTTGTGTCTGAATCTGCTGAAGGCCCTGTCGATCAGCTCTAGAGGGAAAATGGTTAAATGGCCTGTTAAATTAAAGGAGTGTTTTTCTGACCCATGGCTTCCTGCATCTGTGCTCTTTGTGCTCCTGGGTACCTTTCTGCACAACCAAAAGCTCTCAGTTGCTGGTCCAGTGACAGATATCCAACAAGTTATTTGTGGTTATTAGGAACGAACAAGCCCAGCTTCATGCTGTTTGATAACTCTGTGCTAAGTACTCCCAGGGGATATGCAACACAATCAGAAAACTGTATTAAAACATAAAATACAGGAAACCTGAGTTTTATACCAATGTGCCGTTGAGACAGAGGTTGCAGCTGCCCTCTGGTGGAAAAGATAGCTCATAAGTGTTAAAAACAAAAAACAGATGTCAAGGCAAGCGTGAAACAGCAGAAAGCCCTGGAGGGAGCCCCAGCAGTGAGCAGGGCCACAATATCAGCTTGTTGCTGTCACCAGAACCCCTATTTTTACACTTTTCCACTAGTACCAGCAAGGTGACAGAGAACAGGCTACAGAAAGGAGCAGGCAGTGTGCAGCAGGCTCCTTCCTCTCGGAAGAGGATGGGGGAAAGGCAGGCAGATGCACCCGAACCCCCCAAATCCTCGTGCACGTCCCCGCGAGCAGCTCCCCACTCAGCTCACCGTTGAGCGCGTCCCGTGGGACCAGCTTGGCTGGGATGAAGAGGGAGCACAGCTCCTTCACCAGCTCAGGGTAGGAAAGGCTGCTCCACCTTTGCAGGGTGTCCCTGTCCAGTGAGGGGATGTGCTGGGGCATGAAAAGGCCCCCATCGGGTGCATAGCCAGAGAAAAGGGCTCCCTCGAAGTCCACGGCTCTCGTGCCTCCTCGTGTGCTGACGTACTCCATGGCAGCTGGGGAGGCACCACAATCATTGCCAGCAACCCAAAGCACCCCCACACCAGGAATAGGCCCTCATCACAAAACAGCTTCCTCCAGAACTTCCCCTGTAGGCAGACAGAACTCCCCAGGGAACATACCACCTCCTCCCACAGGAAGCCGGAGCAGGCAGGGTCAGTGCAGGGCACTCGGCATTTTGCAGGAGGTGGAAAGGCTGCCTGGGATTTGTGCCAAATGTGTTGGAGCCTCCTTGTCCCGCTTTCCATCCACCCTGCCCAGGGAGACACTTCCCGCCTGAGGAAAAGCCCTGACGGCGCAGATGTCGCTGCAGAAGCACGTCATGTCCCTTTGTGGGCTGTTTGCAAAAGCTGGAGCTTTAAATTTAAAACGAAACAAAACAAAACACTAAGTTTTTAGAGCAGGCTGATTTTGTTCAAAGGGGTTAAACTAAGGACAGGATTTGACGCATGTAGGAAGGGCTGAGCGAAATCCTCCGGACTGGCGCAAATCCCACCGAGCGGCCGCCGGCGCGGCTGGGAGAGGCCTTGTCTCCCCCGACCCTGCGCACCCCCTCGGCTGTGCCCACCTCGGGCCCTTGGGCCAACGCTGCAGCGCCTCAGCGCGGCTCAACACGGCGGGCAAACTGCCAAACAAGCTGCGGCCACCGCTTCCAGCCCGGCCACCCTTTGCACTTGCGCTCACAGAAAACTTGTCCCCGCTGCCACCCGCCGGTGTTCCTGGTGCCGCGGCGCAGCCGGCAGAGACGGCCTGCAGCAAGCCTGGGGATGGGAATATGTGGGAGGGACGGGGCTCAGCTGCTTCTGCTGGTGCCAGCAGCTGGGACAAGGGGCAGCAGGTGCGAGCTGCAGCGAGGGGGAGATCTGGTTAAATATTAGGAGACAGCTTTTGACCTGAGGGTGATCAGGCACAGGGCATGGAGACGTTGTGGTCTCCCGTATAACCCTGGAGACATTCCGACTTCGACTGGGGAAACATGGAGACACCTGATTAAACCGTGAGTTTGGATTTAAATTTGAGATTGCAGCTGCTTCAAGAAGGGTTTGGCTCAGGAAACCCCCGAAGTCCCTTGCAAGCACAATCAGTCTGGAACTCAGCTCTACTCAGCCTCTCAACAGCCCTGTCACATCAACGGGGAAACTGAGGCACAGGAGAGAGAGGAGATATGGGAGAGGTTGTGCAAGAAAATCCAGTTCTTCTCAGGGTAGGGCTATGCATCCCTTTGCTGCTTTTTGTTTTAATATAATCAGTGTTTTTTTGAAAGGTGAGGTCAGCACAGGACTGGTGGCTGCACAAACCCAGGATGCAGCTCAGTGCTGGAAAAAGCAAAAGAATTTCAGCCCAGGCAGGCAGGAGTAGAGGTACAAAGGATGGCTGATAACAGCCTGCTATGAGCCACAGAGCCCACATCTGCAGCAGGGACATGCCACCTGCTAAGGCACTGGAGTCTGACCCTAAATACATTGCCTCTCTCTCTTTATTCTTATGGTTCTAACTGGAGCAATGAGAAAAATCTCTGGTAGGGAGTGGTCCAGTCACTGCCCCGGGCACTGGTGTGGAAAACGACTTTTCTACACCCAAAAGACTCTTTTTTCATCCCAAAAGACTCTTTCTGCAGGCTCTTTAGGTAGAGGCAGTAGGTAAATTTCAGGCTCTGGACAGAGCTGCTTGTGGTGGTGTTGCTCAAGGTTGAACAGGGCAGCTGTAGCAGAGCAGGAAGCAAACAGAAGCATTTTAATAATATATCTGAGCTCAAACAGTGGGCCAGAGCAGAGCACACCTCTAGGAAATCAGCTAGGAAGGGAGCTACTTACCTATAATTATATAAATTATCTCACCAACCAGCCTGCATCTCTCCACCATCTCTGTGCTCAGTGTTCCTCATGACATTTCAAAGATGAAGCCTGAGCCACCCAAACCTGCTGTGGCCCCACAGTCCTCCCTGTACCTGTTGTCACCAGATCCTCTTGCCACACTGGCATGCAGTGGGGTGCTTACCCTGTAATGGAGGTCTGTCCCCATTCCAGGTGTGGATCCAGGTATTTTCAGAAGGCTCGGGATAAAACAGCAAGACTGGACCTTGTTCTTCAGGAACTAGTCAGGCTTAAATTGATGGAGAAACCTCCCCATCACCATCCCTGGAGTCACTGGAAGCTCCCAGTGATGCTTTACTGGGATGCTGAGGGGAGTGGCTGATATCTCCAAAACAGGGTCTCAGCTCCTCAACATGCTCCAGTGGCAGCAGACATAAAAAACTGCAAGTACCTGTGGACAAAACAGTGAAATATTAGAAATAAAGAAAATAGCAAAAGCTGCAGGATTTTCATTTCTTGCCCATGCAGAGGCAGAGCACACTTTGAGCTCAGCTCACATTCAGGCTAGAACAAGAACAGGATCAAATCCATAGGAAGAACTGCACAAGCTGATAGTTTTTATTACCGATGTAAGTATTTAATTTCACCAATGTACATATTTGCGAGTGTCACTCAGCACACTTCAGTGAGGCCTCACCTGTTCCCACCAGCATGGGCCCTTATGCCTCTGGGCATTCACTTACCATATGTCTAATTCTTTTAATGTGTGTTTTAGCTGTGTAATGACTTCATTAATGCATCCAATTTTTTTTTCCAAGTGAAGAGCTTACAATGAGATTGATGATTCCTTCAGCATTACATCCCTCTGGGATGCAGGAGCCCTGCAAAAAACAAATGGATTACACCAGGATACCTGCTGCTCTGCCTCTGCAAAGAGGCTGTTGCCACAGGTCTATCCATGCCCTGGGTCTATCAGCAGTGATAACCCTCATTAACAAGGTCAGTGGTTAATGCTGTGGTGCAGGGACTGCTGATGTGGCAGTCACAGGTGAGCACAGAGCACAGCCTGGGACACAAACCAGGGTGACACTGCCGTTTGCTTGGAGAGGTTTTCCCATGCTCAGCCCTACTGTTTCCATGGACTGAAGTTTAGAGTGACATTTCATTTTGGGTGGAGCTCTGAGCAACCCAGTCTAGTGAAAGGTGTCCCTGCCCATGGCAGGGGAGTTGGAACCAGATGATCTTTAAGGTCCCTTCCAACCCAAACCATTCTGTGATTCCATGATTCATTCTATGATTCTTTAATATTATTTTGAATTTTTAAGAAAAGGAGGGGAGGAGTGTGCCCATGCTGTCTGTCAGGACTCATCCATTGCAGCAACAGATGAAGAGCTGGAAAATGTAATAGCCTCTAATTAACCTGGTCTTACTCACTGCCTCCATATTCCTGCTGGGATTTGCAGTTCTGCTTTGGACCTTGCCCGTTCCTGAGAAGTTCGTGGTCTCTGGACTCATATGTCAGGAATCACCTGTATTTGCAAACCCCAGCTAAAGCTGCTATCAGACTTTATCCTTTTCTTTTCTTTTCTTTTCTTTTCTTTTCTTTTCTTTTCTTTTCTTTTCTTTTCTTTTCTTTTCTTTTCTTTTCTTTTCTTTTCTTTTCTTTTCTTTTCTTTTCTTTTCTTTTCTTTTCTTTTCTTTTCTTTTCTTTTCTTTTCTTTTCTTTTCTTTTCTTTTCTTTTCTTTTCTTTTCTTTTCTTTTCTTTTCTTTTCTTTTCTTTTCTTTTCTTTTCTTTTCTTTTCTTTTCTTTTCTTTTCTTTTCTTTTCTTTTCTTTTCTTTTCTTTTCTTTTCTTTTCTTTTCTTTTCTTTTCTTTTCTTTTCTTTTCTTTTCTTTTCTTTTCTTTTCTTTTCTTTTCTTTTCTTTTCTTTTCTTTTCTTTTCTTTTCTTTTCTTTTCTTTTCTTTTCTTTTCTTTTCTTTTCTTTTCTTTTCTTTTCTTTTCTTTTCTTTTCTTTTCTTTTCTTTTCTTTTCTTTTCTTTTCTTTTCTTTTCTTTTCTTTTCTTTTCTTTTCTTTTCTTTTCTTTTCTTTTCTTTTCTTTTCTTTTCTTTTCTTTTCTTTTCTTTTCTTTTCTTTTCTTTTCTTTTCTTTTCTTTTCTTTTCTTTTCTTTTCTTTTCTTTTCTTTTCTTTTCTTTTCTTTTCTTTTCTTTTCTTTTCTTTTCTTTTCTTTTCTTTTCTTTTCTTTTCGGAATGCACCATTTTTCATCCCTCCAGGGGTATTTCCTCAGCCTGTCCACCTTCCAAAAGCGTCCCAAAGCATGATGAGGACTGAGGAAGCAGAAAGTCGTGTATAACAGCAAAAATTCAATTTTTTCCTGCGTAAATTCCCCTAAAATTTCCCGTCTCAGCCCCGAGTGTTACAGCACTCTAAGACCAGCACAGCAAAACTCTCAACTTCGTGTTTTCTGAGCACCTTTTCCATCCTCTCCAGCAAAGCGGGCCCGTCTACATGTCCCAAGCACAAGAGGCACGTTGGGTCGGGGTCCCCGGCCCATTTTCCCGGCAGAGCATCCCCAGGAGCGCCGTGGGCCGGCGGCTCTGCCGGAGCCGCCGGTGGATCCCGAGTCACTAGATGGCGGCAGTGCCTTGCGTCCTGGGGGAGACGTACATCCCTTTCCCTGATCCCATCCAGCCTTTCCCACCCTCCCACAGGTCCCTCCACCCTTTGGGTTACGGGCGCTATCCCAGCAAAAGCCGGGAAACACCTCTCCGAAGTTTTGGAGCTGAGGAAAAGGAAGCATGGGCGGTGTCCTGTGACAGGAGGGTTGGATACAAAGCTGATGCAAGAGCTCATTGGGGTAGGAAGGAGGTTCTTCATGTTCACCCATCTTCTCCCCAAAGAATTCCATCCTGGGATTTTATTACCTTCTTTGCAGCAAGATCTCTCCTGTCCCCAGTGAGACACTCAGAAAAGGGCACACAGAAAGGACCCCAACTCTCATCCAGGTCCAAAAAGCACCAAATTTAATAAAAAGGCAACACATAACCCTGAGCAGCACAAAAATGTCCCCATTACTCCCAGTCCTGTCTCTGCCCACAAGCTGTCTGGGGTCTGAAAACCGCACACAAACAAAAGCTTTCAGACATGTAAGTGACCCAGACAACACCAGGCAGGTCCAGAAAGGCAGAGACCAGGATATTTGGGATTTTGCAATGCCATTTACTACCCTGTACAGAGTCCCTCCCAGTGGGAAGTGTGTTACATTGGCTGAGAAAAATTATAGGAGTTTATCACTGGGGGTTGTTGAAGTTATGTGTCCCCTGCCCTCTCACGTACAGAAGTGTGAACATTCACAGAGAAAATGGGGAGCTTCTAGGTAAAAACTGCAAGGTTCTGGCCAGAAATCAAAATACTTCAGTTCTGCATTCTCAGAGGCAGATCCACACCTTAGTCAGGCTCAGAATCTATACCAGGAAGGGGGCTAAGGAAGTTTGCAGAATGTCTGCAGCTGTGCAGGCAAACATGCACCCATAATTATTTATTTGAGCCTCATGTCAAAGAGGACGGAAATATATGACTCTAAATAAATTAAACTGTACAAAGCTGCATCTTTGTTACAGCAAAAGTGGTTCTTCCCCCACTTTCTAAATCTGATCTAAATTGCCAGTATCTCAGCTGATGTGAGGCAGAACTTCCACATGGATCACTTCCTCTCATCTGCAAATGTGCACATACAGACTTTTCCACCTCTGGTGATTTTGCAGGGCAAGGAGCTGCCAGCACATCTGCCCTTTCCCCACATCTGGGTGCAACAGTCTTTCCTCAGAGCAAGGTGTTTAACAGCCAGGTCAAGGACATGTGTATTGTGGTTTGGGTCTTGTAGGCCAAAGTGCAGGACTCACTCATAAAGGCAGAGCAGAAAAGGAGTTCAAGGGATTGTGCAGTCCTGGCGTCCCTGGTGAGATGTTGGAGAAGCTGTTACCTGGAGAAGGTTGTGCAATCTGGTTCTACTATGCTGAAGTTTACATTATACCCCATAGCCACATTTTTAATCAAAATCTGCAATCCCATAGCTCTACGACCCCCAGTTAGGGACTGGACAAGGAAGATGCTTTATCAGCTTCTCCAGGTGACTTTGGGAAAGTCAGGCTCCATCATGTGCAAAATGGGGATACCTGTGCTCAGGGAGGCACTAAGACTATAAAAACACGACAGGACCAAGTGGGACATGGACAGTGGCAATCCTGGGCTTTGTCCACAGCTCTGGTCATGCTGGCACCATGGTTGTTCCCCATGGAGCACCTCTGTGGCCCTGAACCTGGTGAAGACTCAGTTGCTGTCAGACTCCTTGCAATTCTCTGCCATCCTCGCAAGTGTGTCCTGCCTCACACTGACCCTCTGGCTGGTGCATCACTCTTGGCTCATTGCTTGATAAATCAGGATGAAGGGGAGCACAGCTGGACAGGTGAGTACTGGCCCACAGTGACAGCCAGGTGTCCCTCCAGGACTGCAGTTCATCTGACAACCTGTGGGCACTTGGAGGCTGCTGCCCTTTCCATGCCAACACGACAGGTTCCTGCACTTGCTCAGATGAAGGTTTCCTTATCCCCACTGTGTCTCAGGGGCTCTTCATGTGCCTGGATAAGAGGGAGACGTTTGCACTGCAGATGTGTGGTGGGGTCAGATGCACCGTTGGTTACACCTTCACTGGCTCTGCTTTGGGGATCTCTTCCAGACCTTCCTCACTCAAGAACACTGGCTGCTAATGGCTCCATTTCTTTCCCAACATTTTCTTTCCTTGTCCTGGCACAAATGAGTTCCACAAGCAATGAGCACCATTTTCAGTCCTTTACCCTGACTCCACAACCTGGGCTGTGGGATGGAGGGCAACCTGATCCTACTGAAGGCCAAGCTGCAAGGACAATACACGTTCTCTGAGGGCATAAACCGAGGGTCCCTGTGCCTGGAGAGAGGCCACAGCACTACACCACAGATGTTGGAGGCAAGAGAATGGGAAGTGGGTGGCAGAAGCAGCAGCTTTATTCCTACTCTAAAGCAGCAAAGTCCAACTCTTCTGTAAGATCTGGTCCCCAGGTGATGATTGATAAGCAGACCTAAGGCTCTTGTGCCATTGGTGATAGAGCTGCCTTGACCTTGAAGAAGCAATACCAACCCTTTGTTGCCTTTGGCACCTTTGAAATAAGATGACAAGGGCTGAGGTCTGCCATTCTCTGAATATCAGCATTGATGGAAAGCTTTATCAAGCAGCAGCTCTCTGCACAAGCTACTGCTTTTGGCATTCTTATCAGGGCTCTGATAATGACGTATCTAATCTAAACCTATATGAGACAGCGCTTGCGTATTTACAGCTTGGAAGTTACAGCTTGGAGGCAGGAGTCTCAGCAGACTGCCAAGGCCATTTTAAAAAGAGAAAAATCTGGGAAAGATGCTGTATTTAATATCCATGCTGTCTTGGTAACACAGCACAAAGAAAACCAATAGGGATGGGGAGCTCACAGCAGCAGCAGCATCTTCTCCATCCCATCCAACCTTTTGAAGCAATGCAGCCATGTGGCCTGAAGAAGAAACCTTTGTTCCTCAAGGTTCAAAATAATCATACCAGAGAGTGAAAACCTGGCAGCAGACCAAGTTCCCAGGTTCAAGGGTTGCAAAATAGAATTACTCACCAATACTATAGGTTGAGACAGAGGGGAGCCCACCTGGGGATCTGTGACTGGCAAGCTTGTGACCAAGCTTTTTTAAAAAATGGCTAGGGTTTTTGGGGTGTTCAACTGGACCTGCACTAGAAAAATCCAGGACTGAATCATCAAAGGTCCTGGCTTGTAGCCTTCCACATTTGGGCCAAGAAAATCCTAGTGTAGAGCCCAGCCCTGGATTCCCAAAGCACTGAGATGCCAGGCTCACCAAAGTCTGGGGAGTCACTGGTGGGATAGATAAGAGAAGCAAGCGAGGTGATAAAGGAGAGATGCATGACGACATTCCCAGACCCCCACAAGGCTGCCAGGGACCCTCCCCTGGGCTACAGTAAAGTGCCTCTCCCCATACACTGCTTTGGCTGTGAAGTAATTTTTGTAGTTCAGAACTTAATTAAGAGTTTCAGTTTGAACTGGAGGAGGCAGAGAGACTTTTGTTTTTTTTTTTTTCTGTAGGAGCCTTAAACGTCAAAATCTGGACATAGTGTCCAACTCATCAAGAAGGAGTGCAGGTAGAAGAGAAGGGTGGCTTCCCAGACACTGAGTGAAAGTGAGAGCTGAGCTCTGGAATCCCAGGGAAGGGCTGAGGGGATGTCATAAAAGGATGCAACTGCTCCACAGGCAGCTACAGAGGTGACAGAGCCAAACTCTTCTTGATTATGGAAGATGTTATGATGTGAGGCATCAGCCACAAATTGCAGTTTGGGAGGTTTGGGTTGAGCACCTCTACTTCAAGAGGCAGGTCTTGGAGACCCAGGATGAGTGCCCAGGGAGACAGAGGAGGTGGGGTTTAAAATTTGGCCAAAACTGATCCACTGGTGATATTCTTGCCCGAGAAGTTCTACGTATCCCTATCTCTGATTCAGGTGCAAAAAGCAGAAATAAGATACTTCAGTCTTATTTTTCTGACAAGCTTCTAAGACCCTCTGCTTTATTTTCAAAAGACAGAAGTACCTGCTGGCTTCCCTCAAGATACAGCTTCCTCAATAATTTTTGAAAATGATCCATGCCTTTCCTCTTTATACAAACCAGATTCAGGTTTTAGGGTATGGATTTACTTTAATCAAATTATCAGTTGACATGGCCTCATGTTAATACAAATCAAGTGCATTTTCTTGGCCCTGGAAAGTTAAAATGATATCATATTTTAAAAGATGCCGTATTCTGTTCGGGAGATGTACAAGTATTCTGAACTTTGCTATTGAGATTAAGTTTATCTCACCTGCCATTTGCTCAGCAGGCCTGGCTAGATAATAATTACCTTGGCCAAATTTCATTCAATAAGCATTTCTCCTTTCTTTAATATGAACTGCATTTCTTTGCTAAAGAAAATAAAAGGACGTTGAGCCCAACAGAACACAATGAGGTTTTATGCTTGTTCATTGGTCAAAAATCAGTTGGTCACTTTTCCAAACTTTCTAACAGTGATCCATAGTCCCCACTTAAGCAATAGTTAATCAGGAGCACACCTGTTATAGCTATTCACAATAAGCAGAGGAGGAGAGGATACCTACAGAAAACTTGAGTTCCAAGTGGGGTGAATTCTCTCATGAGTTGTCCTTTTCTGTGGATGGAAAAATTTCTGCCCAGTTACCAAGAGAGTCCTGGAAAATTATATTCCCCTTTTAACATCTGATGAGTAACATCCAGCCCTTAGGAGCTTCGTCTCCATGGACACTGTGGGCCTGGGAACGCTGCAGTTTTTTCAAGCCTAATCTCTCTCCCCATCATGCAAAGAGAGGCAACCTGAATTGCCTGGAGGAACAGCTGGAGGTCCAGGGCATGAAAATGTGGGAGGCACACATGTGCTTCCAGGTGGCCCATGGCCAGAGAACGTTGGCTGACAGGAGGCGGGGATGTAGCAGCTCAGGCTGCTGCCAGGACACAGCAAAATATGTCAGTCACCACTTCCCCCATGAAGAGGACACTGGAAAGGGACATGTCAGCACAGCCTCATGTGACACTGGGCTATTCACCTGAGGCAGGCATAAAAATGAAATGCAGTTCCTAATGTAACCTAATTCTGAGGGGATAAAATGGAAAAAAAAGCCAAAAAGCTGTTTGGAGAAATTGCTGAGTCAATCCACCCCTCCGTGAATGCTCTCGGAACCTGCCTGGCTCCCTCCATGGTGCATAGGGATGATGTCCCTATGGATTTCCCCCCTCCCAGCCAACTTCATCCACTGTCTGTCCCACTAGCCAAGGTTTTCCCTCTCTCATCTCATCTGGCAGATACTGTCTGTACTAATTAACCAGAAACTGAGGCTCACTACTGCAGCATAGAGAGCAGGGCTGAGGTGGCAGCAGCTGGACAGATGGCAGCAGAAGGCTCTGACAGCATCTCCAAATTGGAAGGAGATTCTCATTCTTATACATGATCTCACTTCCAAAAAAAAAGGACAAAGATGTGACCTGACTTTGGGAGAGAGGAGGAATTCAGTGAGGCAAGAGGCCAAGCCTGGGAGCCCAGACCCAGAGGAGGGATGCTCAGATGACATGAAGCAATCTGGGACTCTCAGCCAAAGGGACAGGACTGGAAGACGAGCCCAGCTCTGAGTCCTGCTTTGGAGGGAGGAATCGGGCTCAGCTTGGAGGCTGCTGCTGGCCCTTCTTCTGATGTGGTGCTTGGGAGAATTGCAGCTCCAAGGGCTGGAATGCTTCTTCAGTACACGAGCAACTCTGGCTCCTACAGGAAAAGGAGATGAAAGTGGTTTGGTAGATCATTAATGGCACCAGCTCTCTATCTGCACAGGACCATAGAGGTGGAGCCTGATTCAAACTGCAGTCTTCAGGTGGGCCAGTGCAAGGCCAGGAACTGATTTGGAGTATTTTTCTTAGAGGACAGCGATGGGTTTGTGCTGCTGCTACATCTGGGTTACACCAAACCCCACCAGCAGAGGTCTGTGAGTGAGTCAGTCCCTGCCAGTGTGCAGCCACTATTCTGCCGGTGCTGAAGACCCACCATGCACACACCAGCGAGCAGAAGCTCCCCAGTGTCAGCTCCAGGGGACACACAGTCACCACATTGTCCTCCTCCAGATACGTGCTTCCAAACTGCAAACTCATTAGATGATTTGGCTCGTTCCTCTGATAATGAGCCTCTTTGCACAATTACTGGGTTTTTTTATCATTTGTTTATGGATGCCACATTGCAACCTCCACAAATGTATTTATGGGGTTTTCCCTGCCCCCCACGTAAATTGTGGTCTGTAAAATGTAGAGCAATTTATCACTGACCATTGCCCAGTTTTACGTTAATGTTTGAACATGCCCATAAACCAATTACATCATCCTACCTCTGGCCAACTTTTAAGGCAGAAGAATGATATAAAACCAAGCTCTGCTTACCAGCAAGGCACCTTCTCTTGTGTTAGGAGCACAGAGAGCTTTTCCACCATGAGCTTCACTGGCAAATACGAGCTCCAGTCCCAGGAAAACTTTGAGCCCTTTATGAGAGCCCTCGGTATGTGCCTGCCTGTGCTATGTACTGCTTTATCTCTGCAGATCCCACTGATTTTTGGGAGCCAACTGTGCTGATGTGCTGATGCTGTAGATTGAGACATCTCTCAGATTTCCTATTTCTGTCTGTCACCTTGTAATTATTGGGATTTTAAATGTATTTGTGTGGAGATATGATCTCAAAATAGAAGAGAAAGCATCTCTCTGTCTGGGGCTGGGGGCCAAGGGATGATGGGTGAAGTTTTATGGCATGCAGGAAGTCAGTCCTGGCAGATTCTGCAGCCACTGGCCAGTGTGGCTGAGTGCTGCACACACGTGATTAACCAGCAGGACCTTGGTGGCTTAGGGGCACTGCAGATCTGCTCCATCAGGCTGTGAAATTTGAGGACAAGCAGGACATTGCTCAGCCCCTGTGCTGCAATGCTGTGAAGCCTCACATCCCACTGTTCATCAGAAAAATAGTTGGTGTTGTTTAAATGCTAAATGATGAATCTGTCTGATAGATTTCCAGTTGTGTCTGTGACAGGGAATGTGGTCCTGCAGGGATCCAGGGGGCTTTGCACTATTTCTGCACAGTTATGTGCCAGAAGAGCTCTACCTGTCAGATCACCTTCAGGCTTTGGGAGATTTTATAAGCTGGTTCTGAGGAACCTTGAATCTCAAAAAAACCCCACTTTGTTCCTTTATTCTGTCTTGATTTAATCCATTTTTCCTTGCCTGTCAGTGAAGGAAGGAAAGCAGGATTTATTCTTAGACAGGGAGGTGATGTTTGTGCTCCCAGTCAGGTCAGCAAGACATGGGACATGTCTAGTTCCCACAAAAAATTCAGGATGACAGTATTAATCTTCTTCCCCAGTAGACTCAGGGACATGTGGCTCTTGGGGAAGCGTCATCATTGAAAGGTCTTTCCACAGTGGAATAGAAATTTTCCCAACTGTAGGTCCCCAAATCCTGCTACACTGATTTGTTCAGTGGCAGCAATCTGCCCACAGATGGCTCCACCGTTCACTCAATGTCTCTTGTTCCTGGGCAGGGCTCCCTGAGGACCAGATCCAGAAGGGCAAGGACGTCAAGAGCATCTCAGAAATTGTGCAGGATGGGAAAAAGTTCACGATTACTGTGACCACTGGCTCCAAAGTGTTGAAAAACACATTCACCGTTGGGGAGGAGAGTGAGATAGAGATGCTGAATGGAGAGAAAGTGAAGGTGAGTGAGCAGCCCCTCCTCTGCCAGGGCCATGGGGGCTCAGAGACATTAAATGTCCTTTCCAGCCATTCCCTCTGCATATGAGCAAAGGGACTGACCATACCACAGGTATTAATTAATGTACTGCACTTCCTGCAGAAGAAGCCTTGCATTTCTGAATCTATTTTAATAGTCACTTTGGAAAACACTAGAAGCCAGTGTTTTAATATCCCATTTGGAAAAGGGGGATAGAGATGCTTTGGTAAAATTATTTGACAGGAAGGGTTCTGAAAGATTTGAGGTGGAAAAGGATTGACTTTGCGTCATATTGCAATACAAAACATACCTCCACCTTAATTTTATTGACTCAAAGGTAGTGCAGGAAAATCAGACAATGAATTATAAAACAATAAATCTCTCCTTTTAAGTCCCAGTAGCTCTTAGCTTCTCTGCTAGCCTTTCCCACTGCTTCAGGTTGGAAAGAGATGATTTGGCAAGGTGAGCAGTTACCACCCTTGAACTTGGGTGCTCCCGTTCCTGGACATTAGTTTCCAATGGTTCATAGAATGTCAAGGCAACACCACGGGGAAATATTGCCTCTCATCTCTGCCTCAGCAGAAGATGGAATTGCAGGGACTTTAGAAAGCAGGGGGATGATCACCAAAGAAATGCCCCGTGAATGGGGCTCTGAGAGCCCTACCAGCTGTGTCACGATTTCCAGCATCACTGCTCTCCCTTTGGCATAAACCAGGGGGAAACAGTTATTAGAAGTGTTTTAGCCTCTGTACATCAGCAGCTCAAGGGCAAATGAACACATCTTATAGCTGGACAGGACAGATAAACAGAAATGGGCTTTGCTGTCTTATTTAATTGATTAATTTCATTGATCAGTGACAGCTGCCCTGGGGGCGCTGGTGCTGTCTGTAGCCTTTTAATATGTGCAGCTCAGGTGGCTCTGCAGTCCCCTCCTGCTATGGCAGGGGAAGGACAAAATGCAGGGGTCGAGTTGGTCTCCAGCAATAACATGAATGCTTCTGTCTTCCACCAGGCTGTTGTGCAGATGGAGGGTAACAACAAACTGGTCACACAGATGAAAGGGATTAAATCTGCCACGGAGCTCAACGGAGACACCATCACCCACGTAAGTGTAGAATGACAATGGCTGGAATAACAGAGCTGCCTTCAGGGGCCTGGCCCTAGGAAGCTACAGAGGCACTGGGAGGTGCTGGAGCAGAGTACATGCTTGCACACAGTCAGGAAGTGAAGGCAGTTTCTCGTTAGAGTATGATCCAGAAAGTATTTTTTAAGACCCCAGTTTAGGCACAGCTGATCAAAGTTTCGGGTAATGAGGGCATGTTGTCACTCACCCAGAGGAACAGGTATGTGCTAAGGCTTGGCACTCTTGGAGAAGAAAGGTGAGGCCAGCTGATCCCAGCTGAGGGATGACAGCTTATCCAAATGTGCTTTGGAGTATTCATGAAGAAATCCAAAGCTTTAAAAATTCAGTTTATAAGAGATAGACTGGGCATCAGTCCTGTTTTGATTTGCAAGACCAGATCCTAAGTACAGTTTGGAGCTAAATACCATGATGATCCTTATGTGTGCCTTCCAAATTGAGATATTCAATGATTCTACAAATTTGTAAAAAGCTGACACTTTCTATTTCTTTTTCAGACAATGACCATGGGTAACCTTACCATGAAGAGAGTCAGCAAGAGAATCTAGAAATCTTACACGTCAGTAGTTTACCATGTAAAATGTGTCTATTAAAATAAAAAATTTATTGAAGCCTCTTCATTGTCATCAACCTCTTCACTGCTATTATAAATAGACACAAGCCTCCAAAGCTCATGGAAGCAATGGTAGAAATTGGGCAACACACTGAGCTAAGGGTGTGCTGATGCTGGGGAATGGAGTTGAGGCAGGGCACAGGCTCAGAGCCACTGAGTGACACATGCTGATGAGTGTTCTTCCAGCCCTTTCCTGGGACAGGTGCCAGCAGCCTGCTGGGGATGCCCCGGGGGGTCCTGCACCCATGGCTGGGCTGGGCTGGGGAGCACTGGGCAGGAAAAGGGCTCTGTTCCCTTTCCTTACAGACATGGCCAAAGGGATCAGAGAGACCAGCAGGGCCAAAGAATTTGGTGTGGTTTAGGAGGAGTCAAGGAAGTGCCAGTGATCCTGTTTGGAAAGCTGCCTTGGGAAAGACACCAGCACGGGCTAGCAGCTGCTGTCTTCATCCTTATACCTCTGCAGTAGGAGCCAGCCCTACAGCTCTGGCCACCCCATCCCCATCTCCTCCCCACCCCTTCCCACCAGCAGGAGGGTCACAACTGCCTTCAGCTATCCAGTGTGTGTTTCACCCCAAGCTGCACCTGATAAATTGGGTTGAACTGGAATTAAACACGTCTTCCAGGGTGAAATACAGGTTTTCTCTCCTAGCAGGAGATGGGCTGGCTGTTCACAGTGCAGACAGAGGGAGCACCAAAGTCATCTCCTGTACTCTTGCTTGGCACTTCAGGCCAAATGGAGATGAGGTTTTCTGCTGCACACAGGAAAGGAAACTCTTCCCTCTTATCTGCCTTTTCCAAGGCTGGTGCCAGGGCTGCTCTCTGCCCGGGAAAGGTGTTCATATTACAGATCAACACTGATCCTCATGCCAAGAACTGAACCAATATGGATTGTCACACAGGGCAGCAGAGGCACTGCACAGACAAATGGACGGGCTTAGCTAAACAGTGTCTAAAAAGCAGATGTTGGTCTTTAGTGAACTCAGATCTGGAGAAACATCAGCAAAATCACTGAGAAATGTCAAAGAGGAAAAGACATGGTTTTGTTTTCTAGCTATTGTGCTGAGGAGCAGGTAGGGGATTCTTGAATAAACCTTTTCCTCTCCTGGCTGCCACTGAAAGTATGCAGGAAATCAGTTGGATTTTGAGACATATGGGCAGACAACAAATACATTTTTTTATCTAGAAATCGAACTTTAGCCATTAGACTTCTCCTTAATTTTGTTGGTAGTCCACTGGCAGCTGATCTATGGACTGTCCCTTTCTTCTTCAGTGCAAAATTGATTAAACACCTAAGTTAAAAGGCAGGTGTTTTAAGACATCAGCCCCCAGCTCACCCTAAAGATGAGCAAGGGTGGATTCCCCTCCCTGGAAACTGTTTGTCCAGTTAGAACAATCCACACAGCCAGTGCACCAAACTATAGCAACTGGCTTCTGGCATGGCCCTGTGTCCATCACTGCAGACATTTTCTGATTTGTAACTAAGGAGAATAATTTATCTCAATTAACTTATCTTGATGTAGGGATTCCACTTAGTCTCACTTGCAAATGGCCCACGGTTTGATGTTGCACTTGTGCCAGCTGCAAAATCATTTTCCAGCAGTTTTTCATCAGAAAAATATCATTTAACACACAACACCATCTGTGGGTCTTGTCCAGTTTGCATTCATTGCCCACAGGTGTACACGACACTTCTTGGAACTGGCTTCCCACTTCTATCATCCCATGGACACCACTGGGAAGAAATTATTTCATCCCAAGGAAGTGGTAGAACCTCTTAGGAAAAATCTATCAAAATTTAACAAAGGAATTCAGAATCAGGACATGTAGAGAGAAACACACTTCTAATAAAAATGTAAATAATTTTATAACAGGTTTTTTTTCTTTGATTATTTAATGCCTTAGTGATAGAAAAAGGGATGTTGTTTCTGCCAGGACCTCTTCTGCTTTAAGCCCTCAGAAGAGTTTTCAGGATGCTCCCCCAGCCGGTCCATGCTGTCAGACTCGTGCCACTGGAAACAATCCTCATGGATACATCACATTGCTGTATCACATTCCCAGTGTTTGGAAGTGCCACGAGTGATGTTACCCTGCAGGCATGAATTGCTGCCAAGCTCCGGGTTTATTCCTTTTTGTGGAAGAGGCTCGGCGCGTTCTCATTGCTGGGTTCAGGCATGACTTGGATCTTCTGGTTCTTGAGGGCAGCTTCCCTCATCTTGTAATACATGAACTCGTTCTGCTGGAACATGCGCAGCTCCATCTCTGTCTGGACACGCATGGCCTGAGGGACACAGCAGGTTACAAACCCTGTGGCGCAGGGGACCTCGGAGCAAGTGACTCAAACACCGCCAGTGTCGGGCACTGTCCCCAAAGGGTGTCCTAGGCCATGCAGTGAGTGAGGCACCTTGCCCTCGGTGTTCCACCAGCAGGACCAAAGCTGACTGGACACAGATACTCTGCTCCTTTCTCACTCTCACTCGCCTGTACTGAAGAAGGCATCAGCCTTGCCCGCATCCAGCTTTTCCACAGGCTACTGGGAAGCCTCATGCTCCCAAAACTGACACAGGACCTAGAGGTGATGCTGTGCAGATCCAGGAAATGAGTGCACCTCCAATCTGCACTGTGGGCCTGGCCTTTGGGCTGCCCCATCACCAGGGTGGGGGTCACCTCAGGTGGGAGAAGAGGGTTGCTCATCCCACAGTTGCACCCTTTGGACCCCAGGATTCAGCAGCAGCAGTCATTCCTAGTGCTGCATTGTAGCAGAGGATCAGAAGGGATTCTAAGATATATTTTTACACCTATCTATTCATTTATTCAACCCTTTGTTTAGGAGAACAGAGATAAGCATGTGCCATATATCCACTATTTTCTTCCTAAAATGTGAAGGGAAACACAGAAATGGAGGTGCTGTGTCTCATCCTTTTCTACACATATGGAAACAGTCAACAGGTTGGGTTTAGGTAGTAGATATTAATTTTTATGAAGATATAAAATTGCACCAATAAAGGTTATAGCTCTGCTATATGGGGACTAAGACATCAGTAAAGGATTTCATCTGGTATCCTATAATTTTTGGGGGGTAATAAAGGAGAACGCTATAAAGCAAACAGGTCACATGAAGTGAATTAGGGGCTAAAGAAATGATAAATCCCCAGCTGCAATTGTAAATAATTCCTCACATCTGAGCAGATGTAACTCCCTGGGATCTCCACTCTTGACTCTAAGCTAGGAAATGCACCTACCAGTCATCTGAGGAAAAAATACACTGCTGCTGAGAAGGAGTGGGGAGTGGTAAATGAAGAAGAGTGGACACCAATAAAGAAAATCAGGTGGTAAACTGGGCACATCCACCACATGTAATTTGATATACTCAAATTGCAATGTCATCCATCTGAGAGCAGTGAAATCAGCCTGTTGGAAGAATGGGGGGCTCTGTCTTTTGGCACAGCAATTTCAAAGAAGATTCAGGGGCTCAGCTGCCATTTCACATGTATGTTCTGGTGCAGAATAAAAGCTGTTCTTCAGGGATGAAAATTTCCAATAAGAAGGGACCTGCATTTCCCAGCAGAAGGTAACACAATCTAGATAAAACCACAGCACTAGGAAGAAGCACTCAGCACTTAATACATCTCTCAGCTCTTATGGGCAGTTGTTTCTATGGCTTGACTGTAATCTTGCCCAGATAGAGAGAAGAGACAAGACAGGAGATGACACCTACCTCCAGGTCTTTGGTAATTGGGTGGGAAGGTCCGTGGGTTATCAGGAGAATGGCATAGGCTTTACAGATCAAGCCATGGCCAGCTTCAATGAGGCCAGCGTGCCAGTGAGTCACTCCTGCCCGCATCACGGCCATCCCCAGCTGCGCGTTGTTGGGATGGTAAATTTTCCTGGAAAAACATTGGGTCATTTTAGTTCAGGAGAAATCTGGGTTCCAAAAAGCGTCACTGACACGATATGTTTGCCAAAGAGCAGATTGTTTACTCAGGTGAAGAGCCTGTTGCAGCCAGTGCCCCCGAAATGTGCCCTTCCTAGAAAGGGGCAGGGACACATTACTCAGGGACAGAGCTGTAAGGGGACATGAGCTGTGAAAATGGGATGTGAACTGGGAAAGTTCAATTCCTGGCTTGGAGAAACCCAAGCTCTGTCATCTCATCCCAAGAGAACACCACGCTCTGTCAGTATTGTGGCACAAACAGAACACAGATCCTACAGGCTCAGCTGGCACCAGCTTGACACACTTAGTGGGGTAACAATGCAACAATCACCAGTTTCTCATTCAAAGCAGGAAGAGAAACAGGTGGTTCCAGAAATTCCAGAGATGTTCACCTCCCCCTCTGCAGATGCATCCCTTCATCTGGGAATTTTCAGTGCCTAAGGTGGTAAAAATGAAACCTCTCCTCTACATCCAACTTTAAAAGCTGAAGCAGAGTTAGAAGCTGCTTAGACTTAGCTCAAAACCTGCCCTCAAGGGCTTATTTGGAATTTTGAATTGGCACTTAAAGCAAGAAAGGAAACTAGAGAGGTCCTCACCACTTTCTGAAAAACTGAGGAACACAGAGGGGAAGGAATTTTCTCTCAATTAGCTCAGCACCAGGGCTGCGACATGAAGGTGCTTGTCAGGCCTGCAAGCCAGGGAGGTGACTCTGTCACCCCTCTGCAAAAGAACAAAATATAACAGGCCTTTTGGGGTAGAAGTGACCAAAAAGACAAGTAATGAGTGCGAGATGCCCTCAGCAGGAGAGTGAATTAGGAGCAGGAGATGATGAATTATGCTTTTCTCTCTTCTCTACAGTTTCCATTATTTTTCTTTCCTTTTTTTTTTCCTTCTGTTAAATACTCATCAGTCCTGTCATAAAACCTCAGTAATAATAAATCACATAATTTTTAATGTGAGGTTTACCCTGGATCTATGTGAACTAAACCTGAATTTCTTTATTCTCACTAAGCTTTTACCACAGGACTATATAATTAGCCAAGACAAAATCCATGTAATATTCAGGAGTGAGGGGATATCTTGAGTGACAGCCATTTGACATGGTTTCTCTTTGACCTCTCCTTCCTGCAGGGTGCAGGGAACAGGCCATCTCCTGCAGTCACAGCCTCTTTGTCCTGCACCCAGGCTCTGTGTCTTGCTATCAGGGCGGCCCTGAGATGCTTCTGAGACAAAACAAAAAGGGCAGTGAAAGATGTTCCTAAACCATTTTCCAATTCCAGTTTAGTGAATCAAGGTGTTTGGGAGCCCTTGTGCATTTAAGAAGGGATCCCTTTCTGTCTGGTGGTACAAAAAGGTCCCCATGTGAATTTCACCGTCACTGCCCTCATGGGAGCAGACTAAGAAAATTATTCCTGAAACACTCTGCTTAACATGGCATGAGCACAGAGAGCTGCCAGAAGTAGGGCACAGACGCACAGGTAGCCATCCACCATCCTCTTGGCATAGTCAGCTGCTTCCTCAAACATCTGGAGGTAGGAGAGCACCTCGGAGGCAATGCTGAGGATCCTCAGCAGGTAGATGTTCGTGTCCCCCAGCACAGGCTCCTGTTTCTTCAGGCAGTCACGGCACAGCTTCACAACCTGAGTGGGGAGGAAGCAGGGAGAAGAAGGGTGAATCCGAGCACCTTTGGGCCTGAAGCTGCCCTATCAAGACCCTCTGGTCCATACCAGTCCCAGAGGCCAAGTCAGCCCCTGTGAAGGTTGGGGAAGAGAGAATATGCTTTGATTTGTTGAGAAACATCAGTCTAGGAAAATGATTGGCACTCACAGCTTTCTGTCCCAGGGTTACACTCATAAAACCGGTGAGGAAAAAGTGATGTCTACTGCTCAGGAGAAGAAAGACTCCAGGAACCTGGCTATTGTCAGATACCAAGTGCCTATAGGACTCATACCCCAATGCCATCCACCAGCCTCCTGAAAACATTCAATGCAAGGAATACTCTTATGACCCCTTGGGGCTGGAGACACAGAGCTGCACTGTTCCGTGCCTGATCTAGCTGTGAGTCAGTGTCCAGATTTCTGTCCCAGGGGGCTTCAGCCTTTTCCCAAAGACAGTTAAAACCCACAGGTCATTACTCAACTTGGAGTGCTTTCAGAGGAGAACAATTAAATATTTTCTGGTGAGAAAAAGAGGTAGAAAAAAAGAAATTACTTGAGTTCTCTCACCCATTGCCCTTTTAGCTTGGGCTCTGAGATGGGACACGGTTCACCCAAACCACACGCCTATCCTCAGCACCCAACAAATGAGGAACACAAGGCACTGAAGAGATTAACACAAAGACCCCTGGCAGTCTTGTTCCACTCCCAGACCCACTGTCCTCCTTTTTGTGAGGCTACCTGGCAGAGCTGACTTGTTACACCTGCCCTGTAACTCATGAGTTTCACCCAGGAGCCCTGGGTTCAACACCTGTGTCAGTCAGAGGTGCTGGAAGTCACCTGGATCTCCTTGTGTCATCACTACAAAAGAAGTCAGTGTGGGATGCCTCAGACACGGTTATGCTTTACAGTTGTTTTCATCCATAAATCATCAATGTAGATGGGGACAAGGCCTCCTTTGCTGGGCAGTGTGTGTGCAGCAAGAGAGCAGAAGTACCAGGGCTCACCTCGTGGTAATGTCCCTCCATGCGGGCCTTGTTGATCTTCTCCAGTGTGTCCTTGGAGAGCTGGATCACCTCCTTCACCGTGTCTGCAGAGGGCTGGGGACAACAGCAGGCAAATCACTGAGGAAAATGTGCTGCCTCACGCGTGCCAAAATACATTGGTTGAAAGAATGCTTGGTCCAGATCAGGTTAGTGGGATGCTTCCCACATCACCACTTCCTGCTGCTGGTTGCAAATGCCAGTGTGCCCCTCAGACCTGCCCAAGGCTGAAATGGGCTGCAGTGGTCCCAGCTCCAGGTCAAAAGGTGAAGGTCCTGCTGACTTCAGTGAGAATGTTGCCCAGCAGGGTAGTGGCCATGTGCCTCTGACATGCATGACTAGGTTCCTCAAGCCTCCCTGCCACTCTTCCCCTCTGGAAAAGGGACAGAATTCACCCTGCAACTGAGAGGTCTCATGAGATAACAAAGAGGCTGTGAAAGCCACCAGCTGGTGAGTATCAGGTGCTCTTAGTGCAGCTGCTAGAGAGAAATGAGACTCTTGAATGAGAGATGGGTGGAATAGGAAAGATCCCTGAATTTTACCTACTCTGAGAAATGCTGTCGTTAGTTCCAAATACCCTAAGATGGCTGAGCTCAGATTTCAGCTGCACCCAGATAGGGAAATGTGTTTTCCCGCACACCTCAAAGAAGTTTGTGTTTCACCATGCATTTAGAGACAAGAAGCACATCTAGGAACACCTGGCAAAACACTAATGAGCTCATAATTAGCTGCTGCCTCTTTCTTCCTTTAATACTGAAATATAACATGATATCCAGCACAACCATTCGTCTTCTGCTTCTCTGAGCCCTTCAAATTTGCATTTTCCAACTATTCTAGCTATCATGACCTTCCTTTTCATAAATAAGGAAATCTGAAATCAGCCCACAGTCATCTGACCCCAGGAATTTTTGGGAAGAGCCTGGTCTGGAGACACACAGCAGAGCCAGCAGCCAGGAAAGACCTCTGGGTGTAGATCAAAAGCAGAGTCCCAAAAACATTGCAATGAAGGATGCAAAGATTGGGAGTCAGGACTGTAGGACTGTCCTACTGTCTTTTTTCCACACCTGGTCAATGAGACTTTTGAGGAATCTGAAATTCATCTAGTTGGGAAATCCTCTTCAAATTCTAGTATTGAAGGAAAACCCATAGTTTTCAGATCCATTTAGCCCTATCTGTTTACGGATGCATTTGTGTTAAGATTTATTATTCTGTACTCTCATACTGAAGCTATTGTAGCTGATCAGATTGGGGCAGCTGTCTGAGCAGCACACAGAGGGTCCTGGGGCACAGAGCACATCCAAAGGCAGTCAGCATCAGTGCAAATCACATTGCTGTGCTGTCTGAGTCAAGACTCCCAGAACAGGCATCTTAAACAGCATTTCCACAGTGGCTTTGTCTAATAAAAATCCTCCCTTGCCTTTACTGGACTTCTAAGTCAGTTGCCACTATAAACAATGGGAGCTTTGCTACTCTGGGAGGGGTGAAGGACTGGAGGTCGGAGCAGCTGTTGAGGATGGAAGCTGTAAATCTCCCACATATTCCTAGTGCTTTTTCCATGCAGCTGTGAGTGCTGCTGCTCTCAGGCAAGTGTGCCTGAGCTCAGGAAATGCGACACAGCCAACGTGCTCTGCGGGTGAGGTCAGCCTGGATGCTTACTGTCTGTGGATGGGGTGTATTTTTAATAGCTGAAATCATACACCTTGCATACTCACAGGCTTTTTCTGCACAAACACTTCATACTGGGGAGGACATTCCCCCAGAAGTTGCATGTTTTCCTGCTAGGTGCTGCACAGCACCTCTGATGCTCACAAAAAGGGGACGGTGCATGTCTAGGAGAAGGGTGTCCCTGCTCATGGTAGGGCAGATGGAATGAGATGATCTATAAGGTTCCTTCCAAGCCAAATCATTCTGTGATTCATGGTCTCACTGTTCAGTCAAGACTTGATAGCAGGTGTTGAATGAGGGATGAGATTTTTTTTATGCTGTCTACTGGAGAATGTGTTCAAAAATACTCTGCAGAAAGCCAGATAAAAATCCTTCTGCATCCGAGAACTGAGCTCTGGGACAGCTTTATATTATAAGTGGAGAAGTAAAGTAGTCAGGATTAGCTGTAAGATGAAGCTTGATAATTTAAAATGGGGCTATATAGCAGGGTCTTTTGCATCAGAGAACTTGACCCAGCAAGGAAAGGGCCTCCTCTAGTCCCATCTCCTGTCTCCCATAAGGGAGCTCCCTTACATCAGCTCGATACTATTTCTCTAAACCTTTCCAAAGGAGAGATTTACACTCTGCAGTATCCAGCCTTTCCAGGATGCCATCTCTCTGAAAGAAGAGTTACAGGACGGAGCTTGGCTTCCTGGCACCTCCTGAGAGGGAGGCTGAGAGTTCTGTGCTCCTTCCCAGGAAGCTGCATCTCACTGGGCCTCTTCTGGTGGCACTGCCTCTGTGAGGTCACATTTCCTCATCCCAACTTTTCTGTTTTGTTTCCCACTTGCTCCACATCATCCCCTGGGCTGTACTGTCTGATTCATGGTGTGGCTGCTCAACAGTGCAGATCAATGACTTGATGATACACTTATTGCTCTGCCTCACTTTGCCTTCCCTTACACACTTTATAAGGCTTGCAGGAGTAGAAATCCCCAAGCTAACACTGCCAGAGAGCACAAAACCTATGAGCAATTATATCTTGGGGCAGAGGAACTAAAAAGAAACTCTTAGAGCTGCCAGCACACTCATAAACTGGAGCTGCTGACCAAGCAACACATCCCACTGCCAGTAGCAAGACACAGCCTTGTACCCTCCCACTCGATGACTTGTGAGACCTCCAAGGAAAAGAAAGATTACTTAAAAATGAGCAGTTAAACATGTTAATTCCTCGCAGTCAGTCTGCCCGAAGCAAGCATGCAAAAATGTCAAGTGATGGTGCAAACTTCTTGTGACAGGCCTTTGCAAAGAGGGACTGAAAGTTCAGGCTTCCCACGTTCCTGGGGCTGGTGTGATGGTACCAAACATAGAGTTTCAGCAGCACTTGTTAATCCTGTTACCATGGGTCACCTGCAACACATTTCTCATTCTGCACTCAAAATGTAGATTCCCTTGCACTTTTTCAGGAAAAAAAGACAACCCCCCGCCCCAAACAAACAAACAAACAGAAAAAACAAACCACAGTCTAAATGCCAGCATTTTTCTCAGCTCTAGACCTAATTTTCTAATATTTTTGCATTCTATCTATTGATGGACTTTTAGGTTAAAGGCAACTTCTGGGGGCTTTTTTAAATTAAAAACTGTACTTATCTTGCATAATAAGGATTAAGCTGGCCTTGCATGGTGGGCTTGAATTGCTGTTGTGCCCAATGAAGGTTCAGTTCTGTTCTCATTTTTTTACACTGGCATTAGTCATGCTTTTGCCAAAATCTGACTCTGTTCCTATCGAGAGTGTCCACGAGCTGAGAAACCACAGTTCTAGAGACCCACAGATGCCTTGGTAGAGGAGATGCAGCCACCACTGGGTTTGGACACTGCAGGACAAACCACACCTTGCTCTCCCCTGCCTTCACTGCCAGCATCAGGTCATCCTTGAGCTGTTTCTTGCAGTGCTCGCACGTGCAGTCGAAGTAATACTGCTTCTTCAGCTGCTTCCGCCGCTCCTCGCTCAGGCTGAGGAAATCCACGTAGGAAACAGTCAGCTCATCCCCTGGAGAAACCTTGCTCAGGGCCCGCAGCTCGATCCTGAGGGCAGAGGAGATGGGATGTGCATTTGGAGGAGCAGCAGAGGCAGAAGTGCAGCCACAGAGCCCTGCCCTGCCTTGCAGAGGTGAGACCTCGCCCTAAGGCACTGCTTCAAGTCTTCAGGGAGGCAGTGCAGAGTGAGCAGCAGTCTGGTTAACTGAATACAGAGCAAGAACACAGTCACACCAGTTTTTCCTGCCCCTCTACAAGTCCCTGGCAGGGATATGTAAAGATCTGAGCTATAAAGAGGTTATGTCTCCATTACTTTATCCATATGGGGGCTGAACCTAGACATCAACTTTTAGTTTGTTGCAGGAGATCTCACCAGAAGAAAAAAACATTGAGATCAGAAATACACACGAAAATGCTGAGTTTGGATTTGGGGTCTTTTTTAAAGTACTGTTTTGCATGCTACCCACACACCCCTGGCTATACTCCCAGATCCCAAGCTCTGCTGCCTTCGGTATCATTTTCACTTTGAAAAGTTAAGACAAATTCCCTCTGGGTGCTGCATAAGAGATGCCCTCACCCTGTTCATGCATTTCCACATAAAGGCTTAGAAATAGTTATCTGGAGCGAGTCTATTTTTAAATAGGTCATTTGACCTATTACTACAATTCAATTGCCAAACTGTCACTGAAATCCATGGCAAGCCCCTGATGATGGGATTTGGAAAGCCAGACCTTTGTACCTGCCTTTCCCGTGTTTCATTCCCTGCAAAAGGTTTTAAATAACGTAGAGCTTCAGAACTATTCCCTTGCTGTTTCCCTCTACATCTCCCAGTCACTCTGGGCCATCTCTCAGCTGTAGGGGCTAAACAGGCACAACTGGCTAGAGAATTTAGCCAGAATGGGGAAAAAATCCATCAAATACCAAATGTGAGGTGGTTCTTTTATATCCACTTCCTCTCCCAACTGCTAGTGGGCTCTACAGTGTGTTTACTGTACATGTCTGCCCTGAGATGGACCTGGGGGGACCTGCTGGCTCCCACCTGAACATGAGGTCTCTGGGTGGAACCCAACAAAAGCTTCACTAAAGGCAGAGGTGGCAGAGGACTCACAGGTATCACCAGGTGCTTTAAAAGTAAGCCTTTAGGGGAGGACGTGACTTATTCTGTGTGATCATGTTTCTGCAAAGGAACTGTAATTCTCCTGTAATTCCCTTCTAATTCCCTTGGAATTCCTGTTACAGGCTCTCAGTACCAAGGGGGTAGCTCTGAGTCTTCCAGCTCTGCTAAAGCTGCTGTCAAAATTCTTCTCCAAGGCTGGTCTTGATCTTCTCTGGGTGTTGCCATATCAGCAACATGTTTCATACAAAATTTATCACAAAATTTATCACATGCCATTGTCACAAAGGGCAGCTATTAGTTATGTCACAACCACAGGAAAATGCCAGAGAAAGGTGCAATTGGCTACACCAGGAGAAGTGCACAAGAAAGAGCAGCTCCCATCTGAAAAGTTTACACATATAAACATTCCTGTTCACACTTCACAGGATCCTCATCAAAGCGAATCATGCAACCAGAGAAGCAAAATCAAGCCTCTGACTTTCATGATGCCCCTGATAGCCCAAGCACTGCAGGGGCATTTTAAGCAGCCATCTCCTGTGTGGAGGGGATTGATAGCCTTTGGGGCAAGCCAGGAAACACATGGCATATTTTAAATGCTGTAGTTAAAGAGACACTGTCAGCCAAGAGCACACCACTGAGCTTGTCAAGGGCTCTTTCCCCAGTGTCTGCCACAGGCAGCAGGGACCTTGATAGCTGCATGCACAGGCACAGAGAGTGCCCAATAGCTCAAAACTCAAATTGCCCCAAATAGCAACTCTAATCAGAAGTTAAACTCTTTTTCCCCTTTTTTTATGGCCCTATCTATAATGTACTGAGTAAGCTTCAGTGGTGAAGAAGAGCAGTTCAAATGTATTTCACAACTTCTTTGAGGAAAATGCATGCCTGCTTGAAATGAAATATTGAAGACAAGTGTCCCCTTAAGAACACTGACTATAATACACCAAATGCCATGAGTTAAGCAAAGACTTCTTTTGCACATATTTTTGTGATTTATTTAGTTTGGATCAGGTAACAGTGGCATCATTAAAAGGTGGAACATTAATCATGGATTATGGTAAAAAGGAATTGAAACCTACATCTCATGGTGCTGCTACTATAGGCAACACATTCCTTGGGCACAGTTTGTTGCAGGAGAAACATGGAGGATTTAGTATGTCAGTATCATAGTCATTTCTCATCTCCTAATATGCAAGGCTTTATTTTGGGCTATACAAGATTAGCAAGACCTTGTTCTGACTTTCATGCTCTTGCCATGGTCAGGGGAGGAGAAATGAGAAGTGGAGAGGGGAACTACTGACAGGAAGGAAGCCAAGGGAGAGGGTGGGAAGGCAGAGAGGTAATTCACCCAGGGGAAGAGAGTCACAGTATTACCACTATCATTTTAATTTACTACAAAATGCAGAGTTAAGTGAGGTTTGGGTTTAGTGGGGCTTTACACAGGGGAAGAGGAGAAGTTTAGAAAACAGGAAAAGTGGAATTTGGAGTAAACATAGGGAGCCCCTTGGGGTCTTTGCATCTTTTTCATTAAACACAGGCCATGAGGGGTACAGGGTAATGGAGGAGAATGATGCTTTCAAGACCGACCCGTATCCTCTGTGTGTGGAACATTGATCTTACAGCCTCATGACTGAAAGACAAAACAAACATCTGCAGTTTACACATGTACAAGTACAACAACAAAAATATGGGTACATGGCATAGTACTGAACATCATACTGACAGGAGACAAGGGGGGTGCCTGTGCCTGGCTCACCTGGCACTGCATGAGAGCTTCCCTTTGGATGTGCAGCTGCCAGGACCAAACTGTCCATCACTGGGCCGTAGAGGGTTTGGTGGAGAACTGCCCTGGCACTGTGATTTTAGGAGTGGTCTAGGTCAGGGAATGTGCAAAACCTGCTCCTGATATTTGGCAGGAACAAGGGGACTGGATCTCCTGTACAGAAAGGTCTCCACTGACATCAGCAGTTGTGCTCTCTAGAACACAGCTTGAAGTGGAGATCAGACTGGGATATCAGCCACAATTTACCTGGCCAGTGACCAGACGGTCAAGTTTAAAGTGAGTAACAAGTTACACGTGGGAGCTTTGACAAGCTGCCAGGCAAATAAATGCCATTGCTGTACTTACCCAGAAAGGCAGGGCTGCTATCACTGCTGATTAGCTCCTCTACTGCTGGGAGCTCTTTGGAGAGGCTCTTCAATCAGCTCACTATGGATCCAATCCAGGGCAACTGGATATCATAGTCCAGACTCCAACCTGACTTTGGGTCAGTCCCTCTTTCCCACCAAGGTAATCATCCTAATACAGTTTTGTTTTCTCTTGGCTCGTTTACCAGCTGCTTGGGAAGTGCTGGTGTTGTTTTACCAGGGAAAACCAGCAGTGATAACTGGAGTGCAAAATCAGTGTGTTAGTTAAAAAAGGAGAGGCTGGGAGGAAGACGGGTGGTTAAGTTACAGCACTAAAGTTTAGTGAAGACAGGTAGCTGTATAATAGTAGCAGAAAGATCAGAGGAAATCCTGTGGCTGTGCAGTTTTTGGCAAGCAATTTCCCACTGTTAATGTTTTGCACACACTGCAACTTTCTGAATCAACAGCAGTTTATGCCTGTCATGGCTTGGAAACTAGGAAGGGCAGAGCATCCCTCCTGTGGGCTACCTCCACTCCCAGCTCCAGTGAAACATCCCCACATTTCCCACTGAATCTTTTTCCATCTTACTCGTCCTGCAGAGGTTTTCTTACAGGACTTGGGTGGGAATAGGGAATGCCCAGAGACTGAGAGCATCCTGCACTCTCAGGTGACTCTGCTTGCAGGTAACGATCACAACTGTCACTAAGGTCCCGTCGCTAAAGAGTTAATCAGTGATTAATTGAGATGGAACACTCTCACCAGATGGGGGCTGTGTTAGGAATGGTTATAAACACACCAGCAGATAGTGACACACAGCTGATTGCAAGCTTCAGTCAGGAGAAACTCTTGGACTGTAGACTCAGCATAATCCTTCATAATTTGCTAAGCAGAATTACTCCTTAACTATCTGTAAATGAGGCTTCAATATAAGGGGTGAGTTAAACAGCTACTTACTACTTTAGCTACCTATTTTGAGTCTAGTTACAAAACTCATAAGAAACCAGGGAAAAATTGTTTGCTGGTTGCTGGATTTGGGGTCAAATCTTATGTATTTGTTAGTGCATCAGATGATAATTTTTTAAATAACAAGGAGAGAAACCAGTTTGCCTTTAGCAAGAAAATACTGTTTGGGGTTTATTTCTGAGCTAGAGAAGGAAATAAGAATGAATAGATTCTCTGGGGCAGGCACCTGACACTGGGGGTGGCAGAGCCTGCTGAGTTGGCTGCTAGGATGCATCCCTGCTGCACCAAAGGAAAGAAATCCACTCACTTGCCATTGTTGAACACCACAGTGCAGTTGGGCCAGCAGTCATGGTTGGCCTGGCAGAGGTTGGGGAAGATTCCCACACCAACAGCCTGCAGTCCTCTTTGGTCACTGAGGGTAAAGCCATTGCAGCTGATCTGGTCCCAAAACACAGGCAGGAAGAAACGTTAGAGGAGAAAAAGCTGGAACACTCCAGTTGAGATAAAACATCAGAAGAGAAGCAATGCAGGGCTCATGCAGAGGGACCAGGGCAGAGCTGAGTCAATGTTATGGAATATTTGCTGTCAGTGTTCACTTGGGGTGCCTAAGATAAACTTGGTTTGGCCATGCATTGATTTCCTTATATTTGGTTCCTGAAAAGAATTCAGAAAAAGGTCACAGGAAAATTACTTTGAGGCAATTTAAGCAGAAAGCAAAGTTCACACTCATGAAAACAGGTATCAGTTAGAAATTAACCTTGACTGCTGCATTCAGCCTGGTCATATTTGCTGGGTTGCCCTCAAAGCTCTCAAAAACCAGCTACTACTCTCTGCTGTGAATTTTCAGAATGACTACTTTTGCATGACCTATATTCCAAGAATTAATTATTTCACTTTTCTATATGAAACACTATTATCACATATGAACAGAACAGTTTTTAGTCACAAACATAAATAATGGAAATATCTGCAAAGAGAAAATGTGATATGATAAACCAAAGGAAATAATTAACTCAGCTGCTGATTATTTTACCCTGTTAATGTCTTTATTTCCTTTGTGAACTGATTCTGTAGTTTTTCTGTACTTCCCTGCTTCTCCACAGACAAGCTGTGCTGGTTGCTAGCACATAGGGTCTCCCTGGGTGAGTGGACTGGATTTTCTGTGTGGAGTGGGTACCAAAGCGTGCTGTGTCCTCTCCCTGTACTGGGGGTGGCAAAGGCCAGCTTGTCTTGCACAGCAGCCACTGGCAGAGGGGTGAGCAGAGGCTGTGTCTCCTCTTGGCAGTGTTGGGAGCTGAGGGGGGGTAGTGCAGGGATACCCAGGGCTGGGAGCAGAGCAGCTCAGCCTGAACTGGAATTTCCCTCTCTGCTACACTGAGAACAAAAATTTGTAGTTAACAACTTAGTAATGGATATTATTAAATATATTTCCATTTTTTACTGATTTTATTAGATATATTATGTCAATGTAAAAAATATTAATAGACATTCATGTATCTACTAAAATACATCTGCTATATTCAAATATATTCTAGGTATACTTATTAAAAATATATTTTCTCAGCTCTCCCAGGTTCAGAGAGATGCCCAGTGGGACTTGTGATGAAAATGTAGCACCTATGATTGAGCAAACCACTTGTCTGCACATTTAGAGAGACAAAATGTTTCAGCCCTTGCCCTTGCCATGCCTCAACTTCCCAGTGTCAGTGCAGAGGAGAAGCAGGTGGGAAATGGGATGGAGTCAGCCATCCTCTAATGGGGCCAGCTGGAGAGTTTCTCCCCAAAGCTGGCATTACAAACCCCGCCCCCGCTCCGACCTACCACTCCGAATACGTGGGAGATGAACTGCATCCCGAACTGCTGGCAGTGGGGCGGCCAGAACTCCAGGAAACTCTCCACGTCAGCACGCAGCTCCTTCTTCTCCTCCTCGCCAAAGCTGTCCACGTGGTTCTGCAGCTCATCCACGGACACCAGGCAGCCCTCGGACAGCCCGCTGCCCTCCCTCTCGATCCTCCACAGGATGCGGGCAGCCAGCCTGGCCAGGAGACAGCCACGGGTGTTACAGCACCAGCACCACAAGGACAGAGCTAAGGACCATCAAAATTCATCTCCTGCGGGCAAATGGTGTGCAGGCAGACCGACTGAGACAGGCTCAGCATCAGATGGGTGATGGATGGTCACCATCCCCAGCCTTCTGAAGGACAGGGAGATGCAGGGGTTTGTGCCAGCACCTGTGTTCTCATCTGGAGAAGTGCTACAGACCCCCAGGCCTCCACAGCTGCTCCCATTTCCTTGAGGATTCCTCTCATTTTTTTATGGTGGAGCCAGAATGTGAAGACAAATGTATCCTATATAATGTATCCTATAGAAAAGTTTATCTCCTCTTTCACTTTTCCACCTACTCCCCAGTTTCCCACACTTCCTAAACCATCCAGGGTAGGTTTGCCTCACCACGTTCAGAGCTTTTGGGGCCCAGCACCAAAAAAACCCAAACAGGAGCACATCTCTTCCACCACTGATGCTCCTCCACATACCTTCCCTATCTCAGGGATGCTCCTGCTCTATCCTAAACCTTCTCCCACCTCCACCTTGCCCAAATCAGGCCACCCAGCTCTTCCTTGCCGTGGGATGCTCTGTCCTCTCCCAGGTCACGGGGGCCAGCTCTCACCTGATGTTTTCGGTGGGTGCCTTGCCATGCCTCTTGATGGCAGAGCACTCGTTTTTGTGGTTGAGCCAGGCTGCTCTCTGGCAGGTCCTGTCGCAGTAATGGGCAAACTTGCACTGCCCGCAGCGGTGCAGCCTCTCCTGCCGCTTGAAGCAGGTGTGACAGATGACATGTGTCAGGCTGGAAGGGCAGAAGGACACCTTGCATCAGTGAGGGCCAGCTCTGCCCAGTGAAGATCCTGCCAGTTTTGCACCCCTGGGCTCCCAGCAGCCACACAAATGAACCCCTCAAGATTTTTGGGGAGGATGGAGAAATATCCCGCACAGTTTAATCCTTGTGTTCTTGCCTGGTGCTGTTGCTGTAAGTTAAATGGTGATGGAATAACTGGGACCACTTCAAAAGGGGTATTTCATCTTTGGGGGATTCGAAACAGGATTTCCAAGAAGCATCCTACAGTTGTATGCTATAAGCAAGGCTGGGGGAGGATACTGATGAAGAAGTCTGACCTCACATCCTCCCTCTGAGAGTGTCCAGGGTCCCAGACTGAGAGGAAACCACCCCTGTATCCCCCTTCGTGTGTCCAGCTTTTGCTCCTAGAACTTAATTCACTGAGAAGGAGGGGGAGACACTTTGGTCTCCCGTCCGAAAAATTTTGGGACTTTCCCCTTGCTGCTAGAGAAGGCTTTTCACTGCCTGATTTGGTGTCTCCAGCTGTCTGCTTCTCCAGGCAACTGCCACTTTATCTGGGCCTCCAGCCAGGCTTGACAGTACAGGAGAATTTACATTCCCATCACTCAGCCACTGCTGGTGCCAGAAGGGAGGTTCTCCTCACTGCAAAATGTCAGGGACCACAGAGGCTTCATGATCAAAGGAACATTTATAATTGTGCACAGCACAGAGAAGGGAAACTGAGGCACAGGGAAATTAAATTATTGATGATCTTGTAAGGAGGATGTGCCACAGGAATCAGACCCTCAGCCCCAGAGCATCCAGCCCAAAGATTGTCCTTCCTCTCTACTATACCTATATATAGGTACACACATACATATGCATATTTATATTGATATCTATATCACAGTACATTTAAAATGCATTTTCTCTGAAAATATTATGTGAGCTGCTGACATAATCTACCTTGTGCCTTGGCTCTTGCAGGATAAAGAGGGCCATGGATTTAAGAGCAGGATGACCCACATCAGACAAAACCACATGCAAAAATGAGGTTTGGAAAAAACGGTTTAGGAAAGTGAGCAGTGCAGGAGGGAGCAATGCAAGGCAAGCACCTGGGATGGGGCAGGGGGAAACGTGTCTGGGAAGGGGGATGCAGCCAGCTCCACTGTGTCAAATGGAAGAGCTGAGGGCTGGTGAGAAATGTGAGGCTGTGCTCTGACAGCTGTCAGGTCAGGGGGGCAGAGAGGTGCAAGAGAGATTACACTCCTTGTAAGGCAAAGCAGAGCCAGAGCTGATAAAACCCACATGGTTACATTGTGCCAGGAAGCACAGGGAGATATCTCACATAGGATATGGGGGTCCCTCCTGCCACCTGGGTGTTTTAAGGGCAGCCAGAAAGAAAAAAAAGAAAAGTTTCCTTGTAGAGAGGAATGACAGGTTGGAAGGGAAAGTGGTGCAGAAAAATCCAAGTCCTCCAACAGGTGCTTCTCTCCCCTCAGTTTGCTTCCTGAGAATAAAAAAATACTGAAATGCTGACTTTGCATTTTGATGTTTTTGCATGGAGTGTCCAGATTTTCCAAAGCAAACCTGGCTTGCAGAACTTACCACCAGCTCTGGAAATCCCTCCTTTCTGAGGAGATGCAGATATACACCAAAAAAGTTATACAAGACTTTCTGAGAAAAAAAAGGAACCACCCTTGTGGTATTGAAACTGCAGAGACAGTTACTCAGAGGTAATCTGACTGGCAAGTGTAAGAAATACTGCAGCTCTTACAAAACCATTATGGGATCCTCCGTGTCCCAAGATGGTTTCAGAGAAGACTGGATTTATTGATACTGTGTGTTATCAGGACTCCAGAGGCCTGGGCTCAACTCTTGGCCCAGTAAAAAAAAATCAGGAGACACAAGTACTTGAGATCTACTCTATAAAACTTCAACTCACATTGCTTAACTATCTGCAAGCACCTAAATCCCCCAGGTGCCCCTTGGCAGTTGTGCAAACTCCTGCAGTGTCAGAGGAGCTCGGAGCCAGATGCCCCAAAAGGGAATGACAAGGTGGGGCTCTCCCTTGGCTGGGTTCTGATGCCACCTGTCCTGGAGACACACAACACCCAGGACACCAAAGGCTTGCAGAGGTTCACAGGCTCCTCTCTCATCCCCTCTGCAATGTTAAGGTTCTCCAAGTGGAGCAGCCTGAGATTAAATTTAAGTCTCTCAGCCTCTGGAAATCCTTGTTCTATCCAACATCTGTCTGGTCTAGAAAGTGTTTGACACAACCCAAAATGGTTCCAGGTATGCCAGATCTCCCCTCCAGTACAGAGAGCAGCCCACACCCATGTGGTCAGGATACTGCAGGGCCAGGCAGCACTAAAAGCTCCTGGAGAGGACCCTGGGGAGGTGCCTTCTGCTGTGGCACCTACCAAGGAACCCTGGAGGTTTGAACCCTCTGGGTCTTGCTGCTCAGCTTCCCTTGCTTCATCACAGGGACAGCACAACTGATTTCTGCTCTGTCTGTGCATGCCACAACCTCTGAGGTGATCAGTGCCCTCCTCCCCACATAGTGAGAACTGGTTCTCACCCTGCCCACAAGCAGGATCTTCTTTAGTTCAGTGGTGCCTCCAGCCCATCACAAGCTTGCCAGGTCAGGGATTTAGGGCTGACTTAGAGGGCAGATGCCACTGACTGATTCACTGAATGACTTTCTGGGGAGCCTCAGGTTTCCTTGGCCTCCCACCCCAGCATCAGCTGAGCTGGGGACTGAAGGGCTCACGTGCTCTGGTGTTACTTAGGGGAGACACACAACTACAACTAATCCTGAATGCAGCTACAGTGACAAAAGCAGTGACCCAACGTGCCAGCCCACAAATGCAAGAGGTAACACAGCACTGACAGCTAAACCATGGCTCCTGCAAGCACAGCTTGCAGTGAAAGCACAAGGAACAAACAGCTCTTGTGACTGCTTGGATCAGATTCAGACAGATTAAGGTCTGTTGGACCTGCCAGGGTTGAGCACTGTCACAGAGGGCTGAACACGGTCACAGGAAATGTATTAACCTCACCTCTGAGACATGCACAGCCCAAACATCTGCCATCCAGCACACAAAACATCTCATTCACTGGCCTGGAAAAGCCAGGTGAGATGGCTTTAGTGCAAAGAACAGAGGAGAATTTCACTGAGTAGCTGACAGACACAGTGAGTAGCTCACAAACTGTTTAACATGGGTCCATGCTATTCTGTACATCACAGATGACACACACAGATGGCCTAACTTACACCTAAATCCTATTTATTATTGCTTGGGAGGGCATCTCTCTCCTCAGTCTGCTACAGATAACAGCATAAGAACCCCTTAAGATGTAAGCAAAGTCTCCTTGGTTTTCAAAGCAGAGGATGTGACACTTCATTAAAGACAACAGCCTAAGAAAATGCACCTGCTACCTAAAGATGAATTATTAGCATAAGAATGGGTTTGCTCCTTTAAAAAGGAGTTGGAGCTTAGTACTTTCATCTTTAAAATGTCAGGGATGATATATCCTAGTTTTTATTATTTGAGAGGAGGGTTTATTTTAGACTAATTTTTGACTATTTTATTTTTAGTCTTTCATTACAAGATTTCCCACTCCCTTCTTAGAGGTGTGGGTGAGGTTTTCTTTAAAAAATCTAGGTTTGTTCCCAGGTTTTAATTAAGCTTTTGAACAAATGAGATAGTAATAAAAAATCAAACCCCAGAACATTTTAAAAAATATGAATACAATCACATTAGTTCTCAGTTTTTATCGGTGTCAGCTCAAAGAATTTGTTCCCATAATCTTTTCAGTCATGCTGTTATGGAAAATTTTGGGTTTCTTATATGTCTAAGGTCATCCTAACTACAATAGCAGAGTTCCCCACACTTCCTTGGAAAATGTTTTTGGCCTCTTTCATACATCAAAAAGACATGCAAAAATTGCATGATCTCAGTTTTTTAACAATTTGCAGGTCACTCATCAAGCAGATCTTCAGGTGATCTTGGCTTCCCACCACATGACACTGTTTTCCTTGACTACTGTCCCTCAAATGCTGCTGCTTAAAGAGCAAACCTTCTCTTGGCAAAGGCTGACAGAGACATCTGAGGCATCCCCTTGCTTATAGGAAATGTAAACTCTTACAGGCTTGGGAGCCAACTGATGTGTCAGAGGAGAAGGTCACATACAGTACATTGAGGCCGGGCACTGGGAATGCCATCGTCATGAAGGTGATGGAGGAAAGGACACCTGGGATCTTCAAGGAGAAAGCAAAGAGGGAGGAAGGATTAGAGAAAGCTTCAGTGAGAGGCTCAGGGCCTTTGCAAATTGAAAAATTACCCCAATAGCAGCAAAGAATCCCTTGAGAAGATGCATTTCCAGCTTTTTGCTTCTGCGTCAGGGCAAAGCAGGCCTGGCAGTGGTGTTTTCTGGGTGGTATTTCAGCTGATAACAGCAAGGCTGAGTCAGAGATCAGGCTGTGTCTGCACTTCATCCTGGAAATCACACAGACTGCTGCCCCCCTTTTCCATTGGTATTCACCATTTCTTCAAGCAGCCTGCTCTCTTTCAGGTAGAAGTAACAGGCTTGATACAGGAGTCAACACTAAGTTACACTGTGTTAAGCAACTAAGTTATAGAATCATAAGATCAGAATGGTTTGTGTTGGAAGGGACCTTTAAAGGTCACCTAGTCCTAGTCCAACCCCCCTGCAATGAACAGGGTTAGCCTAGTGAGTCATACTCTGGCCTTAAAATCTGACTATGAGCTGGCTGGTGTTTACAGGAACCTCATTGTTGTTTGAGTTTTATGTACTTCTAGATTAAAACTCTCTGGCACTGTGGAAGAAACTGCTGCTCAGATGACCATCATTGGGCTGAAGAGTACAAGCCCTCACCAGCCTTAATGACTTTAGGGGCTTTCAGGGTCTCTGTGACCTTCAGGGGCTTCCAGGGTGGGATGCAGCCTGTAGATTTAGACACCTAGATGTGCTCATCTGCACCCCCTGTGTCTGAGTAGAGATTCCACCACCACACACAGTGGGGTCTGAAAAGCCATTCAGATCAAAGGTAGGTGTCTGTGTTCACTGCACATATAGAGCTCCATTGATTATATCAGCATTTAGTGTTGGATTCACTTGTCTGGACACAGAAGTCCAGTGTTAGGCTCTGCAGGGACACCTGGTGATAGAGTTTTGTCAAAGGAAACATTTCTCCTTTTTCCTAGCTAAATAAAATCTCCACACTTCCTCAAACTCAGCCTCCTACTGAAAGACAGACATCAATAAAGTGCAGTTGGGTGACAGCCTCAGGTCCAAGTTACTTTGACAGCTCCTCACATGTATCTGTGTGTCTAGGTATCTATCTACATATATAAGTCAGGAGTCTGGACTATGATATCCAGTTGCCCTGGATTGGATCCATAGTGAGCTGATCGAAGAGCCTCTCCAAACAGCTCCCAGCAGTAGAGGAGCTAATCAGCAGTGATAGCAGCCCTGCCTTTCTGGGTAAGTACAGCAATGGCATTTATTTGCCTGGCAGCTTGTCAAAGCTCCCACGTGTAACTTGTTACTCACTTTAAACTTGACCGTCTGGTTATTGGCCAGGTAAATTGTGGCTGATATCCCAGTCTGATCTCCACTTCAAGCTGTGTTCTAGAGAGCATGATGGTGTTGTATCTCTGCAGAGCTGCTCCTACTAATCTCAAAAAGACCTTTGCTTCGCCTGCACATCCTAGGCAGCCATACAGAAATCACTGTGTGGCCTCTGCACTACAACTGCCTTCCATATACCTTTCAACAGCAACATCAGGGGAAGCATTTCAGGGTCTCAATACCCACAGACTGGGAATAGACTTCCCAAAGGACTGAGTTCTTCAAAGGGCTGCACAGTGGAGACCAGCTCTGCACTCTAGTGCATCTGTGTGGTCTTTATGCACAAAGAAAGCTGAGATCTCTTGAAAATCTTGTCACATATTTGGTAGGGTCTGAGCCAAAAACTTAAACCCAGCAATCATTCATATTTGAGTCCTTTTTCCATAGTACACATACACAGTGCTTTCAGCAAGGCATGGGAGATACTGAGTTGAATTAGGATGAGGGCCTCTGGATTTTGAGTTTCCCTGTGCAGGCTGAGACCCTTTTTAAATAGTGTAGACTCAACAGCAATTTTAGGACCTTTACACCTGTGTTTGTGGGCTAGGAAAAGCACATGCCTCTTCACTGGGCTCTTCATCCATGCAGAGGCAACAGCAGTTCCTGCAGGGTAAAACCAGCTACCATGGCCAGGTGTGGATTTAATCTGGCAGGAATAAAGAATACGAGGATGCAGGCAACCCTTCTTTGACAGCAATCAATTCAATGGAGTTTGATGCAACCGAATACCCTGGGACAGCAATAGAAGGCAACTTTAAAACCAAAGTCCTGGATGTGTAAGAAAAGCATCAGGGTAATTTCTGCAAGAAAAATGTGTGTTTCCATTATATCTCACTCCCAGGCTATATCTTGCCAAGCTCTAATTCACAAGCATTTAGTCTGTTTCAGAGATTTTGGGACTGCATTCCATCACTGACCCATATTCAGTGCTTTGAGATGAAATGTGTCACAGAGGGGTAAGAATCCTTTATTTTTGCACAACAGTTGCAGAGAAGGGATGTGTTTACCTTGACTTCTTGCTGCTCAACCTCTGGACCTGCCCTCTGGGAGCTAAACAAGCCCAGCTTGGGGAGGAAGGGAGGGAAGCAGGGAAACACATCTCTCCCCATCTGAGGTTTTCTGTTGGAAACCTCAGCCTAAGACATAGTCTGCAGTCTAGGAGCTGATGCAGTGATAGCTTCTGTCCTTATCTCACATTACACAAGTGACATTTGAAAATGCAGCAAAGTTGCAGCTCTTCAACATGGGCAGCTCTGCTCTATGCATGGTGCAACATTTCACATACAAGAAAAAATATTTTTAACCCACCATCAAAAGTCAAAACATTTTCAGTGTTTTTAAAAAAAAAAGTATCTTTAATAAGGCATATGAGAGAAATAATTGTCCATAGGCACTTCAGAAGCAAATCACCACAAAATTCCAGCTAGTGACATGAGTGAAACTGAAGTACTAACTGGAGAGCTAAAAGGACACATCAAGGAGAAATGATTTTGTCACCAGCTCCTGTAATTGAGCTCAGGGTTAAGACTTCAGGAACTCAACATTTTATAGTGAAAAATGACATTTTTAATGTGAGCTCTTGCAATGACATATTAAAATAAAAACTAAAGGTGTCATTCCTGCTATGGCAAAGATTCATAATCATGTTCGCCCATTGACAGTTAAAGGACAAAGAAACAGTGAATGAAAGACACACAAAAAACTTGTTTCTTCCTCTGCCCATTTAATATCCAATTCTCTGCTACTGCCAGATCCCACAGTGGCACTGATCAGCTTCAGCTGTGAGATGACCAGGGTTAATGCAGCAACACGACCTCTGCTTGTGCCCCAGACGTCCTTAGCAGAGCCAATTTAATCAGACAAAACTCAGCTAAGCAGAATTGCTCACAGCCCTGTTTAGTGTGCAGGGTATTTACTGAAGTCACTGGCTGTCTGGGGCTAAAAATTCAGTCTCAGGACTCACCATGATGCCTTTGAAGAACACTCACAACTTTCTTAAGCTCAGCTGCCATCTAAGTCCTCAGTTTAAAAATTTGGGCCACATTCTGTTCTTAGTTAGCATGTTATAAGGCTGAAGAAATTTCATTTGTGTCAGAGGCTTTAATTTCGATTTAGCCCAATGGAGATCAACATAGAAATCCTTTCTTTGCATCTTTTCTCTTCCAGGTTATTTAAGTGAATCTTCCACTGATTCAAAGGGCAGAAGTGGGCACCTAGCAGCCATACCAGCAGCACAGGCTGAGTGAATGTTGTGATTAAAACACGCAGCAGAAAAGAAAATTATTCTTGCACCAGAACTCAGAGTCTGGCTACATCAGTGTGAACATAAATTTAAAACCAGTCTCGTGAAAGAGTGAAAACAGACATTTGTCTCCAGTTAGCTCAGCCAGCTGTAAATATTAAACCTCTTTAACAGAAACAGTGTCACTCACTGATCCCCGCCAGCTCCTAGTTCGGGGCAAGCTGGAAGTGCAGCTGGGGATGGTACATGTGAGCAGAGCACAAAAGAACTCGCTTTTATCATGTATTACCCATCAGAGACTTCAGCAAAGTCAGTCTGAGATTCCTGTACCTGAATTACCCTAACTCCAGGCAGTTCTCTGCAGTGTAACACGGGGCTGGTTTTGTGAGGCACTGAATACAGGCAGCTTTCAGTGCTTTTCTGAAAGGTTACGACAGCAAGCACCTTGCAAGGTCACATCCTGGGAAAAAACTGCACCACACCAAAAGTGAAGAAGCTGATCTGAGCCCTGGGAAGGACATTCACTACAAGCTGTGAATGCCTCTTTCCAGAAGTGCTTCTGACTTCCCCCTGATCCCTCCTCTGATGTCATCCAGACACCTCCAAACTTTTACACGACCAGCCGGATGAAATTTTGCAGCGAGATGACTTTTGGCCTGAGCTTTACAAGTGCTTTTCTCTTACCTGTCAAAAACCACGGCTGCGTAGGCTGGCTCTGCAAAGATGACATCCCCAGGCAAGAATTCCTTCTGGGCTTTCAAACCCCTGCCTTTGCCTTCAGTTGTGAACACTTCCACTGAATCCATTCCTCCTTTGGTCATCCCAGGCACCCCAAGGCTTGGAGGTGGCTATCTCGGAGCAAGCCAAACCTCCTGTCTCTCCTATCAACTTGGATGTGCCACGAGGCCACGCTTATAAAAGGAGGGCTGGTCTCCCCCCACCCCTGGCCACGTGGATTCCCATAGGAGGGCGAGGGGGTGGGAGCAGGAGAGGCAGGAGCTGGAGATCCTCTGCACGATATCGCCCAGCTACGCGGGGACGGGACAGGGCTGGGGTTTCTGCTCCATTAGGAAAACCCTCTCCCAAAGTGACGTTGGGAAGTGTTTCTCCCAACCACAAGAAGTTGTATATATTACAACTTGGCTTAATTTACACTCTCCCGTTGGAGAGAGAATGTATTCTCTTCACAGGGTATTTTTAGCGACCACATGCTTCTGTCTCTCAGGAAGCAACAGCTGAGACAGTGGGATGGGGAGGGCTGGGATGCCTATTTCTGACCCCTGCAATGTCATCTGGCTTTTTCTAGAAATCAAACAAAGCTGCTTTATTTTTACCCTCAAAGAGACGGACAGCGTGTTTAGAGGCAGGGATGACAGAGAAACCTGTGCCTTGACATTCTCAGCATCCTGTCACCACCAGGAAAAGAGGAATTCACTTCCCAAATGCCAGTGGCAGCGTGTGTACAGAGCAGTGTGGAAGGAGCTGGAAGGACACCAACAGTCCAGCACGGACTGCAGGAGCAAGCAGGACATCCTGGATACTCTCACCATCTTGGATGCACTAAACATCTTTGAACCAGCACCTGAGAGCTGTCCCCACCTCCAGTGCTCAGCTGTGGAAGAGAATCTGAGCCACCTGAGTGGAAAGGGACAGTCCAACAGAGACTAAACTAAACAGGAGCAGCAAGGCACTGGCCTTACTCTCTGCACCAGTGCAAGTTCAGGGAGACACAAGGAAAGACCCTCATGTATAGAGTGAACCTCACTGTGAAAACTGAACCCAGCCCACGTTTCCCTTCAGCATTTCTTTATCATTTAATAGCACTTCACAGGGCTGGTTCCTGCTAATCTCACCCTCCACCGAGGAAACCTGATGCTGTTTCCTCCCCCATCTCTAAGCACTGTGCAGATAACAATGATTGCAAACCTCTTCCCACATCTCTGTGCTGCACAGAAAAATCTGCCTGCTTAACAGCGAAAGCGAGATGCAGAGAAATAAAGAGGGTAAATCCTGTGCATCCTGTGGCAGTAAAATAAATCCTTTACATTTCCAAGGCAGTGGGAAGTATCCCTGGGCTCTTCGAGACACAGAACTGCTCAGCATCTTCTGCTAAAAGCCTCTGGCAGTGTTCCTTGCCTGCAAATGAAGTCTGGTATCATAACAAATCCCTGTCTTACAGCCTGCCCGCATGTGCCAAGCACAAACAGTATCAATCCACAGCTCCATAAATTCAGGGTGATCTGGCTGTTCATGTGGTTATGAGCAGTATTTCCTTAACAACCAGACACCTCCCCTGCTCCTGAGGAGGGCCAGAGCTGTCCCAGAGCCATCAGCACAAGCCTCCCAGTTCATACCGTGCAGCCTAGAAAAGTCACTACAGGCAATTAACTCCTACAAGCAATTAAAATTTTAGCTGCAGTGCTCTACATGTGTGATAGGTGATGTCAGAATGCTCTGGTCTCATCTGTTATTCAGAGGTTATTCCCTTGGCTCTAGGCATCTTTTAGAAAGGGCCAGAAAGACTTTAGCACCTCAAAATCAGTGCTGATTGGTTTTTTTTCCTCCCAAACTCACACAGCTTGCAGTGTGGCTCTATTGAACACAGTCATTAATCACACTAAGCACTGTTTCTGGCTCCCAGATAACAAATAAGAATAGACTAGAATAGACTAGACTAGACTAGAATAGAATAGAATAGAATAGAATAGAATAGAATAGAATAGAATAGAATAGAATAGAATGACAGAACAAATAATAAAATTACAACAAAATCTCTCTTTTCAAAGTAGATGCTGGATATCAGGGATTCCATCTTTTTCAATCTATATTTAGAGCAGTGAAGCTACTTTGAGCCCCTTGAAGAAACATTGAATTTCACAGCCAGCTGGAGAAGAACAATTTTGGAGAACGGAGCAAGGCTGACCCCTCAGCAGGAGATTATTCTGTGCTTTGGGTCTGTCTGGATTCTGGGCTGGAGGGGTGAGTGGCCCCATCCTCCCAGCAGGAGAACTCACAGCACCCTCTGCTGCCCTCTAAAAATTATCCAAAGCACGATTTTATCAAATTTATGGCAGCAGCTTTGGACTGTTGTGAGCAGAGCTCAGACAAGTCATGAATGAGAGAGGAGAAAAGAAAAACCAGGAGGAAAAAAATCCCTGTGCTAAGCAGGAGCTCCTCAGACTCATCCTGCCACTAATCCAGCTTTAACCATCCAGTGTGACCCCTCACAGGGCGAGGAGAGGCCCTGATCTGGATGAAGCCCCTTTTGGGGCAACAGCAGGGAAAGCTGGGGGGAAATTACTCTGCTCATTGTCCCTGGGGTGGAATCAATGGGGGCTGGGGGGAATTTGGCCCTGAAGAGGGATGGGTCAATGGGGCCATGAAGGGAAGGGCTGGTATTAGGCCTAGTATTAACTAAGCAGTCACAAGGCAGTTACTAGTAATTATTAGGCAGGTATTAAGTAGCTACTAGGAGCTGTTAGGCAGATACTAGGCAGTAACTATTATTTACTAGGCAGTTACAAGGCAGTAATTAGTAATTTAGTAATGGTTAGGCAGATATTAGACAGCTACAAAGTCGTTACTTGCTGTTGTAAGGCACTAAGGTGTTACCAGCAGTTACTACACAGGTATTGCCATGTTGTTAGACTCTTCCTAGTAGTTAATGCTCTTATTGTAGTTACTGAGCAGTTACTAGGGACTTACTAGCTCTAGTAGTTACTGGGAATTACTAGACAGGTGCTACTAGCTCTGAGGCAATTACAAGGCAGTTACTAACTAATTACTAGCAGTCACTAGCAGTCATTGAATGGCTTTGGTCAGTGGTTTATAAGCATTGACTGTTGCATTGAGGTTGTATAATGAAAATCAAGTTAGAAAACTAAAAAAAAACCACACACTTAGCAACACATCCATGTGGGCTTTATTTAAAATATGTGAGACATCCATTAGCAGCAGCTTCCCCATTGTCAGTTAAATTTATAAGTATTCTTGGAAGCAGAAATAACTCCAGTGGAATTAATCACTCCCTTTAGAAAGCTGACAGCTATTTTAAGCAGACAGCTTTCTGGAGGAAAGTATGCGAGCTCTTCAAAGGAATATACTTGGGGAAAGTTGCAATATGGTCTGGCTATGTTTAGGTTTAAATTCCTATTTTCACACATATTTCCTAAATTGAATTGTCATGTTTCTGAACTGCAAAATCTGCTTTGATACATTAACAACTTCAGAAGTACTTTGACCTCCTGGAAATTTCAAGGGGTTTTAAGAGTCTGAGGGTTGGGGTTTTTAAATCCTCAATGTTTCAGAGGTAGCTCACAGCGTTATTTTTAGTGCAGAGCTGGTACAGCTTTTGTCATGAGCCAGACACAGCAAGGATTGTTGGTTGTGTTTGTCATTTCATACCTGTGCCAAACAGAGGTGTGGAACTGCATGTTATGGGTATCCTTTTCTTCAATGCAAAATCAGCAGTAGCTTCCAGCTTTGGAAAGACTCCGTGGCACAATTCTTAATAATTTTATCACACAACACACACATGCTGGAAAGGGAGCCTGTGTGTGTTGTGTGATAAAATTATAAAGAATTTATAATTTTTGTTTTAGTGTAAGGAGTTTCTTTTGGCTCAGTGCTAACAAGCTAAAACCCCTTGGTACCTGTAGGAATGGAGTCAAGCTGTAGTTAGTCATGCATCCTTTTCCAAGACTCAGTAAATAGCTCTCATATGTTATAAACTACTAATATTCCCCTCTCCCTTCTTCAGCACCTCTTATTCACTTACTGGAGAGGAGAAAGAGTTTTGGTATATTTGTTGAGCATGTTTCTCACCCAGTATTCCACAAACACATCTTAAAGGGCACTGAGAGTAGGCTGGCAAATAGCATTGTACAACCTGGTCTCTTACAATCATATGGCAGCATTTGTATGTCAGAAAGGAGCTGGGCAGAAGGACAAATGCTTGTCTTAACCTGCCCCAGAGAGTCTGCAAACTGAGGCTTGGGAGGTGATTTCTTACTGTGTTCTTAAGGCACAAGGAGGACTAAAACATGACAGTGTGGAAAGGGAAAAGAGTCTATTATCCAAGGATTCTTCTTTGGAAGGAATCAGCCACTCAGAAATCAGCTTTCTGCTGCACCCTAGTCCAGTTTTGATGGTGTGTTTCAAGAAGTAAAGCACAGCCAGATCAAACCATGCTCACAGAAACTGAAACAAAAAAACAAATACTTGTTTTCTGAAATCCTGAGCTATTTGTTTCAGTAAAAATTTTTTGACACTTTAAAACAGTGCAGCTTTTTTTTTTTTTTCTGATAAAAGCAGAACAGCTGATTTCAGTCTGCTGCAGCACTGACAATCTTGCCCAGTTCTCATGGGTGTGATAGGAAGGAGGAAGCAGAGGACAGGCTTAGTCATGTGTCGTTGCCAAATTTATGCTAATGTAGTGTGCAAAAATGCATATGAAAGCTTATAAGTTAAGTCTTGTTATAGTATTCTGTGGGGGAAAATTCTTAGGGTTTGAGTGATGAAACTAGTTTATGGAATCATGCAGTGCCAGCATGAACAGCATTCATTTCCAAGCAGAAACCAGTTTGGTGTTTCATTTTTTTTGCATTCCCATGAGTTTTGAAAGCAAAATAAAAATCACTCAAAATATATTTAGTGAGTAAACTCACTGAGAAAATGAAAATTTAACGCTACTACAATATTGTTTCCTTGGAGGAAAGTCTTTCACCTAACTACAGAAATGGAAATCTCACTGGTAAAGCCTCCCTTCCTCATTTGAAATGCAGTGCTGTAACACCACAGTCCAGTGTATTTGATAGGGGATTTACAGTCTGTTCCCATCACCTGCCCTTTCTGAGCTGAATTTCTGTGGCTATCTGAGTGTATTTCTGTGTCTGCTGACTCCTCCTGTGCACTGACCGTGCTTCCAGCTGCCCCACAGCCAAAAGGGACTGGATTTCAGAGCTGCTCTTTGCCTGCACTTTGAGACACCTGATACTCTCAGCATCCAAGTATTTATTCCTCTTTCCTCCCTTTACGGAGCAGAAGCATGATGGCCTGATTAGCAACAGAGTTTTTACATCATGTAGAGCTGCAACCAGCCCGCTGAGACAACCACTGCGTGCGGGCGTGCAGAGTGAAACAAATTAGTGTGGATTAATGAGGTGCACGTGATGCAAATTAACCCGTTCTGCTGTGCTGCTGGGACAGGCTTGAGCACGCAGGGTTACAGGGGGTGGCAGCTGCTCCTGGTGAGGGGCTCCTAAACTGGGCAAAGGCGTGGGTCAGTATTTGCTCTTGGGGAGCTGCAGTTGTTGCACCTGATTCGTGTGTATGCACCTCCTGCTCATTAAAACGCCGCGTTTGCTGTCGGCGTTTGAAGGTACAATTTGGTGACATTTTGTGGGTTTAGTACCTTGAGCTTGAAACTTTATGCCTTTGCCTTAAGGGGTTTGTCTAGCCTAGACGTTTTCTTTACTCCATTATTCTGTTTTCTGTCTTCTTTGCCCTGAAGGATTAGGAAAGAAAAGTTAATGATAGGCTAAAGCTGGGAGCATTTCCTTTTTAATCAAGTGGTAGAAAATCCTGGGGTGAACAGACTTTTAAAAATTGCCTGGTTTCTGATATTTTAATTAATGTTACTATTTTTCCTACCATGTTTATATTGCCCCCAGGGAACGCTTTTTCCCCTGACTTTCCTACATGGAATTCTATGAAGATTCCTCTACAATTAATGCAGTAAAAGTAAGAAAACAGCCAAGGTTTAAAGTTAGAAAGACGTTCTCCAACTTCTCTCAAGTGGTAAATATGCACGTATAATAATGTTTAAATGTCCTTAAGCATTCTCACATCAGAGTTTTAGTGGCTTTATGGAATTGCTGTGACAATGAGGAAAAAAAGAACTTTTAAAAAAGCTGGGTGTGATTCTAAGATCACAATGGAGAATAGAGAAACAGTAGCCAAATCATTATCTTTCAATTCACACAGTAAGAGTCAGATTCATCATTATTAGGCAACTTGTTTGATTTCAGGTTTTCAAAATCTACCTCAGTTATTTTTTATTCTTTTTATTTATTTAAAGGGCTTTGGGTTTTTTGTTAAGAGAGACTGAAGTTCCCATTGCCTATTCAATGTCCATAATTTCTGTGTCTGAACATTGAAACTATGAAGTTGCTCTCTGTTATTCACAATTATCTCAGACTGCATTTAATTTCACTTCATCTGAAGTATTAGGTGCTGTGTCTTCTCTCAGAATGCACAAGTCATACCAATATATAGTATGCTGGGTTTCAAGCATGCATTTATTGTTATGATATATTCTGCTTTAATAACAGTTTCTTTCTGTTTATTCATGCCATTTTTAAGTCACATTGGAGATAAGAATGAGAAGTCATTTTTATGACAGCAAAAGCAGATGTGTTTAGGAAACTTTTCATGCACCAGTCTTTGTAAAGTTTGCATGGTTTTTGGTAATTAATAAATTTTCAATGATCCACGGCTTGTCTTATGCCACAGAGCTTGTAAGACTGAGACTGACTCACTAAAACATTAGTTTTGAATCAAATTATCACCTTACAAACCCCTGTCTCAAGATTTTAAAATAGTATTGTAAAAAGTAGAATTATGAGGCAGAACTCTCCAAGTGTGGCTTAAGGTGAACACTGGCTCAGAGGGAGCAGTGATGCAGCAAATACACTGTGTTTGCTCAAAGGAGTCAAGCACTTTGAACAGTTTTGAAACACCTGTTTTCTCATAAAACCAGTGAATTCAAACAAAGATTGTTCATACCCTAACTGAAAACAGTCATTTTAAGGGATGCTGTTTATGCCAGTTCTGCTGATTAGGGTAATACTGAAAGGGTCATCAGAGTTACATTCATAAGAATTAAGTTTTAACTCATCCCTTTGCAGTAACTCATTTCTGCTGTGCTATCCTTTGCAGGATTCAGAGATGCACAGAAGTGAAAACCAGATTTCAAACTTAAAAGCCTAAATACAGAAGTACCTACATGGGAGAATGTGTATTTAAGGGTGTTGACCAAGTCTTGTGCCCTGTCTCTGTGCAGAGGCATAAACCAACTTTCCAGCCTCCTTCTTCCTCACCTCCTCCCACCTCTGTCTTTCCTCTCTGTTAGGGCTCCATAGCCTCTGGAGCACGAGTGGAATTTAACTCTGACTGTAAAGCAGCCCTTTATTAAAATGCCCAGGTGACTCAGATGATTGCTATAAATAGTGTTACACACCCAAGAAAGAATACAGATTGACTTTTGTGTGCATGTGTTTTGCTTTTTTAGCACTTTGCAGGCATTTTGATAGATAAAATCTTTTTGGCACCAATGCTCTGTCCTAGACTTTAAGTTCTTGAATCGTCATAAGAGCTAATGTCATCACAAGAAATACTCTATGGCTGCTGAGAGTTGGTAGTGAAAAGAATTGTGTCACTGTGGGTAGCAGTAGTCTCCAGGGTCTGCTTTCTTTGGCCTTGACAATCCAACAGCAATAATATTTTGTTTCTCTTGGCACAAATATCTGCTATTTAAAGATCAGCTTTTAGGCAGTACATTCATGGAAGTCTAGGCTGTATTTCACATTTACTTTCTGGGCACACAAGTGAAGTATGACAGAACAGGAAGATGTTGCCAGTTTTATTGCTGGATTTTCCCTTTATGCCTGAATGGTGCCTGAACACTCATTTCCCATTCTGTCTAATCAGCTTTGACAGGTACTTTTTGCAGCCCAGTTCCCTCTGAAAAGAAGTATTTCTGTAGTGCTTGGCAAGGAGGATGGGACAAAGCAAATGGTACAGGTGAGGCAGATGGTGTGTTGTGAAACTGAAAACAGGGCCATAACTGCAGAGGTACCAATCTGTTCAGTGGGATTTCTCACCCCAGAAGCCAGAGGGAATTGTTACAGTGCTCCACACTTCCCATGAATGTGAAATGAAATCTTTGGGGGATCTTTGCAATTCTTTTCATGGAATCTCATGAGTATCTGAGGCTAAATATCTTGTGCTAAAATCACCTGCCAAGCTCTTCTTAGCATTTCAGTAGGATCATGTTCATAATTTGTTTTCCAGAAACTCCTTGTGTTTGCTGCTTCACTTGTGCATCCTTTTAGATACTTAAACTGCAGTTAATATTTGCTGTAGCTATGGTATGTCAGTGGACTTCACAAGCCATGAACTCTCACAGCATGTCTGAGGCAGTGCCAGGTGCCATAAGTTCCAAAATACAGCTGAGGAACCTGTGGCAAGGACAGACCACAAGACTTACTAAGAATCACATGAGAAGATATTGCCATTGGGTCCTGGTAAATAGGAGACGTGGGCTGGATCATTGCCTCCAGTTCAGAAATCTGGTTTCCCCTCTGACGTTTGGCTGTTGACAAACAAACTGTTTAGACTAAAAATAAAGGGAAAATAACACTGAAAATTATTGGTTGACTTCATCACGTGTTACAAATTCTTGTATCTTTTATTTAAAAAATACAAAAAAAAAACCCCACTAAAATCCCATCTTACATTTCCTAAACATTTCTCTCAATATTTTTTTATTAAAGAGCTGCACTTTTGTGACAATCAGTAGTTGGTCTGCTCTGCAGTGAACCATTTTTTAATGTCAAAATTTGATCCACTCCAAATTCACATCCCCAGCACCATTAAATATTTTGGAGGCATATAAATGACAATGTCTGTCTGGCAGTTCTGCAGGGCCACAGCTTTTGATTGATTCTCTCAAAAGTTTCTGATGGCATGGTTACAAACTGTCAGGTGGCCTTTTAAAGCAGTTTTTCTTAGTTTCCAGGAAAGATGTCTTGTGACTCTGAAAGCTGAAAGCCTCAAATTCGGCTTAATATTTATAGAACTGTTTGCACACAGGCAGTGGGATCATAGATGTCCCCATGCTCTGTCAATTTTGTGTGTAACAAATGGCCTTGGGGCAGAGTCAGGAGGAGAAAGGCCAGACTTGTTCATGAGCCCTCTCTGGGAGGGTCATTTAGCAGCTGTGGATGTGCATGGTGGCCTTGGGAAGGAGCCTGCAGTGTCCCAGACCAAACTGAAGGCCATTTTCAGCTTGCTGCCTGGTTGGGATTTAAGTGAGACACACATCAGTTTATCCCTGAGCTTGCCTCCATGCAGTTTGTCAGAACACCATGTATAAATACCCTGCCCAGCATTACACATATATATATATATATATTTATATTTATACACACACATACAAACATATATTTGCCTAAAAACCTGGTAACTACACAGAAATTTAAAAAAAAATGCTATGCCTGTTTGTACTTTTTTTTCCCCTGCAGTTTGAAGCTGAAATTATACCAGATCAGGGTTTTTGGAAGTGGTTGCCCAGCACTTCTGAAGTTGCTCTGCTTCCAGTCAACCCGAGCAGCAGCTGCTGTCCCCATTTGTGGATCAGGATGTCCTGGCTTTGTTTGGGAGCAGTGAGGCTGTGCTGTGCTTGGCTGTGTGGCACTGGCAAGGCTGGAGCTGAGCTCCTGGGCTCTTTGCTAATGGAGCAGCAGGGCAGTGCCACCAAAGCAGGTGACATTGCCACGCTCGAGGTGCTGCTCTGCCTTTCCCAGCCAAGTTACTGCTTGAGAGCACTGCCTGCTTCGTGTCAAATGTGTTCATCACCATCCTGTGACCGTGCAGAAAACCTGAGCAGAGTGAATCTCTTTAAGGTTCCGAAACGGAGACAAATGTTTTGAATTCTGTGTCTTTATTTTTGAGGCTGTTTCTGTCTTGGGGCAAATGAATTATTGGGTTTAATGGCACTACAAGTGTTAGACTGAGGTAAGAGGTTTTTGTAGCTCTGCATCCACCACTGCTGACTCAGCTGTAGCAGCCTAATTTTATATTGGCAAAGATTGAGCCCAAACAGAGGGACTGCATCGTTAAGAGGTGGGAAATTAACGAGCGAGAGAAAAGACAATCATATGAAAAGAGAACTAAGATGTGATGAATTTACAAAGAAGAAAGAATCTTAAGCCCTGACAGCCTTTTTGCAACATCAAGGAATGAAAATGGGTCTTGTAATAACAAAGAAGGGTAATATTTAAAGCTGTCCCTAGAATATATTTCCGAGTAATTCATCAGCTACTGTAAAATATTGGGGACAAGGACACAGGAGGGTTCAGGATGGCTCCAGGAGGCACAATAGATGTTACTTGGCCAACCAGACTCTTACTCCCAATAATCCAATATTTTCACTACAGTGGTCAGCAAGAAAAAGGTGAACTAAACCTCATTTTATATTTTACATTATAAAGTTCTTAGGGCTTTTTTGTAGTGTGAACTTGGTTGGGTTATGTCTGCCAAGAAGGCTGTGCAGTTCACTGCTAATTCAAGGAAAATATACATAAAGTACCGTCCTTAATTCATATAAAGAAGTCTGTCTTTGAAACAAATACATGTTTTCCAGTGAGAAGTTATGCAAATTGAAATAGAGTTAATACTGCCCATGATAGTAACATTTCATAGACTTGTGCCTAGCTGCAATTGGCCTTTTTTTAACTGGGTGGGAGGTTTTTAATAGAGAATATTGTTCTTTCTCTAGGTAACTGTTTTTACAGTTCAGTACACTTGAGCAAATTTCAATTTTCCTCTGTAAATGCCTTTTCTGCTACAAACACTGGCAGTTCATGTATTTTGGGTGCAAGAAGGGCTTTCATCTAATGGTCAGAACTTAGTCATTGGATTTTCTTGTGTGAATCAACTCAAGTTCTTGTGTCCATCTTTCACTCCTCTGCTTGAAGGGGTTAAGCTGCATGATACAGTAACAGTAGAATATTGAAATTTTTTGGATTACTTACACCACAGCATACAGAATCTCTAAAACAAGCCACCAGGCCCATTGTGTGTCATAAAAATAAAGTATTTATTGGAAAATGAATTCCTATATTGGGAACTAATGGCACTCCATGCCAATCAGCAGCATTTTGATACCTAGTTTGGCATTCCTTGTTGGGGCCGCACTCCTGGGGTGATACTGTCTCACATAATGTTTAAACTGATCTTATTTTAATTAAATCTGGACTGGCTAGATTGGGATCTATTGGTGCTTGCTTTGGGTAGAGTATCTATAATACTATTTAATTTTTCAGAATGGTTTATTCTCATCAGCACTTGACAACAATTATCTTGCATCACTTCAGACACCAGACATACTCTTTGTTAATGTTTAAGCTGTGGTTACACTGCAACTGGACACCTCACCAGCTCCCTTCATAAATACTAGTGTAAAGTTCATAAATTCTAGTGTAAAACTGCAGCAGAGACTGTATCATTTATAAATGCTGTTTATGTCATTGTGTCAGGACTCTTGCATGGGATGGGATCACGGTGTGCTTTGAGTTTTGTGCCTCTTTTGCAGTCTCTAACCTCCAGGTTCCTTTTTTTTTCAGCAGTTGGGGCTGGTTGTTACTTGTGCCCTCTCTGTAATACCACACTTGCTTCCATAATAAGTCCATTCCATAACTCCATTCTCACATGGAATGACATAAATGCCAGATTAAGTCAGTAAGTCTTCTGTTATTATTCCTCTGTAGTTTGCACTCTGAGACTTTTTCATGAGCCCTGTTGTCTGCTGTTAACTGGCTTGAATAAGTTTGTGGGGATTTTTTTTGTTTTGGTTTTGGTTTGGGCTTTTTGTTGTTGCTTGGTTTAATGGTTTTAAGAGGCACTGTCTACTTAAACTGAGATGCAGTCCTAGACTTCTCATAGTTACATCTTCAGTGACAACCTCAGGGAAGGTCCTTCAACTGTCGTGGTTTTATCTTCTTTTTTCCTTGTTAGAGTCGGGATTAAACGCACAAGAGATGGTGTTTCTTGTTCAGACTCAGATGTTTATTAATTCTTATCTGTTACAGTCTCACAAGCCGTGAGTTCTGTCTAACAAAGTGAAAAATGGCAATGTATCTCTTTCTCTACAAGGCCTTTTAAGCACAAACTAGCCAATTAAGAAGTGACACATAAATTATTTTCATTTTCAACCCCATAACCAAGAATTCATTGTCCGCAATGCAGGCTTTTCTATCCAGTTACAAAATACCACCCAAACCCATGAAGAAGGTGAAGAATAAGGACTAGCCCACTGCCAAAAACCTCCATCTTGCTATATATATATTATATCCTATAACCTTAAACCCTAAGTTTTCCACCCTGTGATATTACACACTTCTATTCAAACTACACACCCACAATCCCAGTGCTATCACTCAATTTTGGAAGCCTTCTCCATGGCCTCAGGTCAAATGCAGTGCTTTCCTGAGTGTCAGTGCCTGTCAGCACAGAAAACCTAAAATTCTCAGTGACCAGGGTTCCAACATTCAACCTTTGCAGTTTTCCCACTTATTTTGCTCTCTGGGGGTAGCAGCACCTATTTTGGCACAGCATCTGCAGTGCTCAGTCTAGAAGGAAGTGGTCTGAACTTAGAGATTCCCTTTGACAAGGCAAAGGCGACCTCAATCCTGAAAAGTGCCAAGTCTGCATCAATTGTGTTGCTTTCAGGATTCATCTTGCATTTGGCATAAGATATTTATGGGATGGATTGAAGTTCTTGTACTTTCCCTTTTACCCAGCAGAGGGCTGCCGACTGTTAACTGCAAAATGAATTTTGTGTTGATTTCAGATGTACTTCTTAGAGAGTTCTGTGCAATTAGGCTAAATATCAAAATTGCTTACATATTATGCATTTTGATAAAACACTTTATAGAATCGTTAAGGTTGGAAAAGACTTCAAAGATCCTGAAGTCTGGCCATTAAAAAATTTAAAGTGAAGGCACAATAATAATAAAACCACAAAAGACTGTTGTAGAACTGGTGTAATTTTAAATATTTGTTTAGAACAGAATTAGAATCCCCCCAAAACAGGAGTGTAGGAAACTGCTATAGGCCTGTCTACAGTTTAACAAAATTATTCCAGATGTGATTTGCTATTGGGGTTTTGGTTTGCTTTGCTTTTTTGGTTACCAGTTCTAAGTGGAAAATAAGTCCATTAAACGTGGAAATGGTTGGAATGAACACATGGTCTAGGAGATTTTCCTCCTATATTACTGATTTTTAAGGAATGAGAGCAGCCCTGCTGAGCAGGACTTGGAGACACTGGTGGATGAGAGGCTGGACATGACCTGGCCATTTGCACAGGCAGCCCAGAAGGTCCAGCCTGTCCTGGGCTGCATCACCAGCAGGGTGGGCAGGCCAAGGGAGGGGGTTCTGCCTCTGCTCTGTTCTGCTGAGACCCCACCTCAAACACTGCATCAACCCTCTGGTTCCCAACATAAGAAGCACATGAATCTGCTGGAGAAAGTCCAGAGGAGGCCACAGAGGTGCTCTGAGAGCTGGAGCACCTCTGCTATGGAGACAGGCTGAGAGAGCTTGGGGTGCTCAGCCTGGACAGGAGAAGGCTCCAGGAGACCTTCCAGCACCTTCCAGTGCCTAAAGGGGTGGCAAGAGAGCTGGAGAGGGACTTTGGGCAAGGGCATGGAGTGACAGAACAAGAGGGAATGGCTTTAAACAAGAAGGCAAGTTTAGATTGGATATTAGGAAGAAATTGTTCCCTGTGAGGATGGTGAGGTCCTGGCACAGGCTGCCCAAAGAAGCCATGGATGCTCCAGCCCCAGAAGGGCTCAAGGCCAGGTTGGATTTGGGCTTTGAGCAACCTGATCTAGGGAAGGGGGTTGGACTAGAAGATCTAGAAACGTCCCTTCCAACCCAAACTATTCTATGATTTTATAATTCCATAATGTGTTCAAGCTCTTGTGCTGCTCCCAGGACTTATGAGTGAGACCTTCAATAAGCCACAGACATTGGAAACATCAGCTTCTACAGGGCCTGGGGTAGGCAGGGAAAGGCAAGAGAAAGAGGGGAATTGCATAGTCTGCCTGCAGTGTTCAGAGCAGGGCTTGTGCAGAGGACCTGAAGCCTGAACCTGAACCTGTGGCATCGTACTGAAAGCTGCTGGACTGAGCAAATACAGTGAAGTTCTGAAAACTGATCATTTAAAAGCAATTTCATAAGAGGTTGTTTAGTGTCTCTCTTGTTGTCTTCAGGTCACAGGAAAGCTTCTGTAAGCCTTGATGTGGCACCTGAAAGCCATCACACTGTTGGTTTGTACCACTCCCACTGTGCTTTCCCCAGGGTGAGCCTGTTTGAAGAGCCACCTGTGCTGAGCTGCTGTGCTCAGTAAATCTGCCCAACCGAAGCTTTCTGTTGTGGGTTGTTGTGCTGTGGGATAGAGTAGAGACCAGAGCCCTCAAAACCTTGAATTCTGTCTGATTTCTCTTAGTTTTAGTTTTGTGAGTATAAGAGGAAGTTTGAAAAGCCCTGAAAAATAATGCAGTCTGCTTTTTCTTTCTGGTTTTTTGTTGTGTTTTTTTGTTTGTTTGGGTATTTTTAAATTTGTATTTTGTGGTTGATTGTGATGTTGGCTCTAGATTTTTCCTGCTACTGCTAAATTATAAATCTGGGTAGTCAGAACCTGAGCTGTCAAGTAGTTTAGTCCATCCTCTAACAGACAAACTTAACTAGACAAAGCTGAGTGGGGACACGTAAGTGCCAGTACCACTTCATTGGTCAGAACTCCCAGGAACCTCAGCCCAAGATCCATGAGGATTCTGTTTTAAGTTCGAAGTGTACATGGGATTCTTGTTTCAGTTCCCTTTCCTAAGCTCTTCTAGTCTTTGTTTGAGACTGATAATGCCTCTGCTTTTTTCAGGGGCTCTCTTTTCTCACTCAGATCTGATCTTTCCTCTGGATTTCTGCCACTCTGTCACAGAGGGCTGTGCAAATTTGTCCAGTGTCATTTATTACCAGGGCACTCTTGCTCCATATGGTCACATAGACCTCCTTTTCTTAGGAAGTCAGTCTAAAAAACTTAGAAAACTTCCCAGGAGATGGAAAGGCCATGATGTAGTACTCCACTTGTACACCGTGAATGCACTAATTGAAAGGGGATAAGTGCCAATTGATTCACTTTTGAAAAAAGAGTTGCACTTTTGGAAGTCAGGAGGAAGAGATTAACGTCTCTGAAAATATTGAAAAGTCATGATTTGGCAGAACAAAGAAATTATTTTGGTTTTTTCAGTGACCATTCCCAAATGTGTACGTGAACTCCGTACTCTGCTCGCCCACCCACTGGAAAGTGGTTGCAGAAACTGTGCTCTAAGCTAAGGTTGTCCGTGTCAAACATGAAAGATAAGACCCCAAATGAAGTGTTCTTGTCAGATTTCCATTAAAAATTATGCATCTATGATGTAAATGCTGCAAATGAGACATAGCAGATTCTCATCTAGGAGAAGTGACTTACAGCTTTAATTTAGCTAAGCAATAACCAATTTTCTAAGTTCATAAATATTGGTTGTTGTTCATGTGTTTCCTGATCTCCCCGTTCCTGGCCTTTCACATTTGTGCCAGTAGTTCTTTACATTTAAAGTACTAAGCACAGAGATTGATGATGTTATTTACTCTTTACTTAAATACATCTTTTTTCACTTCTTAGAGACAAATGTCAGTAATGAAATCTAATTCTGCTCATCTGTTCCTCCCATTAAAGCCACCAAAGCATTACAATTCTGATTTGAGAAACAAATGGAGCCACAGATCTTTGTCACATCTGAGCAGAAAATCTTTCAGATCTTCCTGGAGATCCCTTGGAGACCACAGTGTCCAAGGCAGGTGCAAGCATTCCTCTCTGCAGGCCCAGTAGCACTGAATTAGATCTGTTCTTTGTCTGGAAAACTTGTGTGCTGCTTGGCTTTGTGAAAGAGCTACTCTATACATAAAGGACAAGGTAAAACTGTGTACATGTAGAGCACAAAACCAAGGTTAAAGCGGCTGTTTAAAACTGAGCTTGAATGGAAGACTCTTACATTTCAATTTTGGCTCTGTCCCTGGTTCACCAGGTCACCTGGATTAAGTAGCTCTTCTGAGGCCTCTTGTTTCAGCTAAAAATGGTGCAGAAAGGGATTCTGGCAGATTTCTCCTGCCCATGCTGGGCCCCTGAAGCAGATTGCTGCTGCCACTTTCCTTCCTTTCTCCTGAAGGTTACCATTCCTTGGACATCCTCGTGTCCCTGTGTCTGCTGCTCTCCCTCAGGCAGACATTTGCTGAAACTCTCCAGAGGGCAGCCAACATCAGAGGGAGGTAAGACCATCCTTCTGAGGGAGCAGGAATAACAGGAAATGCCTTCAAGCAGTGGAATTGCTTGTTCAATGGACACAGTGGAGCCCAGACACTCATCTCTGAACACAGCTGTCACACTCATTGCCCTGTGAAGAGTGCCACAAATGTGCAAAACAGTGTCACTATTTTGTAGTTTGTTTTCCCCTTTATGACTTTTTCTACACTGGTTCCGTGACCGGCTGCAGTATGTGAATAATTTGTGGCAAGATCCTAGTTCACAGTCTACCTGAAAAAGTCCACAACTGAAACAGAACATCTCAGAGTGAAGTGAGTAAAAAGTTGTTTCCACAGTGGAAGGTTCTCACCAAAGAAAGGGAGAGCCACTGAATCACCCTGTGTGCCCTGAACTCAGGCTGTGGTTTCAGCGAGGAGCACAGGGAGCACCAGCACCTGCCAAGTTAACCCCACCCTTTGCTTATGAGCCATGTCCTTGTCACATCTAACCTGTTAACATTTCCAAGCATGTTTCCTTACAGACTGAGAGGCATTCAGCCAAAATCACTCCAAATCACCCAAATACAACGCCTTGTGCTGCATCTCAAATGTGCCATTTATCTGTGGAACCAGATCACAGTGTAAAACGGTTTTTGAGCAAGTCAGAGAACTATTACAGCTGAATTAAATTAAGGGCTTTTTTCAGCATGGAGCTCCTGGCCAGCGCTGCCATCCCACACCACTGAAGCTGACAGTGTGCTTGGTGGCTGTGTTTATCTGCCAGAACACCAAGAGGAAAGCACCAGGGTGAGGACTGGGAGATTTGTATTCTCTTTCCATGAGCTTCTCCTGTGATTTACAACTTACCTCGGGTGCAGTGCCAGACGAGCCCTTCCAGCTGCAGCATTTTTAACCATAACATGTTGTAGCTGCTGGTTTTTCTGGACATCCAGTGGTGGAAATGGCCTGAGGGAGGAGGTCAGAGCCTTGCCACATCTGCTGGTGTCTTTCCAGCTGTACCTGCTTCCCATCCTGCTTCTGTTTTCAGAGTAAGGTGTTGAGCAGCCAAGTGTGGTATCTTTTTAACCCTGACCAGCTGTAACAGTTCTTGATTATACCCTAAAACAGGTGTCACAAAAATAGTCACAAAACCCCCCAATGAATAGGAAACTATAAATAAGTGTAGTGTCATAAATCTGTGGGACAGCTTTGGAAAAGGAGCACCAAGTGTTCTTCATCTCCCTTTCAGAGCTCAATTTACAGTTAAAAGCAATGAAGTGCTATTTCAACCAGGTTGGGCTGGTTTGGGGGGGATTTTCCCTAGCAAAATGAAGGTTAAGGCATTAATTCCTATTGAATTTAGGAAAATTCTGCTTTGATTTCAGAGAGCTGCAGAAAACTGCCTGCCCAGATTTGCTCCTAGGAGTGTGCTGTCAGCCACTCCTGCTCCAGGGTGGAACACTGAGTGTGGGCATAAAACTTAAATCAAAGTTTCCACAGGTGACTGACATATCCACAAGTTCCTGAACACCTGTGGGAGCCCACCTTGCACAATGTGCTGGTGCCACTTGTCACACAGTTGGGCTTCGTTGCAGAATTGATACGTAACACCTGGTAAAACCACAGATCCTCAGGTCACAGACCTTTTCTTCTTGCTTTGACAGGCTCAGGTCCTTGCTGCTTCTGTACTTGAGATATGAAAGTTTGAAAGAAAACTAGATTCTCAGTGGAGGGATTGTGAAAGAAGTAGTACATTGTGGGTTTTTTTCTCTGTGAGAGCTGTGGGGAAAACTGAAAGTCTGTTTGTGTGGGAGAGAGGAGATTTAAAAGACACCTTTAAAGTGAAGTAGGATTCCTTAGAATTAAGGATGAGACAGTTCCCAGCAGTGTTCCGAGCACTAACCTAACAAACAGTTGAAGTTGATTTCTCCAAAGCTAAGTGCTAGATGTTTCTAAACAACCTGCATTATAAATTCAAGTTCCACAAACTGAACCACAGCTATCAATAATATCATGATGTGTGAGAAATATATTGGCTGTGACACCTCCTGCATTCAGGTAAGCTTTTTCCCTCAAAATGTTTCTTTTGGAACTGTATTATATCAGTCAATATGTGTAGCTTCTTTAGGTGATGGAAGATGCTAGAAGGTCTCCCTGGAGCCTCCTCCAAGCTGAACATCTCCAGCTCTCTCATTCTGTCTCCATAGCAGAGGTGCTCCAGCCCTCTGAGCATCTTCATGGCCTCCCCTGGACTCACTTCAGCAGATCCACGTCCTTCTTATGCTGGGGGCATAGGCTGTGTTTAAAAAAATACAACAAACCACTCTGCCATGCTCAGCTTCACCCCAGTAATGCTCCCTCTCTTGCTTTGCACTCCCCATGTTGCTGCAGCACCAGGAAACTGCATTTCCGTCTGGACAAATGAGTCAGTCTGGGCAAAGTGGTGTGTGACCACTGAAATGTGAGACTTCTCAGCAGCTTGCAAGATTTGGCTTTTTTGCCCACTTCTCAGAGGCCAACAGAAGTTTTGGTGGTGCAGTTTCATGCAAGTCCAGGTCAGGGCACCGCGGGCTCAGCTCGTGTGGGTTTCTCTCAGGCAGCCCCTGGGCTCGCCTTCAGGAGCAACATCTCTGCATGCACAGAGGTCCCTGGGCCAGTAGCTCATGTCAGGGGTGCTCATGATGCAGAGACCTCAGGGCCCCTTGGGAAAGCACCTTTTCCACCTGTATTGTGTGTAGTGTTCAAATTTGAGTGTGCACCAGCAGTTTCTTCACACGTGAGCTCCATCCCTGCTCCATGCTGAGCATGAGAAGGATAATTGGGAAGCTGATGTGAAATCAGCACTGTGATAGTACAGTTGTATCCTGCAAAACAGCATCAGATCCCATCAGATTTAAATGAAGTCTGCATTTTGGGACCATCTGTGAATGGCCAGCAGCGGGCATTGCTGACATTTGTGTCTGTTCAAGCACTTACAGTTCTGTGATATTTTTTCAAAATTCTTGGGATGCATGTCTCTTCCCTGCTCAGTTATTCCATGTCACTCTCTGAGGGTATCACAGCCTAAAGAAGGAGATGGACTCACTTCCTTAGAATTGCCCTTAAAATGAAGGGATTTTATGGAAGTGGCTCTGCTTTCAGAAAATTCCCTCTCAAATCAGATGGAGAAGGTGATGCCAGCTGTTCACTGCCTGCCTTCTGGTTTGTTTACAGCTCTTTTTAGTCTCTTCTTTTTTTGGTTTGTTTTTTTTTTTTTTTTTTCTCCTTAGCTCAACAAGTGGAGAAATCCGACCACACGCGTTGGGGTGCCGGGTGCCGACCCCGGTGCTGCGTCTGTGGTGGAGGTGTTGTGTCACCAGCCCGAGCAGAGCCAGCCCTGCCTGCCCGGCAGCTGCGAGCAGGGGCGTGCACAGCCGAGCACAGCCTGCCTTTCATCTCTCCACTCTGTGCTCGAAGCAGCAGCTGGTGAAGGAAAGGAGGCTGAGGCAGCCCCCCCAAGCTGGTGTCCACCTCTGCCTCACCGTGTGTCCCTATCCACTCTCCAACGCCCATCCCACAGCTACGTCACCTTTCCTTGGGATTTTACTGCTCTGGCAGCTAACTGGGTGAAGATTACTGATGAGGTTTCTGATGAAGTGTGAAGGAAGTGAGGACACACATACCACTGCTGTTGTGGTGGTGTTTTCTTGCTCACTGGTGGGCATGCTGTTAAAACAAATGAACCTTTGTTTCCTTCTCCTGTTTTAGCAATTTTTAATAGACTTTCTGATGCCATTTTCTTAGGCAAACATAGGCAAGCAGGCATCTTTGTAGCCTTACTGCAACATTTGCTCACGCAGAGCAAGGATAACTTAGGGGTTTTTAAGGCAGATATTTCCCACCATATCTTCCAGCCTGCACTATTTCAAGTAACTTCATGACTTGCTATTGTCTTTCCAGATACCTGTGACTCCTATCCACTGGTGAAGATGCTGGGACCATTTTGATTGTCCCATGCTGTAGAAGGCCTAATTCTTAATTACAGTCTTTCGTTAGCCTTGACAAATTCAACAGTCACATTAATGATAGGTATCTCTCAAAATTGGAATTTGTTTCAATTGTGTTTTATTTTTAAGAAGATGAGTGAACCCACAAGAATTCCCTCTGCAGGATACATCTTCAGTCATTTCACCACTCCTGAGAGTAAACTAACTCCCTGCTGAGTTATTCATGACCCTTCTCAGGCAGGCTGATGTAGATCTGATCACTTCCTGAGGCTGTTGTGAGGAATAAATCAAGCATCTCCCTTCATGCTGAGTGCTGGCACATCATAGAATTTCTCTGAGACACTATGAAAGAGAAAAAAAATCAACACAAACCATAATCTGTGCCACATCCCAGATAAGCTACCCAGCATTTTAGCTCTCAAACCAATTCTTCTTACTGTGGCTGTCAGTCCTGATGCTCTTCTTTATTCCTCTGCCTAAAGCTCATTTCTTCCATCATGCCCGTACGTAACAAACTGTGATCAGCCAGGTTATATCACTGCACTTTTATCACTGTCCCTGGGGCCTTCTCACTCCTGAAGGATGATCTGGAGTGACAATCACACTTGAGAAGCAAGAAAAGTGGTGTTAAGGGAGGTGGAAAGCAGCTGGTGCAGGAAAGAGTAAAAGTTGGAGGTGGGAAAGAGGGAAGAGAGAGAAGGAAAGACTAGAAAAAGAGCCATGGCCAAGGCTCAAGTCTGAAAAGCAAAGTTTACACCAGAGAGTGACTGTGGTTTAAACGCTGATTATGGGTTTGAGAGGCAGCTCTGACAGAGAAATCTGCCCAGCTGGCACTGCCCTAAGAGGTATGAAATGAACCTTGATGCTCTTTAGGTCTTCAGAGGCAGAACCCCCCCACACACACAAAAAAAATGTTCCAAGCTTTGTTGAACGTTTTTCTGAAAATACAATGCTGTGATCTGTTTGGGGATGGGAAATCGAAGTCTGAGCTTCTTCTGAGCAATGTGCTCAGGTACAAGCCTAGCCAGGGAAAGACCCAGGTGCAAATTCCTTCTGCATTAGATTTGAGCCTATGTGGGATGTTTAGGTTCAGGGTAGCTGTTAGGTCCTTACCCCAGGGCTCTGGAGATGGCCCCATGCAGCCATGATCAGATATCTCCACACAGCCACTCACCTGTGCTTTGGAGGAGATGGAAACTCTGTGTCTGCTCAAATGGAGTGAGGACCTGCTGTGGCACCTCTGCGTGACTGTAGGCTACCTTCCAAAGCCACCAGGATCCTCTGCTGCAGCAGGAAATGTCCATCCCACCAGGTACACAAGAGAAATAACAGAGAAGTATCTCTGCAGTCTCATGAGATATATCCAGAGATCAGCACTTACCTTGTCTTAAATTATGTGTTTGGTACATTTCTGTCCCTTGTGGGCATTCTTTTAGACTCTTAAGAGGACCCTCAACCATTTGGGGTTCCACCAGGGTTTCTTTTTACATCACTTTGTTCAGGCTGAGTCAAAACTGCTTCTCAGTAGCACCTTAACCCCTAATTTTGAGAATTTAATCTGAACTACTGCCATGCAGCCAGGTCAGTGGGGCTAGTGACCTGCTCACAGCCTGACACAGAGGCAGCCAGGCTGGGCTACAGCTGAAAACCACCTCTTTGATCTGCCCAGTTGGAGCTGAGGGAAACCAGAGCATAGTGGATGGATGGGGGGCTTCCACAGGCCACAGCTCACATGTAGTGCACAGAGTCCACTCTGTCCCAAAGCAGAGAGGATAAGGACAAAAAGACCAGGAAATAAATCCCATTGTGCTACCCGTTTGACTCAGAAGAGCAGGCAGGTTTGGGTAGAATCTTTTCTGGGATCTACAGAAACTGCTGGAAAAGCAGACAAATCCTGAAGTCCTGCCCCCAAGCTGCCACCCTAAGTGTGTCACAGCCACAGCAATTGTGCTGCTACTGTGAAAACAGCCCTCCTTGGTTTGTGGTGATAAACAAATGACAGTAAAGGGGGGGAAACTTCCTTGTTTTCTAAACTTTCCCAGCCCACGTGCACACATGAGCCTGCTGTGCAGAGGGAACAGCTCGGTGCAGCTGCAGAGCATGCACGTGCAGGGCTCTGTGCTCAGTTAACCTGTGTGTAGGTGTAGGAACCCCTTTCCCTAAGGCTAATACCATCATCCCGGGGCTAATCCCTGCTGGACCACACTCACGGTGCATGTTTGGGATTGAAGAGTGGATAATGGGAATTTTCTGTGGTTTAAGGGGTAAAGGCTTTGCATAAAAGGGTAATTATTCACTGGGAAATTAGTTCTCATGAAATATGTGAGGTGTTAGCAAGTAAGAAAGGTGCTTTAACCAAAATAACCATGTATTTTCTGGGAGGCTTTGTGGTGGGGAAACTGAAGGGAGCAGCAAAGCATAGAGGGGACCATGTAATGGCCCTTTCCCAGCCAGGTGGGAGGGGTGAAGGAAGAGATCAACCTCCCATGCCAAGGGTGAAGGGGGTGTGTTTGTGGTTCTTGGAGAGAAAAAAAATGACCATGATTTATTTATTTATGTATATTTTCATGAGCTCAGTTATAATGTATATTTTTAAGGGGAAGTATCTTTATGAAAGTTTTGCGTTTCTTCAAAACACCTGTGCTGCAGCAACATGATATTTCTTTGCACTCCTCAGCCTGGTGATTGTGAAAAGTGAGTTTTAAATTCATTTCTCAGTTTTCACTTGGTTTCTGCTGGGTTAAAGGACTTTATCTGTTTATTTCAACCTGAATTGCAAAGGAGTTTTTGTCTGTGTAACCCCCCACCCCCTGCCCCATTCTCAGAGTGCATCACCTCTGAGATGAAATTGAACATGGCCTGGAAATCAGGTGGTTAATCTAATTTTTTAAATTGCTCATGTTTTAAAAGTGTTTGAGACCCCTATGTGTATTTTGAGGCTCTTTTTGTATTCAGAGGCAGGGGAGAGATGCAGGTGAGGAGGGGCAGAGTGAGAGAGGGGAGTGAGTTTGTGCATCAGCTCAGAGCCCCATTCTGCAGCCCAAGGCAGAAATCTTTGTGTTTGAGCAAATATTCTGCAGACAAAAAAGCAAGTGAGAGATCTGGGCTTATAAAAGAGGAAAAAAACCACATTTTTTTCTTTTAACCAGGATTTCTCTTTCCCAGTGTAGCCAAAGGTACACGCCTGGGTAGTGAGTGAGAGGCAGTGATTGAACAGACAGCCCATTCTCTAACAGACAGATTTATTGAGTACATGCACAACTAAGAAAAGCAAAGCAAAGCGGTGATGTCCAGGCTCCAAAAACAAGATCTCACCAATCCACTGGCCAGGCGTGCTGGGAGTCTTGGGACCCTGGAGGTGGTGCTGCAAAGGTCCATGTAGGTTCAGCTCCTTAAAGTCCATGGTGATTACAGGGTCTTCTGTTCTGCTCACCTTTTACCATCTTCCCGAGTCTTTGAGGCTGTTCACACCCCCGCTGTCTTCAGTGGGTGCTTTTCCAAGCTCAGGTGTTACATTTCCTTCTCTTTCCTTCCAAAGACAGTATCCTTGGCTTTCCTTACCCCCATGTCCCTGGTTTAAGGACTCTTAAATCACACAAGAGCAGCTTCTTAACATTAGTATTTGGGGATGGGAAGTTCAAAAACAAGTTACTTATGCTAACTTTTGCTTCTTTAGTATGAGGGTGATCAAACAATGAAACAGGTTTGCCCAGAGAAGTTGTGGAGTCTCCATCTATGGAGATGGTCAAAGCCCAGCTGAACACAGTCCTGGGCAATGTGCTCTAGGTGACCCTGCTCGAGCAGGTGGGTTCACACTAAATGAAACCTCTCAAGATGTCCCTTCCAACCTCAACCATTCTGTGACTCATGCCATCTGCAGGCTGCTTGGCCTATCCTCCCCTCCTGGATGGCCCTCTGGGAACAGAGAAGGCCATCCATCTCATCAAGGTCTGGCATGGCGTGTGTCCCCACCGCTCAACGCCTACTGGGTTGCAGCCAACAGCGGAGCCAAAAGATCTTCTTGGTGGCAAACACAGAGGCCAACCCAGTCTTGCCCTTGACTATTTCAGGAGGCTCTTGGCCAGCCCCGCTCCTTTCACCTGGTTATCAAAGCAGAGCTTCACCTGCCTCATCCGGTAACAAGTGGCTACCATGGCAAAGCACACACAGATTTGCATCAGCAGTATAACTACAATGGGGTGCAGCAGCGCGTTGAAAATGCCAGTGGCCGTGGGGGACCAGCCAAAAAAAACTTCCCACCAGTGGTGTTCTCCCGCCCTCTTAATTCGTTCCATTACCTGTTTTATAACTTTACCATCATGGTGAACCGTTATTAGGATCTTTTTAGCTTCGGCCTTGGCGTTTTCTAGCAGCTGCTGCAGATTTGCATGTTCTAACATTTCTTTTACAAGTGATAAATCCATACCTATGGGGGTCGGGGTTATACTACGATACAAGGTATAGTTTCTGATTAGCAACTGGCTAGTAAACACGGGTGGTTTATACACAAAATCACAGCCTCTAATAGTAGCTACATTGCAAGCACACATATTTGAGTCGCTAAACACGGTCTGGTTATACGCTTCATTAATTTGCACGTATTTACATGTCGTTCTGAAGCACACGCAGCCTTTCCCTACGTACACTAACACGGTTTTGTTACTGCTCTGGGGGTTGATCTCAAAGTGGCAGACCCCTTCTTTGGTGTCAAAGCACACATCACTCGCCTTAAGGGCGTCATCTTCGCATATGAATCCCAGCCCCCTCTCCAAAATGCAGGCTTCCAAATCTACCGTCTCCCACCTCCCATGAGACACCCTGGCCCACATGCGGTGATCCAGGGGGTAGACCACAGAGCCGTTTGTGTTTACCCCCAGGGCCACGATGGGGTAGACCTTTTCAATGCGAGCCTCCGCCACAGTGAGGACGTGGGCAATGACTGCGTTGAGGGCCTGGTCGTGGGTGAAGTTGACAAGCCTCCACCAGGCTTGGAGCTGCCGCTCCTTCTCTGTGGCCGCGTCCCACACGATCTTTCGGATCTCAGTGGGCAGGACGCCGTTGTCACCGTCTCTCAGGATACCTGCAACGACACTCTGCACCCACATCTGGGCCTGGATGCAGCTAAGAGCAAGAGAGACGTTACTTTGTTCGATGCCCAGGGCTCGCAACAGCACCTGATGGTCCTTCTCACTTATTTGTTCCCAGGTGGGCAGCACCTCTGACACAAGCCACTGCCCCATCCCAAGGCTGGACAGGGATGAATTCAGGGGCTTGAGGAGGCCCTGCACGCCCAAGGTGACAGTCTCCAGCTTGTTTGCCAAGACCTCAGCGTCCATGCTGTTGAGGACTCCCAGGCTGGCACCTCCTCCTGCCAGCGCTGTGGCCAGCAGGTCTCTCCTGGGCCGGGTGCCCTGGAGGGAGCGGCTGTGGAGCCATGCCAGCCAGCCAGTGTGCAGAGTAGACAGGAAGGGGGCACAGTGTGGTCTGACAGAGGAAATATTAACAGTGGACAGAGACAGCACCACCTTCTTTAGTGACCGGACAGGCCCTGTCAGCAGCTCCTGGATGTGATTTTTCTTCACTACATAAGGACCTATTTTGGAAACAAAAGGGGGCAAGACAGCAATGATGGCAAATTCTTTTTTAAATCCTTCGGGGCCTCCTATCCACCACTTTCCTCCAAGTTTGGGGGACATTTCTACGCTCAGGTTTCCTTGACACCACACCTGGAGGGTTATGATCAGGTGTGGGCAGCGTCCATAATCCTGATTATACCATGAAGCCTCTGCATCTAATTCAGATCTATCAAGTGTTTTGCTCTCACGGAGGCAGGTCAATGGAATGATCCACTTGCGGCTGTTAGGGGCTGTGACAGTCACGGTGGTGCCATTAATTTGCATTGGGTTAGCTACACTTTCTTGGGAGTATTTGATTTCCAGTTTTACCTGGTTGCCAATTTCAACATAAGGGGCTGCATGCCAGGCCAAAAAATGGCACTTTGAGATCTTAATGGCAGCAAAGGAGGGTGCTGTGGTGCTGATCTTAAATTTAAAGGACAACCCCACGCTGTTGTGTGCCCAAAGGCAAACCACAAAGACTGGCTGGACCAAAGTAAAATTGTACCAGCAGTCCAAATTCTCCATAGCACAGATTTTTTTCTGATTCTTCTTAGTTTTTACTTCAGTGACAGAGATTTGAGTTACTTGTTGGTGAGTGGATCCATTAATCACCCTGCACCCCACCTTTATTTGCTGTCCCACCTTTCCCAGCAGCTGTGGAAGTCTGTTTGTGCTATCCCAGCCCCACTCATTTTGCAAGTACACCTCTGCTCCATGCATAACCACTGTTGACAAATTTAATCCTTTGTTAGAATTTAATCCCATGATTCCCGTATGTTTTATGTAAGCTTGGGACCAGGGCCAATTGGTCCCAATTTCTGTGTGCCTCCTAATCCTGTGCTGGGCTGTGGCCTGTGTGTCAAGGTGCCTTTCTAAGTGAGAATGAATGACATTTTTTCCAAGATGCTGATGGGTTGGTTGGACACACTGAGTGCTCAGCACTATGCACATACCAGAAAGCAAAGTAAATCCTGCAATCACAAATTTGAAAGCATTTTCCCCGCGGCACAAACAGGGCTGGTGATGCCACGAAGATCGCCCTTCCCGCTGGTCACAATCGCCTTCCATTTTCCTTTATCTGCAAAACATAAGCAAGGCGGGCTCTCCAGCCCCGTTAGTTTCCCTTCCATGCTTTTAATTGTGAAGAATGGAACCATTTCTCCTGCCTTTTTGCCCCTTTTCTGATTTCTACCTGGTACACGGAGGGGCTGGCCTTGTTCACAACCCTAACAGGCCCCAACCACTGGGGTTCCAGCACCTGGTTCTTCTCCCTAACCCCTCGGTATATTACCAGGTCCCCTGTGTTCCACTCCACGGGGCGCAGTAGCACTCCCAGCTGCTTATCCATCTTAGGGATGCTGGTCTCCTGCACTGAGGCGAGTTGGTGGTAGGTGGTTGACACTGTCCTCAGCATGTCCTGGACCCACCTGTCCATCAGCACGCGGGGCTGCATTTCATCCGGGGGCTCCCCTCCTTGCCACCAGTGTTCAAGAAACTTCGGGTCTCTTGCAGGAGGAAATTTTGGGGGAGAAGCTGTTTGAGATGCCAGAGACCCCCTCAGTGCCAGCAAGGTCAGTGGGAGCTTATGATCCCAGTCTTTCCTTTGCTGGCTCACGAGCTTCCTCAGCGCTGTCTTCAGTGGTTGGTTGGGCCCCTCTGCTGAGATTGGCTTCTGGAAATGCCCTGTGATGTGAAGCTTTTGCTTGATTCCCAGGGCCTGGCACACCCCTTTTGTGACTTCCCCAATGAAGCGTTGGCCGTGATCTGAGTAGATCTCCTTTGGGATGCCCCACTGTGAGAAGATGTGCTCTACCAGGATCTTTGCAGTTGCACTGGCTGAGTTGTTTCGAGCTGGGAATGCTTCCAGCCACTTGGTGAAGACATCACTGACCACTAGGCAGTACTTATTGCCTTGTGCTGTTTGGGACAGAGGGCCAATAAACTCCATCTGCAACTTGCTCCATGGACCAGAAACCCTCTGGTGGCCCAGGATGGCTTTGGCTGTTTTGGCATCGGGATTGTTGGCTGCACATGTCAGGCAGTTGCTGACATACCTCTCCACATCCTCTCTCATTTCGGGCCACCACCCAGCACCCTGCAGCCTCACCATGGTCTTGTCTGTCCCCAGATGCCCCTGCTCATGAGCCAGGGCCACCAGCTCTGTCCGGACCAGTTCAGGCACCACCCAGACCGGGAAATCTGCCCCTTCCCTCCGTGCCAGGACCAGCCCTGAGACATCTTTCCACACCTTGCACCCTTTGTACTCCCTGCCCTGTGCTAACTCCCAGAGCCTGGGGTCCTGTGCCTGCAAGCCCACCAGATCCACACTCTCCCAGTGCCTGCTGGGAGCCACCGACACTGGGCCATTCTCTGATATCTTGCTGGCCTTCCACATCAGCCCTTCCTTGGCACCTTGCTTGGCTTTGGCGTCTGCCTCCTTGTTCCACTTGGCTTCCTCTGTTCCCTTCTTGTGGGCCTTGACCTTAATGATCTGTGCTGGGCACGCCCTCTGCTCTGCCAGCCTTGCAAGGTACAGCAGCTTTTTGGCATAGGTGACAGGCTTGCCATCAGCAGACTGCATGTCCCTCTCCCTCCAGAGGGGCAGCCACTCCAGCGCCACACGCACCACCCAACCCGAGTCTGAAAATATGGCCACTGGCTGGTCTGATGGAGTGTTTTCCAGGGCCGCCATCACGGCCACCAGCTCAGCAGCCTGGATGGAGTGCGGCAGGCACTTCCCCTTCACCACCTCCCCAGTGCCCCAGTTGACAGCGGCATAGCCTGTGTAGGGCACCCCTTCTTCGTGGTAGTTGGACCCATCTACGAACCACACAACATAGCCTCTGTCCTTGGCCTCCTTCAGGCTGAGGCTGCTCTCAAAGAGGGGTGCCCGCCACGGCTTGGGGTCAGTAAGGGAGACTCCTGGCTCCTCCCCATCCCTCTCTGCACAGATTACCACCCTGTAGGCACCAGGCGAGGGGTCCCCAGGGACCTCCTTGTTGGTCAGCGCCAACGCCCAGTTGGCCATCCTGGGGCAGCACAGGGGACTTTCATTCCCCTTTCCCAACAAGAGGTACCTCACTGGGGTGCAGGAGGTCCTCAGCAGCACTGGGGCTGACCCCACCAGGTACTCCCAGTGCTGCAGGGCCCAGGTTAAGGTTAAAACCTCCCTCTCGTAGTCACTGAACTGTTGCTCGACTGGCGTCAGGAGACGCGAGGCGTGGGCAACAGGGAGAAGGTTGGCACTGTGTTGCTGGCCCAAGGTGGCCTGCAGCCCCCTCCCTGTGCTGGCCAGCTGCAGAACATAGGGTCTGTCCCCCCGAGGATGTGCCAGCGTGGGGGCTCGTGCCACACTCTCTTTTAAGGTCTTCACTGCCTCGTCCTGCTCTGGGCCCCATTCCCAGGGGGTGTTCTTTTTCAGGAGGTGGCAAAGGGGGGCTGTTTTCTCTGCATAGCCCTCAATGAACTCACGGCACAACCTCAGGAGAGACAGGAAGGACCTCAGGGTGGTGGCATCAGACGGTGCTGACATCTTCTGTATTAGCTCAACCCTCTGCTTTTCCAGTGAGCGCCCTTCCTCCCCCAGGCTCACCCCCACAAAGGAGACCTCCTTCCAGCACAGTTGGGCCTTTGTGGGGCTGATCCTGAAGCCTGTCCTCTGGACAGCCCCCAGCACCTCTGCCAGCACCTCCAGGTTCTTCTCCTTTGTCTGGGTATGGATGAGGATATCACCAGCACAGGACAGCACGCTCTCCTGGTGGCTGACCTGCTCCCACATCCTCACCACGCGGGCATGGCAGATGGCAGGGGCGCTGTGGAAACCTGGAGGGACTCTGGTGAAAGCAAATTGCCGTCCTCGAATCGTGAAGGCAAACTTGTGCCAGGACTCGGGGTGCAAGGGGATGGCAAATGATGGGCTAGTCAGGCTGAGCACTGAGAACCACTCAGACCCCTGGGAGATGGCTGCCATGATGTTGGGATACTTGACCACTGTGGAGGTCTGCATTGGGGTGACTTGGTTCAGGGTGCTGAAATCAACTGTCAGCTTCCACGTTTTCCCATCAGCTTTCCTCAGGGGCCACACTGGGGCATTGTTGGTGCTCTGCTGCTCCACCAGCACGCCCTGGTCCAGCAAGGTTTTGACTGTGTCCCACAAGCTGTCCTCAGCCTCAGCCGGGTACCAGGGCTGAGGCTGAGGAGGCGGATCCGGCCCTTTGATTAACACAGCAGCATCAATCTGCCCACAGTCCAGCTTGCTCCTTGCCCAGACGTGGGGGAACTGCTCTGTGACCCGTTTCACCCGGGGCTCCCACTCAGGGTGGACCAGGATCTCAGGGGCTTTCACTGACATCACCCTGTGGCTTGCCGGGATGACAGGCAAATCAATTTGTGGGCAGTGTAGCAATGCTTGGTTTGCCAGGTCCACCATCACCCCCATCTTTGTCAGTGCAGAGATGGCTAAAATTCCTGGCTTTCCTTTCATTTCCATTTTCCCAAACTTTTCAGACCCTTTGGCAGCCCCAATTTCAAAGGGTATGGGCCCTGTGAACGGCACTGAGGATTTCTGGCCGTTCGGCCCTGTCAGTTCAATAATTTCAGAGGTTTGGAAGATCCCAGCTCTGCTGGGGGCCATATTTAGAATTGAATAAGAGGCACCATTATCAATTAACATAACTTGTCCAAGCACCCCTCCTCCAATAGTTGTATCAACTATCAGGCGCCCCCACAAATCGGTCTTAATCGGTGCCACAAAAAGGGGCGATGCGGGTGCCTGGCAGCCCTATTGCTGAGCCTTAGACCCCGGGTCAATCAGGTGGGAGCTGCTGTGCTTTTTGGCCTCGTGCAGGGCCAGTTTTTGGAAGAGCTCTGCATCCGGCAAGCCATCAATGTCCTCCTGTTTCTCGTATTTTATCAAGCGCTTCCTCAGCTCAGCCCGCCAAGAGTTAGATTTCTGAAACCTCAGCCCTTGCTGGTTCTCCTTCCCCAGCCCCCCCTTGCCATCAGCATCTTTTCGGTTGTCCCCTTGCATTTTTCTCATCCCTGCATTTTGGAAAGACACAGCCAAGGTTTTCCCTTTCTTCCCCCCCAACATGTACCCTGGGAATGCCTGCTTTTGCAGCTCAAAATTCTGGTTCAGGATCTGCTCCAGCTCTGACAGAGGCTTTTTGGCTGCATCCCCACCAGCAATCACCCGCAGTGGGGGTGTCAGCCCCACCACCAGCGGCTCCTTGAATTCAGGCCTGTCAAAATCAGGGGGGGAGTCCTTTGAGCCAGGCAGCCCAGCCATCTGGTAGAGCATCTTTTTACGGTTAACATAGGCATCGGGCCTCTCCTCGGGGTTTTGCTTCTCCTGGTGGAAGAGCACTAAGGGGTTGACCTCTGGGAAGAACACCTTCAGCACGGCCAGCTGGATGTCCCCAATATCCTGGACATTGCCCATCTGCACATCCCCCGGCAGTGCCGCGAAATCATCTGGTTTCATGGACTTTCTCACAATGTCTATCAGGTCACTCACAAAATTGCCACTGTGGCACTTGGGCAGACGCTGGACCTTGGACAGCCAGTTAATTGCTGTCTCCTTTGTCAGTGGCCCCAGCATCTTTCCCACCGTCTTAAGCTGCTCAGGGGTAAACCAGAGCACAGCCCTGTTGGTGTCTATGGGCTGGAGTGGGACATGGCTGACTGGCTCATCGTGGGGGACCTTTTTATCTTTGGAAACCTCTACCTCCCCTACCTGCAGCTGACACACCTCCTCCCGCAGAGGAGCATAGGGGGACGGCCTGGTAGGGCCATTAGCACCCCACACATCATCCTCATAATTGTAGTGGGGTGGGTGCAGGTCCAGGGAGTCCTCCCCTTCACCATTCCCTGTCGGGGTCCTCTTGCCTTTAATGGCAGCCACAATGCCCCTTGACACCCCCAGCTCTGCCTCCAGCTCCTGGATCTTGGCATGGCATACCTTATGATCAGGGCCAGTGCCCCGGTCCCGCTGGACGTCCTGCAGGACCGCCCGCACCGCGCTCTGCGCATCGTGGGTCTCCCCGATCCACTTGCCAACCTCCTTCTTCAGCTCCTCCGTTTTCAGCTTCTCATAGCCCAGCTTGCTTTCCAGCCGGGTGATCTCCACCGCGCTCCGCAGAGAGTCCCCACACAAACCCTGCACCTCTGCCCGCAGGTTGTCTACCTGGATTTTGAGCTCCTCCTTGGCCTGCTCCAAGGTCTGCACATTCTCAAGAGCCTCCTTCAGCAATTTGGACAACTCCCTGCCTACCATCAGCAAACCCTGCAAAGCCGCTCGCTTCTTACACTTGTTAGTGGGTTTGGGCTTTTTGTTCTCCTCCGACCAGCTCTCCCACTGCTGGCACAGCTGCTGGTACGCGTCTGGGCCCTGGAAAGACCCTGGTGACCAAATTGGGGGGAGACACTTCTGGAGCACAAACTGCTCCAGCTTCCAGCTGCTAACGATGTCGCTCATCATAGTGAAGGGGACAAGGTCTGAGACGGCTGCGTCTCAGGGCAAAACTACCATAACACACCAGCACTGACCACCCCTTCAACCCCTCCACAGAGCAAGGCTGTGACCCCACAACCCCACAACCCCACAACCTCACAACCCTGCAACCCGCCCCTCCAAAAAGCCCCCCAGGGGGACACCAAGCCTGGGCACACGGGAAGGGGAAGGTGGGAACAGGAGGCCGCGGCCGCGCCGGCAGCTGCCGCGAGCCGCCGGCTCCCGGGGAGGGAACAGGGAAGGGATGCGGGAGCGGGTGAAGCAAAGGAGAGACAGAGTAGGACCCCAATAATGAGATCTCACCAATCCTCGGCTGAATGTTCCGGCAGTCCCAGGAGTTTGGAGATGGTCTCTGAAGAGGTTCAGCAGATCTGGCACCTTTAAGGTAAAGGTGGTCATGAAGTCTCAGCCTGGTGATTTTTATAGCCATGGCTGGTCGTTGTTTGGGGCTGATGACACCTGTGTTTACTTCCTTGGTGGCTTTTCCTCCTCCATGTGCTGCCTTCCCAAGGACACTTTCCTTGTCTTTCCTTATCCTCTTCAACACTGATTAGGGAAGCTGAGATCACACGGTAGCACCTGCACTGCCCCTTATCTGTTTGGGGAGGTCCAGGATTAGCATTAGTCATGGCTCACACTAAACTTCTGCTTGCACCAAATGTCCTGAAGAGGGAGAGCTGGAGCCTCTGATCCTCCGTCCTTCCAAATCCCCCCAGGGCCCTCTCATTTACTGCACACCCCATTAGCACCTGGGGTTTGTGAGGACATCACACATGAAGCTCACACCTGACCCCTGTAACAAACACAGTCCCGCCAAACTACCCCCCAGGCACAGATCTATTTGCCAGGGAGGGATGAAATGACAGGAAAATTCACACAAGTCATCATTTAGGTCCATTTTGGTATCTGGTCTTTAAAAGCAGCATTTTTCTGAGCCACAGCCCAGCTCATCATACACTGACATGGACCTTGGGGTTACCCCATGAGATGTCAGGAGCCTCAACTGTGATATTGCATCAGCTGAATTGCAGCTGTAAATCTGCACCTGCAAAAGCAGATGGACACCCCAACCTCACCATACAAACCACATCTTAGCTTGCAGAAGTTTAGAAAATTTGACCCACTTGTTTTGGTTCTTTTTTTCTGCTATTACCCTCAGAAAAGGATACCAATCGTCTCATTCAGTGAAAATGCTATCATTTTCATTACTGCTTTTAGCTCTAACCAAATACTCCAGAAGCTAAACCCTCCACTAGAATAAAACCATTCTTAAAAAATTTAAAAAGGAAAAAAATGTTTACGGCTGCTGAAGCCCCAGGGAGTTTCAATCCTACACCCCTTTACCCCAGAGCAGCCCCTATTTCCACATACTGCAGTACTGGCTTGTGTTGGACTGGCCTGGAGGCTGAGCAGCCTTCCCTGACGCCCAAAATCAATCCTTTTAGCCTCAAAAAAACAGAAAGAATGAATTTTTCTCTATTTTTATGGTAGCTGTTTTCTCTAGCCTGGCGTTTACAGCCCAGCTGCAATTAACTTCCTCTGCAGCATGGGAGTTTAACAGAGATGAAACCCCAGCCAGGGGGTTCTTGGTTCTAAACCCTGTTCTTCTACACCAATGCTTTGCTCCAGCCCCCCAAAACAAACACTTTATTGTAGGAAATTATTAAAAGGGGAGAAAGAAAGAGTAAAAAATGCAGAAGAGCTAGTGAAAGCACCAGAAATTAATCTCAGCGTGGTGAGGTGGGCAGGATGCAGGCTGGAAAAAAGAAGAGGGGCTGTTTCCCACTGGGATGGGTTCACAGGGAATCTAGCTGGTCTGGGGACAGGGATGGTTGTCTTTAATTTCAGAAAAATAACAAAATTCCCCTGGAAATTGTGCAGCTACCAAGTACAAATACACCAAAATTCAACTATTCCCCCCCAGCATGGCCCAGCTGTGAGCCAAACACTGGTGATTAGGAGCTGCTGTTCCTCAGCAAGGTCACCAACAAATCTTGCTTGTGTGAACAGATAAGATCAACTTACACCCTTCTTTCCTCCCGTTTTCTTCCCAGGACAGCAGCCCCAAACAATGTGGGGATGTTACAAACAGCAGCTGTCTCCTGCACGTTCACACAGTGCTTTGATTTTTGTTGGCAATATGCTGCCAGACAAAAGTATCCCTCCTCCAAAATGTTTTTTGTGGAGCAACAGCCAGTCCTGAGAACAGCTTGGCCACTGGTAAACAGCTCCACTGCATATAAACAGCAATTTTTAAAAAAATTACATTTAATCCAGTACACTATGCTTTTACATTTCATATATTCCTTTTGCTGTCTCTGAAGCTGCTGTAATGTCCTGGGGAGTCACCCCAGTGTAACACCCCCATATCCAAGATTGTAATGATGGCAAAAGCCCCCTCTGGGAAAAACTCTTGTCCTGGCCAGGAAGCCAGAAGTTGCTCCAGGTGACAGCAGCAGTGGGAAGAGGGACACAGCTATTGCAGCAGCTGGGGATTTTGGGCTCAGCTCACAGACTTCACCAGAGGGATGGAGGGAAAATTCACTTGCAGTGGCATTTCTCATAACAAGCACTCCCTGCCCCCCACCTCAAAAAAAAATAAGTATTTCACCTCATTCTAGGGAGGGCCCAATCTCAGCGTGATGTGAAACAAAAGGGGACAGATGAGCAGAAGGTGAGGACAGCAGAGGCAAGTGTTGCTGCAATCAAGGGCTCAGCTCTGAAAACAAGAGCTTAAAAGCACTGAAATGGGTCTGAAAACACTAAAATTGCCTTCTCCTGCCAGGAAAGAGTTAAGGAGCAATTCAGCCCACCCTAAAGTTTAGCAGATGAGCCTTTTGTGGCAACGGTTTTGCAGCTAGCAACCCACTTTGAGCAGGAAATTAATTTAAACAGAAATGGGGAGAGGATGTGCTACAGCAGCACAGAAAAATCTGGTACAAAAGGGACCAAAAGCCTACAGTGTACAAGATGCAATACTGTTTTTCCTATTCATCTGCCAGCTCAACCCTTGGGGAGGTTTCTCAGTGCCCCCATGTGAGATTCCCTTTCCTGGGGAGATGCTGGGGCATTGTAAGGACTACAGGTATCTGCATGAGGGGGACATGAAAGAAAATTGAATCTCACTTGGCAGCCAAGAGGGCAGCAAATAAATAAAAATAATAAATAATTTCTATTTTTTTCCCCAATATAAAAAGACTGAAGTCTGTTGACACTAGTTCATCTCCATAATTTCACCTCATGTAGTTGTCTTTGAATCCTAAACCCCAAGTGCTTCAAACCTCTTCCTCACAGACATTTCAAAGTCATTCTGATATTTTATCATTTAAATATTTCTGCCTATGAGCCACATGCTGTCACAGCTACCGAAACAACACATGCTGTGAGGTGGAGAGCCCCAGCAGAATTTCCTCATCTTTGTGGTTTTTCAGCCACAAATTTGTTTGAGGTTTCTTGCTCTTGATTTCAAAGCTTTCTGTGATGCCTCACATCTCTGCTTTATGTTGGCTTGGTCTGGTGTTCAGCATTTTTCAGAGAAAAACAGCTCCTGCTATAAATTCTACTGAAGAAAACAACCCCACAGATCAAACTGCATCTTTTCCTCATTTTGAATGGTTTTTTATTTCAACAGGGAAAGAAACAGCCAAAATTCATTCTTTCCTGCTTTTATTTCTAAGGCCATGGTACTACATTTGTAGTTTTTTGACAGGATAGAAATGGATTAAAAGAAGGAGGAATAACTGGGTGGTGAAATATGAAGAGATCTGAAAAAATTAAAAATCAGTGAGTTTTCTTGGTTTTATTTTTCTAAGGGGGATTTATGGGTACCCTGTGAAGTGCTGGAGAAGAAAAACTCTTGGGTTTGGGTCTTGGCACAGAAGAAGCTGCCGGGCTGAGGCTCCAGGTGCTGCTGTGGCAGAGGCTCTTTGGCAGCTGCTGGTGAGAGATCTGTGCAGAGAGGGGCAAGGACTTCGTGAGGTGAAGCCAGCCGTGCCACCAAGAGGTGACAGTGAGTGGAAAGAGGGAGCTGGCACAAAACCCCTCCATCAGCAACCATGGCCCGGCTGTGGCTCCATCTCTGCATCTGCCTCCAGATCCCAGGTAAGAGGGACACATCTCTTCAGGGTTGAGGGCACCTAAAATCATGCTGGAGCCTCTCCTCCACCCTACTCCAGCAGCTGGATGATGCAAGATTAAATGTACCTTCACAGTATAGATCTACAGGATATTATTAGCTATTTCCAATAATTTTGGATCATGCTATTAATGACATGTTTTAGGTTTTGGTCAGCCCTGAACTGGTCAGGAAGCAAGACCAGTTGGTTGCTGTGAGTGCCTTCCAACTGAAATAGTCTATTCTATTCTATTCTATTCTATTCTATTCTATTCTATTCTATTCTATTCTATTCTATTCTATTCTATTCTATTCTATTCTATTCTATATTCTATTCATACTTCAATACATAATGGTATGGACACCACAGAGTTTTTACTGCACCTTCAGTGCAGATGGACTGCAGGAAGCTGCTGATGGAGAAGTTAAAACAGCTCCTCTCTCCACTGCCTGTGTAACAGGAAGATGATAAACATCCCAAATTTTCTAAATCATCCAAAGACTGAGTACTTCCCAAGGGCCACAGCTGGAATTGGGGTGTTATAAAACCATTCTGCCTTACAGGTTCTGGTGTCCTATAGATCTGTGAGATGGGGACCCCATTGAGAAAACCTCAATAAATGAGGGTTTCCTTTGCCCATGCAAAAGGAAAAGGGGCCATTTTTAATGTGCTGCAGGCTGGTCTGGCCAAGCACCATGATTCCCCATGGTCCCCCTGAATATATGCCAGGAAAGGGAACAGAGAGGTTTTGGGGTTGAAGGTATGACTGAGGATGAGTTTTCTGTTCTGTCTCCATCCAAACTAATTCCTGGCTTGACCACTGGCACTGAGCTGAGATCTTCCAGAATCTCTTCTTATCTTTTCTGACATATAACAGTGTCTCCAACAGGTCAGGGATAAGGTTTTCATGGAGAGTTATGTTGCCCATGTCCAGCGGAGCCAGACCTCAGGGCACTCAAGAAGACCCTGAAGCCCCCATGTGCCATGGCCACACAAATTTCATCCCCTAAAAAACCACACAGGTGTTTGCCAGGACAAAATCTGAGACAATTATGCTCTAAAACCTTAAAATGATGTATTATTATAATAAGGAGACATTAATGTTGTCACAGAGCCAGAGGATGTGGTGAAATGCTGCAGCTGCCATGCAAGACTTGAATTTTGGCATTGCAATGTTAGTGTTCTGCAGCACTGGCAGCAATGGGGTCATTGGTGTGGGGACAGAGGAAGGCTCTGGACCCCTGTCAGTCACCAGAGCCCTCTCCTCTGCCTGCCCCATTGGGAACATGGGAGACATCAGGACTTTGTGCCACATTAATGGCTTTGGATGGTTTTGGGTCATGCCGACCTGTCCCCACACCTCTGGGTTAACAGGGCAGCATGAGGCTGTAAAAAACTACTGTAAGCAACTTCAGGATTTTGAAGAAAAAATGACATTATAAAGTAAAAAAAAAAGACAAGAAACATGTATTATTGAGCTTTTTGCACAGCTTTAAAACACGCCTGGGAAAGAGATGGGGGAAGCAGGAGTATCCTTATCTTCAGAGGGCTGTTTTTCACTCAGTCTCGGAGTATCTGCAGCTTTGCAGGACTGTTTGCTGAACAGCAAGGATCACAAGTTACCTGTTATCCTTTCCTCAAGGACACATCCTTGCTCACACAGACACCCCTCACGTCTGCCTGGGCCAAACAAGACTTGGATAATTTCCACAAAAGCTGCAAAGCCCAAACAGGGCGATGCGATGCCAAACCAAAGCTTTGAACCCCACCACTGCCCCTCACTCCCTCTCCTTACCCATGTCTGAAAATTCCTTTGAAAAATATTATTGTCTGAAAACTAACATCAAATTGGCTCATTTTGAGATGTTTATCAGTGTTGCATCTGTTAGAAGAAAAACCTGGCAAATCAGTTAAGAGGCACAAAAAAATTGTGGAAAAAGGGGTGAAATGTCTGAAAAATGAGAAAGGTGAGGAGGGCAGGAGAGGGGCATTCACAGAAGCAGGCAGGGATGCTCTTCCCTGCACATACAGCCCGAAGGACACCTTCAAAACCATCCCTCCATCCTGGGGAATAGCTGGGGAACCCAAAAAGGCCTCTGAAGGAATATGGGAGCATCCTGACAAAAGTGCTCCTGTTTCTCACTTGTGTGACCCCCCCGGTCTGCGTGTCTACATAATTTTATTAAGCCCATAAAGAAAATCTGTACTTTGCATGAAAGAAAAACAATGAAATTAAGATAATAACTTTATATTCCTCTTCTTCCTTAGGTTTTTATACAACTCTACTTTTAACCCAAACTCCAGAGCATATTCTAACCCAAACTAACAGTAAAACCGAAATCCTCTGTGAGCTGTGGAAGGAGCATTCCGGGGTGTACTGGTACCGCTGGAGCCAGGAGAGGCAACATTTCGAGTTCTTGGTGTTTTCCAACCCGCTGGGCAAAGCCACGTACAGCACAAATGTGAGCCAGGACAAGTTTAGTGTCCATGAGGCGAGGTCCCACAGCTCCTACAGCCTGCACATCAGCCACCTGCATCCCTCGGACAGCGGCACCTACTACTGCTCCGTCTCCCAGTCCTCCCAGCTCCTCCTGGGCACTGGGACACAGCTCAGAGTGGGTAAGCAGCACCCTCGGGGTTCCAAAATGTGCCACCAGCAGGCTGTGATGAGGTCCCCTGGGAAAGGGGTGATTAGTTTTGGTAGATTCTTCACAATTTTGAGTTTCAAGGTTGGGGCTCTGGGGTTTTGCTGAAGAGATCTGTCAGACCGGATAAAGCAGAAAACACAGAAAATGGCTAAAATTCAGCTTCATGTGATAGTCCTTTTGCCATAAGCAGTTGCTCTGCTGTGGGCATGTCTTGAGCACAGCATGGGTCCTAGTGCTCTAGGATTTCCATGGGAAGACCTGATATTGCCATGCCCTGTGTTTTTCTCATTCCCTGCTGTACTGGAGGAGAGGCTGGATGTGTGCCCTGCTCAGCTCACAGGTCCTTCCATGCCAGAATTCTTCCTTACCCTCACTCCAAGTGACAAGAGCTGCATTGAGGCCAGAGCATCACCCCTCACATCTCTGGGGTGGATCTGATGGCAGCTTTCAAAACCACCCTTCACAAAAAATACTGAAATGAGATTTATTCCTCAAAGCTCATGACCCACTATCCCTGGGGAGACCCAAACAGAAATAACAGTTTTCTGCAGGTGTCATGGGAGGAGAGAGTATTTACAGACATCTGGGTCATACAGAAGCTCTTTTCAGCCCATTTTCCTTTTGACCACAGGGCAGTAGTTGATGCAGAAAAACTAATGTATTTGAAGTGGGATTCTGCCTCTTTTTTTGCAGACTTTTAGGGAGACAAATAACTTATTTAACCGAAATGCCGCTACAGCTTCTGAGTCTAAAGCAGACTCAGTGTCCCAGTTTGTCTGGGTTTTCTTTGCAAATACACTCTGTACCTTGAACTGGATCAGAAATCCCTTTTGGACTTTTGCAGGCTCAGAGAAAAGCTGGTTTAAGATAAAGGAGAATTGTTTTTTAACAGCTGGGCACGTATCTCTGTGCAAAGCATGAAAAACAGGCTTGAAATGCAGCTTTTAATCAAGGACAGCAATTAAAAAGTAAACAGCAGCAGGTGCTCTGGGAGGACTCAGGCTTTGCTGGATATTTTCTTTTTTTCCTTTTAGTTGTCATGATAAAACAAATTTTCTTTAAGTTTCTTTTCCCTAAGTCTATTATAATTTAAGGGAGAAGTTGTCCAGATAAATTCCAGAGCCCTGATGTCTCATCTTTTCATGTAAAAGAATGGTAGTTTCTGTAGGAATTTACATCCTGGATAGAAACAGAAAAAAAAAATTAGTTTTCAACGACCTAAAATTTTGAATGAATATGGTTTGAGCAGTCAAACATGCAGCTGTGTAATGACATTACTGCCATATTTTCCTGGCCAACTTTATTCAGAAATGAATGTGTTCCATCGTAATTCAGATACACCATAATAAATCTTACCCTCATTTTATCAGAAAAAGAAATAAATCAAATGTTGAGCAAAGATTAGAGCAATGTGAATAAGGAAAAGATCCAGGGATCCCTTAAGACATTCCAGTGCTACTGAAATCTCCTGCTACCCATGATTTTGTGTAGTTCTGGTGAGATAATGCTTGGCAGCAAGTGTCACTCAAGCAAGTTTGGGGGTTCTCCCTGCATTAGCCTTCTCCCCTTCTTTGCCTTGTACATTGTTTTATTAACACTTTTAAAAGCTCTTGGTAACTTCTGTGACCCCCAGGAGGCTCAGGCCAAGCTCACCCCTCTGAGTGACACAGCCTTTGCAGGGGTCACTGGCTGGGGCTTGTTCCAAGGCCCAAACTTTCCAGCCCCTCCTGCCTGCCCTCAGTGCCACACTGACCACCCTCTTTTTCTCCTTATCCCCCAGTGGATGCTTTGCCTCTGCCTCCAAAAACCACACAGACACCGGTGCCCAAAAAGCGTGTGCCGTGGATAACCAAAAGCAAAGCTGCCAGCAGGGAAGGTATGGCACTGTCTCAGCTCAGGCTGCCTGGAAAAGGGGTTTGCTGAGCTCTTGGGGTCCTCAGGGCTCAGCTGGAGTTTGTCCTGGGGTGGGGGCCACCATGGTGTCACCCTGCAGGAGTGGGTGTCTGGGTCCAGGTAGACCCACTGCTCTGGATAGAGCTGACTTCTGCCTCTAGGAGGGATTCCCTGGGATATCCACAGGTTTAGGGGCCAGGATGTATTTCAGTTCAGGTTCTCATGACCTCAGAGCTAAGTTCCCTGCAATGCCTTTTTTACTTGAGGGGGACTGAGCACTGGAACAGGTTGCCCAGAGAGGTTGTGGAGTCTCCCTTATCAAAAATATGCAAAAGCCATCTGGACACAGTCCTGTGCCTTGTGCTCTGGGATGACTCTGCTTGAGCAGGGAGGTTGGAGCAGGTGACCCACTGTGGTCTCTTCCAACTTTACTCATTCTGTGTTTCTGCAGTGCATCCTTCAAAGGACACCCCAGGGTGGTGGTCACATCCTCCACCGCTCCTCTGAAGGCCTGCCTTGCTTTTCTCCCTTCCCCACCCCACACTCCATCCCCAAAGCTGCTGGGGCAGGCTGGTGCCAGGTGCTGAGTCCTCTCCTCTCTCCAGGTCGCTGCAGTCCCCTGGTCTGGATCCCACTGGCTGCTGGTGTCCTGCTGCTCCTGCTGAGCCTGGTCCTCACTGCCTACCGCCTCCACCGTGAGTATCCTGCCAGCATCCTGAGGGCTGCCAGGCCCTGGGGCAGCCCAGGAGCAGGATGGAGAGCTGGCAGGGGGTCCTGGGGCTGATGGACACTTTCTCTTCCCAGGTCTGCGGCATAGGCTGTGGCTGCGCATCCACAGGCAGTAAATCCCAGCAAATCCCAGTAAATCCCACTGCCCCCCTGCCTCGGACAAGCAGGGAGAAGCCAAGGACCCTCCCCTGCACGAGTCTGAGCACTGCCTGGACACGACCCAGGAAGGAGCTGGCAGGGGACAGACATGGGCTTGGACCACAAAACAGACATTTCTTTCCTGCAACAGACCGTGACTTCAACATTTTCCTTGACACAACAGCTGGCAAAAGGACCAAACTGGATTCTGCAGCTTCCTGAGCACTTCTCAAAGGGCACTGGGCAGGGCACGTGCCACAGCTGGCTCTGCACAGGGGGAAGGGGACTGGTACCACGGGGATTCAGATGGGCTGGAAAGCTGTGAGCTCCTTGGCTGTCCTCTGTTCATTTGTAGGACAGCACAAAGGTGCTTTTTTTGCTCCTGTTAATACTGATTGATAAAAATCTGGTAAGGAACACTTTGAGATCAACCAGCAGGGATGGGGCAGAGGCAACTTGTAAAGACCCTGTGCAGGTCTATTCAATGCCAAACGTGAATATATCACTCAGTTATTTTGTTCTGCAGGCTGGTGTCTTTTGGTCCTGCTCGGTGAGGGACACAGTTGTGTGCCAAGCAAGGAACCAAGGCCTCCAGCCAAGAAAGAGTTAAAGCAGAGCAAAAGCTCCAGGGGTGAGCAGATCTGGGAGGGTGTCTTCTCCCATAGGAGACTGAAAACAGCCAACAGTGGGAGAGGAAAACCAGACAAAGCCATGCACACAAGGCCAAACACTTGGCACATCCTGAAGGTCAACACCACCTCTGAGAGCAAACAGAGGCCCCCAGGGGCTGGCCCCGAGCCCAGCAGCACAGCATGGCCAGTGGGAACTGCCCTGAGTGATGCCAGGGTGTGCTGAGCCCCAAGTGACACGTGTGTCCTGAACCCTGTGTGACATCCCCGCACGCCGAGCCCCGAGCGATGCCCACGTGTGCAGAGCCTCGAGTGGTGCCAGGAGCAGGGAAGCTCTCCCCAGGGGGGGTAACAAGGCTCAGCTGCTGCCCAGGGTGCTGAGGCAGAGCTGGGGCTGGAGATTTGGCATCCTGCTGAGCACAGGCAGCAAGCACTCGCTCTCAGATGCACCCCCAGCCCCACATCTGCTCACACACAGGCACCAGCACCGTGTCAGCTACAGTGAGGGCAAGGGGAAGGTGGTACAGAGTCCCCAGGGTCGGGGCTAACACAGTCTTGGGATGAGCTTGTGGGTGCAAGGCATCACAGTGGCAGAGCAGCATCACTCTGGCCTTCCCTCCCTCCCCTCCCAGCCATGGGGTGCTTCTGCTTTCCACTTTAATACTGAGTTTTCTGTAGAGCTTGGTCTCAAGCTTGGCTGTTGGTGCTTCCCCTAAAGGATGCAGTGATGAAGCTGGCAGTGGATCATGCTGAGCCAGCTTTCCCAGGCTGTGACACTCACCCAAGCTCTCAGGCCACCCAGCTGATGGCTGTGGGGACACCAGCACGAGACCCCATCCCACCACAGGTGCAGCAGGGAGGGGACTCAGAGCATCTCTGACTCCCACACATCACAATTTATCCTCTGTGAGAGCTCAGATTAACTAAAACCATCATTTTCCTACCCCGCAAGTAGTGAGCTGAGCTTTGCCCCAGAAGCACATGGTTTTTATGATGTGTACATTTTTCAGGACAGCTGTAGGGAAAACCCTTTGAAACTTCCCATGGGCAAAGGTTTATTCTTTAAAAAACAAGGGCTTTCCCTCTGCCTGAATTCCCCAATTAGTCTTCACTTTTCTTTTGTATTTGGAAAAAAAAAAAAAAAAAAAAAAAAAAANAAAAAAAAAAAAAAAAAAGCAAAAGCAAAACTCATCCAGACTCTACATCACCTGTGTGCAGTGAAAACAGGAGAGGACAGTGGCAGCCAAAGATGTTGTCTGGCCGGTTAAAACACAGTTTTGGGCAGTTTACCAGTAGAAATGATGAAAAAATAATAGTAATTTCTATAATCATCAATAGAGTGCTTTAGACAGTAAACTAGGAGATATTTTAGCAGCAGGTTTCACAATTGTGAGAGCTGATGGATAAAAATAGATTCCCATTTCATAGACTTTTTTTTTCCCAGAGCATAAATAAGCATGAAACAGAAACACCTATGAAAAGATGCTGAGAAAATTATCCCAATTCCCTAATATCTGCAATTCTTTGCTGAGAGCACAATGATGATGCCAGCCAAGGGTCAGGGATGTCATGTTCTGTCATGGCATGGCATTCCCAACTTGAAAATTAATGGGAAAGTGTTTCTGTGCATCTCTGCTAATAGCATGATCCCTGGATCCATGGAGAGACAGAGATCCAGGTGACAGCACTGGCCATCACAGTGCCACTTCTGCCACCACGTCCTGGCACATGAGGGTCCCTAATTTATTCCTTGATTCCTTCCAACGATGGATCAGCCTTCTCCTGTCTCCCACTGTCACCATCCTTCCTGCAGCAAGGAACAGCCATACCTAGAAGGAAAAATAACTGGATTTTAGATATATATAATCCAAATACCTTGCTAATAAATGTAAATAATCTGTTTCCTCTTAAATGACAAAAAGAGACACCACCAAATTTGGACAAAGGACAAGGAGGGTTTTGCAGATGTATGGGTTCAAGAATAAACCTTCCCCTATGTTGTTCTCATCCCCACAAATCATTGGGCAAGGAATTGTAAAAGAGATCAAAAATTACACATTGAAATAGTCTGGTTTGTTATTACTATTATTTCTTTTATATTTTATAGAGTATATATATGTATGTATTTTATATAGAACATGTTATAGAACAGATATATATAGAATATAGAATATATAGGCTATATACAAAGAATATATAGAATACATATTCTATATTATAAAAATATAATCCAGTTATTCTCTCAATGAACAGTGCAGATCTTGAAAGCATTAAAATATTCAAAGAACATAGACACAGAGCAGAAATACAGTTACTTCAGGCATTGCAGTAAATAGTCTTCATGGTTTTGTTACAGTTCTGTAAATGCATTTTTAGAAAATTGCTGGTCTTTACAGAATATCTCAGTTGTTAATCTAATATTGGAAGTGCTCAGATTTTCTTTATTCTTTTAAACTGCTCAGTCATTTTTATGTGGATGGTCTGTGTTTTTGTGATACAAAAAAGTAAATCAAATCAGGTGCAGTTGAAAACACTCAACTGAAAGCAAATTATTGACACAGGAGTAAAGTTATCTCTCAGTTTAAAGCTCCTAATATATAAAAAATAATTTTTCAGTCATAAACTGCTGAGTAAGGCACAATAATGGAGGAAGGCTGAATAACAACTCTATTAAATTATTCAACTTGAAATCTGTGAAAAAAAAAAGAGATACATTATCCACGTGCTGTTTAAATTCCTTCAGATTTATCCTTGCCCAGAACAGCTCCATGCACTGTGGCTGTTTATAAAATATGTTGTCCTGGCAGGAGTAATGGATTCACAGCTGAACTTCTAAGCATTCAGGTCAGATCTGTTAAATGGGAATTTCTAAATGTCTTTTTCTGCCACTGTATAAAATCAGATGTGTCCCAGAAACTGCAAGGAAATCCCAAAAAAACCCTCTAGGAATGAAAAAACTACCTCCAGGTAGCATTAGTACTTTTTGCCCCTATTTCTCTGAACTTCAATAAGCCAAAAATAGTAATGTCTTAAATTTCTGGTTTATATAAACAAGAAATTGGTTTTTAAAATTTATTATTCTAATTATTGTTTAATATAATTTCTGGATATTAAAGTATATATTATTTGCTGAAATAACAAGTACTTGTGTATATCAATATACCTATAATGAGTGCACTCAGGGTGAGATCTGCAGCCTCTGTGGGATTATAAACAAATATTTGTTATTCCAGCACTCATTTATGTGGAACACATATTGGACCAAGTCAAAAATAAATTTCTATAAACTATGTATTTTGCTCCTCTGCTACCTTGCTACAAGAAAGGTTAATTTGAGTTCATACACCAGTGGTTCTTTCACATGAAGCAGAACTCACCAATGTTTCACATGTTTGCAAGATGACAGAAGCCCTAACATTCCTCCCCTAGGCATTTGTGGTTTTCTACTAAAGTTCAATTTCTCATTTAGCCTTTAAGATACACATGTGCATGAAAGGGGGCTGCATCACACTTTTAAGAGAGAGAGTATAATTATTGCTATTTAGACTTTCTGATCTGGTTAATAAATGAAAGCCAGATATGAAACACTCCAAAAAAAAAAACCCCAGTGATGACTTGAGCTCAGAATCTCCACTCTGCCAGGTACAACATATCTCAGTGCTGTTGCATCGTGGATCTCACACAGCAAAAATATTTAGTTCATTTAATATAAAAGTCCCAACCCCCTAAGATGAATCACTCAGCTGGAAGTCAATAAGCAAAGGAAACTTGTTCAGATGGCAAAGTCCTCTCCATCCTCTCCCAAAACCTCCTTGCATTGGAGGGAACTCTCAGGCAGCCAGGTTGACACAGGCACCTCTGAGTTTGTCTCCTTGGCTTTTTTTGGCTCCAGAAATGAGTCAGGGTTAAGTTTTGTCTTGCCCTGGACTGAGCCTCTGCATCAGGCAGCAAAAAACTTGATCCTGGAGAAATTTGGAGAAGTTTCACAATACTGATTTTTTCAAGGGCTTGAGCTTTGCTGGGAAACATCAACAAATTCTGGAATTCTCTCTGCAGAGCAATGGATGCCTCCAAAGAAAAGTCAGGACAAGAGGAAATGTGCCAGGGGAGTTTCAGATCAGATATTAGGAATAATTTATTCACTGAAAGGGTTGTCAGGCTCTGGCACAGGCCATCCAGGGAAGTGGTGGAGTCACCATCCCTGGAGGGGTTTAAAAGATACGTAGATGTGCCACCTGGGGACTTGCCTTAGTGGTGGCCTTGGCAGTGCTGGGTGAAGGGTTGCACTCAATGATCTTAAAGTTCTTCTCCACCCTAAACAGTTCTGTGACTCTGTGCTGGGCCCACAGGCTGGTGCCAACCACCAGCACCCTGCTAGGCCAGCCCTTGTCCCGTCCCAGCCCTTCCTCCACGCTGCGGGCTCGGAGGAGCCAGCCTTACCCTGCCCCAGCTGCAAGCCACGCTGGGTTTTCTGCTCGTCTTCTCTGCTGGTGGTTAAAACATCCAGCCAGGAGGTCGGGCACCAAAATCTGGTGTGCACCCACCCTCCCTGCCCACACGGCTCATCGGGGAGGGGAGCTGTGGCTTAAGAGCCGTCTCTGCCCCAGAGCTGCGCGTGTGATCTCACCCACCACACATCCTGCTGCGCCCTCCCGGCACGGAGAGCCGGGGCTGTGGGCTGTGCAGGCAGCATGAAACGCAGCACAAAACCATCCTGCTGGGCAGCTGCCTCTGGGGACAGGCACGGCCTTCTCAGGGGAGCTGGGTGCAAGCTGCTCTTCCTCATGGCAGCACGGCCCACGGCAGCACCACAGCTGAGTGCCACCACAGCACAGAAGCAGAGAATCAGAGAATCATTTAAGCTGGAAATGTCCTCCAAGATCATCAAGTCCAACCTTTGACCCAATACCTCAATGCCAAAGTGCAATGTCTGCTTCATTTTTGAGCACTACCATTGGTGGTGACTCCACCACTGCCCTGGGCAGCCTGTTCCAATTCTTAGCCACTCCAGTGAAGAAATTTTTCCTAATATGCAACTGAACCTCCCTTGGCTCAGCCTGAGGCCAGCTCCCCTTATTCTATCAATATCTGACCCCTCTTCAGGCACACAAGGGATGAGGTGCTGAGCTCTGGGGGCTCCTGGCTTACAGGCAGGGTCACAGAAGAACTTCTGCCATTCTTCAACAAAGCCCAAGTGCAATCATCCAGCACAAGCACGAGGTAAACTCACTGGCTGATGTCTTAGGGAGAGGTGCTGGGCTGCCCTGATGCCCAGCTACAGGGCTTCAAAACATTATGCCTTACAACACTGAATGCAAAATTCAAGTTAGGATGTTTCCTATCAGTCACTTAAAAAAAAAAAAAAAAGCATAAAATATTCCTGGGGGCTGGGATTGTATATTCCTGCCCTGAGCAATGAGCTGCAAATGACATTCCTGTTATTAAAATACCTGTCTCAAGTCACCTGGATGCAGGAGGAAATGAGTGAGAGCAGTAGTGGAACAGCCATTACTAAAATCGATGCCTTTCCTCAGGTCCCTTCATTTTAATCTGACACAGATCACTGCCATAGCCAGGATAATTTTGATACAATTAAAAACATGGGTCACATCCTACTGTGTAGAGCCCAAGGTGACATTCCCAAGGAGATGCCAGGGGAAGGAAACTGCCTCTGTGAAAATTCTCCTGATCCCCAAACATGGCTTTGATTCCCAAACCTCTTTGCCTTCCTAAAGCTGGAACATAAACTGAGGTAGCTGCCCAGGGTCAAATATCTTTCCTGGCCATTATGCCTGTTCCAAGAGGGATAAATATTCTCCTGTGAAAAACCACAAAATCTGTTGTTGGGATAAATGTCCTTGTTCAGGGTGAACAGCTAAGGAAGATTAAAGTGTCCAGCATTAAAGAATGAGATAATTGGAAAATTAATAGTGTTTCAGAGGAAATGGATGTGGGGTTTTGTAACAAATGGCTTCCTTAAAATGACACATTGCGATGAGATCTCACATTTAAGAGAATCATAAGAATGACTGGTTTTTGTTCAAAGCAAAGGTTCATCCAGACAGCCATCCTGTCTCCAACAGTGGCTGTGAGCAGATGGCTAAGTAATAATGACAAGAAAATCATATATGACACTCTCCCTTAATATTCAGTCTATTTTTAACTAAATAAATTTCCTGTTGCTGCCTATTGAGTAACCCACAATGAACCTCTCTTCCAAGCATTTGTCCAGGCTCTGCACCCACAGTGTCCTTTGTCAGGGACATCCTGGGGTGGAGGGTTTCTTTTGCTTTCAGCCTCACCCACCATCACCTGCTGCCCCTTACTTTCTCTGCTGGAAAAGGCAGGGAATAATCAATCCCTCTCCACTCCTTACCCTGGAGACCTTTAGTGTAAATCCAGTTAAATCAGGCTTTCAGGGTAAAGAGTCCGAGCCATACAAAATCCACCCCAGATCTCTGATCCTACATTTTGTCCTGCTCTGAACCTTTCCTTGCTCTACTACTTCTTATTTGAGTCCACTCTGTGAGATGAGGGGTGAGAAGAACACACAGCATTCAGGCCTTGGCTATGGACCAGACCATTGGACCATACAATGGCAAAGCTCTGTTCTCTGTTTTATATCTAATTTCCTTCCATCCAATTTGCTTTTCCTGCTGGCCAAAGAGTTGATATTCCCATGGTAGTACCTGTCTTAACCCAAATTTTATAGGCAAGTCAGGACTGGTTTTCCTTTCACACAACACTTCACAATCACCTACTCCAAATTTCACCTTCCCCTGTATTGCCCAGTCTCTGGAAAATCCTTCTCCAGTTCTGTATTTACAACACATAAATGCAAAAAAATAAAGTGCATAAAAAAAAAGCTTGCAGGATTTGTTTTAGACGTGATTTGCCATTTGTCCTCTGAGTCCAACACTCACAAATAGAAGTGCAGTGGTGCCTGCAGGAGAACAGGCATGGGAAGAGTGATCACACAGTTCTCTTCGCAGAACTGGTGGGGGTCAGGCTATTAAAAGTGAAATTCAATACCTAATCTAGTTTGTTTCGTTGGTGGCAGGAGAGCATTAAACCAGCTGCTGCTTTTTGATGCCACCATCCCTCTCACCCTGTCCCTTTTGATCAGGGTATTGTGGATTGGAGTTGCATCTTACAGGTCTAATTCAACAGAGAGGGTAGGAGTTTTTTCAAATAAATGCAAAAATGAGAAGAAATAAGCTGTATAAGCCAGCAAACACTATTAATAGGACCACAAAATAGATGAAGCAAGTCTTGAAGCTTGTCTCCAGCAAGCCACAGGTTTCCATCCTGCCAGTTCTGCCAGCAGGAGAGGTGGAGAACAGAAATGGGAACCCCTCATCCATTCCATTAGCTGTGACCTACAGTGAAAATTAGATCCCTCTCAAAGATTTTAACAGTAAAGATGTACAGCAATACCATGCTCCAGGGAAGTTCTCCTGCACCACACAGATGGACCCAGAAACTCCCTGAGGGACCTCCACCAGGATTTCCTGCCCAAGGTCTTTGGGAAAGAAGGTCAGTGTGCAGCAAAGAAGGAGAGCAGACATGGCAAGGCTCTGGTTTGGTGGCGACAGAAGACATCAGCTGTGGGGATTGCACCAAAGCTGGGACCCTGGAAGAGAACTGAACTCAGAGGACAACAATCAAACAGTGCCTTGAGCCCAACAGAAATCTGATTGTGAGAATTGGAAATAGATAATGAGACCAGTTCCCCTACTTGAACAGTACAGACAAAAAAAAAAAACATGTTGGAGCCAAGCAGAAAATTTACTTTTTCTTAAGTCTATATATAGAGTCAGATAAACATTAGGGGTTTTTTTTTAAATTCTAGTCTGAATCTGTGGTATTTAGATTAGAGAGGCAGAAAACCAGCCTGCCCATTGTTAACTGCAGCTGGGGCACTGGCAGAGTGCATTGTCACCTGTCCCCAAAAGATACCATCACAAATTTCTAATTTACTGAATGCCAGCACAAACGAGCTCTGCAGCATCAAGAGAGGAAGTTTCCCACAAGGAAAATTCACAACACATCCAGGTCTCCTATCAAACTTTCAGCTGAGGTACCAACAAGCCTGGAGATTGTGGAGATTGTGGAGATTTTCAACCCTGTGGTCAGTTAAAGGGCTACACCAAGGAGAGGTGAGAGTACAGGAGTGTTTGTGGTTTGCACTCTGGATTTTAAGGTGAGTGACGTGCACACCGAGGGTACCCAGAAGAGTGGGCAGTATTGGCCACTGAATTGGAAACACATGGCTACAGTGGAAAAATAGTGTGAGTACCTGGTGGGAGACTCTTGCACTTGACATCCTGCAAACCCCTTTAAGTGCTGAAGCTTTGCAAAGAAAAGGGGGGCAGCAAAGGGCTCATAAACCACAGCTTCACACCGGAAAAGCTGCGTGCTAGAGTCTCAACATGGTGTTTTTCCCTCTGTTCAAAAAACAATGCTTGTAATTTGTGACTAAATTTTGAAATCTTCATTGAAACTTTCCGTCCCTTGTTATGAAAGTGGAATGGAAAATTTTAATGCAATCCTTCAAGAGTTCAGGCCAGGAAGAGTCAGCAGTGCTGTGGCAAAGACTGTCCAGTATCACCCCTCAGTTACCATCACTGACCCCTCTCAGGGATCCAACAGCACCTGCTCATCCTCAGGAATGTGGCATCACTACCTGGCAATGGGATGTCCTTCTGGAGCACTAGGAGACACCGTGGGCAACAGAACAATGGACCTGTCAGAGCACAGTCATTTTGTGTTCACTGGCCATGGCAGCGTGACTCCCATGTCACCAGAGGAACTGCAATCCTGTGAGACATCCAGGCAATGTCTGCTATGACTGGCACTGAGAAACTGAAGAGGTTCTTACCCCATGAAAAAGTCCCTGAGAGCTTTCCACAAAATGACTGAGAAATCAAACATATCCAAAACTCAGCATGTTCTCCAGCTCTGGTGCCTCAGCTCCCTCTCATTTCCCATTTCTTCTCTGTCAAATGGATGTAAGAAAGCAGAGAAAATTAATCCTAAATTCACTTCCTGCTAAACCCTGATCAAAAACAGGTGAATCCTTGTTGCTCTGTCTCATCCCTGCATGGTTTTGTCTCGTCTCCTTGCTCCTGTCTTCTACTAATTATTGGACATTAATTAAATAGAGACCTAGGCTGGTCCTAGTATATAAAGATAAACCTCAGTCATAAGCAACTTAAGTTGGAGTTCAACAGCAATCAGAGTCTTGTAACCTTAGCTGTGAGTAAAATAAAACTTAAGTGTAGGTTTGGGAGAAAAAAAGAAATTACTTCTACTTTCTAATCAACCTGTCTCGTCTCCTGACTTCTCTTATATGATGCTCTGCAGAAGTAACTGGCTGAGTATTTTTTCTTCTTCCTTAGTCATATCATACCAGTGACACTAAAGCAGAAATTACTAACTAAATTACTAATAAAACATGTTATTAATGCTAGTGTTCTTTGATTTGGCTTAGGTCCTCAGTCAAACAATGACAGCCTATTCTAAAATACTGTATAGAGGACAAACAGGCAAACCAGAACATACGAAAATCATGGAGATTCCTTCATTAATCTGATTACCCACCTTCTCCCCCCAGTTTTAGATTTGGTCACCAGTATTAAACTTACATTAACCAATCTAAATTATTTTTACAAGTGTTGATTTTAAATAAGAGCTTTCTCCTGGAGGTCCTGTTTGTGTTCTGGAGCTTTTCCTAATCAAATGATTGTCTCTGCGACTTTTTTTTTCTTCTTTGTTGCTATGCAAAATAGAAATAGCTTTGTACTATGCAACACCTTATCACAGAAGTCAGTAAAAAAGCGATGTGTGACAACCCTCCTGCAGCTGTACCGCCCAGCTGACAATAAGCTTTTGCCTTGCCTTTGAAGGATATATTCATTAGCAGAGGAAAAGGTGGCCTTGCCTGGAAATCAGGTCAATCTTTGAGCAAAGAGGACCGAGTTCAAGGACACCTCCACACAGAGGAGAGGAGTGTCTGGGCGCCAGTTTGGTACCCTGGACTGATTCATATAAAATTTACTATTTTTCAGAGACCAGAAAGAAATTAGCCCAATTAAGAAAGGCAGTAGCTCTTCCTGGGTGATCCTTTCATTGCACAGGTTCTCCCAGCACATCTACCACCACATCTCTGAGGCCACGCACTGCATGCTCACTCTACAGCAGAGTGAGAACCTAGAATTGATTATTTTTTTGTCTCATCCTCATTGGCCAGCAAATTCATTTCCATTTTACTTTGATTTGCTTTATTTAAGGTAGACGGCACAAGTCTCCCAGCCTAACAAAAGCATGAATTCACATATCTCAGCAGGCCTAACAGGAGCTTTCTTCACTCACCAACAGGCATCGAAGCCCAGAGAAATAAACCCAATTCCTAAACCATTTTCAGTGATTCAGCTCGGAGCCCCAGTAGAAGCCCATCAAACCCAGCACCTACTTTCTGACAGAGCCAGGAAAAAGGAGCTTTCTTTGCAGAGGGCTAATGGGAAAAAAAAAACCATATAGAAAAAAAAAATCAACAGGAAAGCCTGGAAGAAAGAAATAAATCAGACACCAGCCCAGCCCCCCATGGGCTGGTGAAACTGTTGTTACTGCGTGTGTTTAAAGCTCCAGGAAGCATCACCCCCATCCCCATGTGCAAGTGGTCACTTCGAGGCAGCAGCAAGGGCCCTCTCCACTGAGGCACACAAGGGGATTTTTTTGGCAGAGAGGAAGCACCTGTGGTGAGAGAAGAGAGCCACGAGTTGCTAAAACAAAAAAAAGCAAAGCATACACTGGACATTGGGCACTCACATGAAGTTTCTGCTCACAGACCACCTGCCCTGCACAAAGAGATTTGCAAATGCAAAGAAGAATTAAGCTAAGAAGAATTGCAAAGAGAACAATCAAGCACCTGAAGAACCCAGCTGTGTGCCAGCAGCACGTGTGCTTGGAGATAAATGATATGTATATCTATGCCATGAAACACCTGTGTCTGACTTGCTGGGTAACAAAATAGTGTGGGCTCTGCCATCCACATGAGACCCCCTGAGTGTGCCAAAGAGAAGGAGGCGGAATACCCGCCAAGAAAAGCAAAGTGTGGCCTGCATCAAAAGCATGAGACTCATCCCTAACCTCTGCAGAGCTGGAGCTGCTGTGGATCCCCAGAGGGACAGCAGGCTGTGGTGGCTGTCCTTCCTCAGCCGTAAGCAGCATCACTGGATCTCTAGGGGAGTCATCCAGGAATAAAGCTTGAGGCACCATTAAGAACTGATAAGGATATTTTAGCCCAAACTCTGGACAAGAAAGTAATTTTTCAGGAATCTTTTTTTCCTCGATACGCCGCAGATGCCGAGCATCACCTCCTTACCCAGGAGGGTCCCGATGACATCACATCCTCCCCAAAGAGCGACACAGCCTCCCAAGCCAAGTGACAAACATCACCTCAGCTGTGCTGCACCAGCTCCAAGCACAGGCACCCAGGAGAAGATGGACACGTCTCCTGCCCTGCTCCTGCTGCTCGCTCTGGGATTCTGTGAGTACGGACACAGGGTTGTGCAGCCCCTTCACCGAGAGGGGCAAGCAAAACCCTTCTATTGAATTCAAGACATTGGGTTAAATAATTAAGGGGGTAAAAAGCAAACCAAAAAGGCTGACTTTGAGGTGTGCTAAGTAAGTTTGGAAGGAAAGGCGGCATCACCTCAGCCAGCAAAGGACATCCAGAGGGGTGGCTGCAGCACCACCTTCACTGGGAAGGGAGATTGTTCCCATGAGTGGTTCTGGAGGGGAGGGAGGAGGGTGGGAAAAAAAAGGAGCTTTGCAAGAAGTGAAAAGGGAGTCACTTCAGAGAAGCTGGGAAGGTATAATGCTCCCAAGAAGGCACTGGAAGGGCAGCACCCATCTTTAAAGCACGGGTGGCTGATTGCTGAGCACCCTCCATGCAACATCCCAGCAAGGACTCCAAGAAAACCTTCACGTCATCCAGACAGTGAGGTCTTCCCTTTCCTTTTCTACTTCCAGCCCGTAGACAGGGAGGGAGGTTTCTTCAGAGAACCCTTTGACTCTTCCCAAGTCGTTCCAGCAAGGATTTCTCTTCTGCAGGCTGCCCTGGGATCTATGGCCAGTCACTTGAGATAAAGGTCAGGTCTCCCAAGGACATCACCCAACTCCAGGTGGGACAGAAGCTGGAGCTGGAGTGTCAGACTGAGAAGGACATTGGTGCATCTTGGATCCACCAGGACAAGAGTGGGACCCTTCACTTCATCGTCTTCATCAGTTCCATGTTCCGGGCCACATTTGGGGGGAATCAGAGAACATCACTTCGCTTTGAGGCGAGCAAATACAACACGATCTATCGGTTGGTAGTGAAATCTTTCACACCTCAGGACGAGGGGAACTATTTCTGCATGATGAATTGGAACCAAAGGCTGTACTTCAGCCCTGGCCAGCCTGCCTTCCTTCCAGGTCAGCAACACCTTCACCCAACCTCACTCAGCCCTGCCAAAATGCCCAGCACCTCCTGCCCGTGCCCTTTTTAACCAGCCATCCCTCCCACAAGCCCCATTTCCCTGCTTGCTTGCCCAAGGCATCCTGGGACCAACCCACTGCTCCTCCTGCCAGAGGCTCCCTGCTTCCCACCTCTCCTCCTGGGACTGCTCCTGCCCAAAGACAAACATGATTGGGCAGACCCAGCATCATCTCCCCATCCCCACTTCCCCACCCCACCCACGGCTCTGAAGGCAGAAGATTAAAACAAAGCCCACCACCACCGCCTCCTTCCTCAGCACACACAGGTCCCAAAAGTACTGCCAGGCTCAGGGGGCTCAGGCTTTGTGAGGATGGTGCCAGAAAGTGAGAAACAAGGAGGCTGCATCTCCTCATTGGCTCTTGGGAGACCTTCCCTGGGGGAGTCCCCCTCCAAAATGGGCTCTATCAAGTTCTCCTGGAGCTGAACTCAGGAGCGCCTGTGCCCTGGCAGGGGTAAGAGAGCAGAAAGGCAGGAGAGATCTGTTTTACTGTATTTCCCTACATGCTGAATTCATCCATTTCACTTATAGTCACCACCACAGTGGCACCCACCACATGTGCATCCACCCCCAAGCGTGGCATAACTGAGGACCCCAACCTCAAGACTCCGGATCCAGGTAACCTGAATGGAGGGAGGGAGAGGGGAAGGGCTGAACTCTGGTTCACTGATACCAAGGGGGATCCTGCAGGCATTTTGGGATCGGGAGGGAGAGAGATGATCCACAGAGCTTCTTTATCACAAATGCAAGGATTAAATTCCAATATTTCATTCAACCTAACAAAGGCTTAGTATGACATAAAAAGCATGAGCATGCCTGGGCACGCCAGGAACATGGGGAGGGAGGGTAGAGCCTTGGGGGCTGGGGCTGCTTTTAGCCTCAGTAGGAGACATGAGAAAACTTTTGCCCACATATTCTCCCTCGAGTCCCCAGGAAAATAATTACACCAGAACTGTCTGTAACACTGGCCATGAGCACCTGGTGGACATTCCATCTTCTCTCTTCCTGCAGAGGGAAGAATGCAGGAAGACCTGGATTTCTTCTGTCACGTTGTCATCTGGGTCCCCTTGGCAGGTGCCTGCCTCCTGCTCCTCATTGCCCTGGTGATCACCGTCGTGCTGTGTCAAAGTAAGGCTCAGCACAACCCTCTCTAGATGCACCTCTGGCCTGAGACCACAGCCCTGCCCCTCCAGGGCAGGTGGATCTTCTGGCAGTTTTGGGAGGCAGCCCAGAACACAGTCAATGCAAGACAAGGACCACTGTTAAAATCAGTGTCTGTATTTTAATCCTCATCAGTAGGATTAGGATGCAAAAGAATTATCAACTTAGAATCACACAGAAAATTATTTATGTTGGAAAAGACTTTCAAGGAAGAAAAATAGATTAGAAAAAGGCAGTACTTACTCTATCAGCTGTCTTGGCTCAGAAATGGGTGTGTCAGAGGTTAAAGTCCCAGGGCCTGAAACATTCTGACCTAACAGAGTGAATATGCTCCAGCAGAGGCTGAGAGTCCCAGTAGCAGCTTGAGCTGGAACCAGATGAGAAACTTCACTACATTATGATCAGTGAAAAGCCCTCATCTGCAGTTAATTTCTGCAGCCATTTTCAAGCCCTTCAGGATGGATTTTTACCTTAGTCTAAAATTAATGGCTGGGTGTTATATTTTGCTGAATTTACCCCAGAGTAACACCACAAAGGCTAAAATGGGGAAGAGCATCGTTACCTTGGGTGTATGAGACATGGCTTCACTGCCACTCACCTGCAGTGAGAAATTGCTGCTGAGAGATTTTCAGCAACTTGCCAAAGTCACTGGAGACAGTAAACAGAAATAAGTCACCCTTAGTGTTCTCAGGCTGACCCTGCTGCTGCTACACCTTAAAGATTAATTAATGAAAATATTTAAGTGGATTAGTGGGGTAACATGAGCTGCAGCAGCACTCCCTGGCATGGATTTCCTCAAAAATAGGCTTGGTTTATCCGTTATTAAAGATATCAGCTGCAGGGGAGCACCAGCCCTACCTCACCGGCGTGTTTCTTTCCTGCACTGTCGCTTGGTACCTTTGAACTGAAACATTTTCTCTCTTTTCTTAGAAACCAGAAGACGAAGATGCAGGTGTAAGAGGTGAGTGACAGGCATTGGCATTTTTCTCTTCAACTTGCCACCATCTCACCCTCAAGAGATAAAGGAGGCAGGTGTCAAAAAGCAACCTAAAAATTCTTCATCTGATCGAAGATGGTTGGGAGGAGCCTGAGCAATGACTTAAGGGCAAAAATGGAACAGAAGGTTCTCCTGTCCTCTATTTTTGGTTTTGTTTGGGGCTTTTTGTCTGTTTGGGCTTTTTGTTTGGTTTTTCAGCTATTAAGTTGTTCAAATCATTGAGCTCTGACCCTGCAGCAGATACAAAACAGAAGGACAAGGAGGTGTTTGTGGCAGCCCAAAAACTTCGTGCATCACCCAGTGCTCATAACTAACCACATTTCTGTGCTTCCAATGCACCACTCCCAACTTGACTGGGGGGTGACCACATTTCATCTCTTCCCCTCCCCAAACCATTATTTGATTTCATTACTGCATATTGAGATGTCCCCATGGATTACATGCATTCCTGCATCCCAAATCCCCCTCTGCACCATTTTGGACCAGCAGCACCAGGCTTCCTGCCTCTGTTTCCCCAACAGGTGCTAAGGAACAGTAGCAGAGAGGCTGCTGCAGCCTCACATGACTCTCCTGAGAAACACCAGTGCAGATAGGAATAGATTGAGGGGTAACCCAGTTTCTAGGGCACACAGGAACCTTTTCTTTGTGCTTTCCCTCCTGCCTCCCCAGCCCACCCCTCACCCTGAGTCACCAGGAAAACACGATCAGAATGGGAATTGCAATTTCCTGGTTTGGAAGAGGAAATGCTTTTTGTCCACACACATTTTGCTTCTGCAAATCGACCTCCCTGCAGCTGGTTAGCTCACCTCTCCTGCTCTGCAGGAAACCACTTCTGCACTTCTGCAAGCCTTGTGCACCCTGGGGCTTGTGGCAAGAGGACACCAAGAAGTTCCCACTACTGCTCAAGGGCAACCAGGGCTGGGCTAGTGTTTGGAACAGCTGGGTTGCCAAGAAACTTTGTAAAAGCATGTTCACACCTCTGGAGCCTCATTCTTTGCCAATCAAAGCCTTTTTTTAAATCAGATAAATTCTTGTTCCTTGTTATACAACCATGGGTTTGTTAGTACAAGAGGTAATTGCCATTTAGTTCTCCAAATTAATACAGTCCCTCCCCAATATTAGTAGGAAATGGATCCCTACAAATTCATTTTTCTTTTAAAGGCAGGCTGCATTTTTTTAAACTGTCTGTAAAATGGAACAGACTGTCATTTTCACAGGGGACATTTATTACACCCAGCGCTGTCCTGATCCTCATCTGCCTTTCCAGGGGAGAAATTATAAGGAAGAGCTCTTCATGCAGCCTTGTTTAGGAGAATGTTTGCATTTTTCATGTATCTCAAGCCCTGTTGCCAGCTCTGTGCAAGGATGTTCTGTCTCAGTGGGGAGAAAAACACCCTGCAGAGCTCTCCCACTTTGCCCTGATGCAGTGGTTGTAATACAGGGGCCTCAGGAAATCACCTCCTCAAGGATGGCCCTCCTTCAGCAGCCCTCAACTTGACTGGTTTTAGAGCTCTGGTTTTAGCTATTGTGCCATATTTCAGTTTTGATTTAGAGAGGAAATTCCTGCTGCTCTGAGCAGCTCCTGCTTAGTGAAAGGAAGCTCTTTGGACGTTAACAGTGCAATTCACTCCCTTAAAGAGCACCCCAGGATCTGGCCTGCGATCCTTGCTGGCAGCAGAAGGATTCATTTCCCACCACCAATTAATCTTCCCTGAAAAGGGGTGCCAAATCCCCAACTCATTAGATCAGCATAAAACTCTCAGTTGATGGAGAGCAGTCATTTCTATCATTTTGGATGCACATTAGCTGTCTGGAAAGCCTCCTTTCAAACTTCTCTGCAGGCAACACGTTCCAACAAGAAAAGGTCTCTCTGAAATTATAACACACTGTCTAACTCAAAAAAAAAACCCCACAAACCCTTAGCTCTTCTTTCTTCATCATTTTCTGAATGTAGAGAAAGGCTTAATGAGAGGACAGGAGCGTGCAGAAGTCAGAGGTAAATTTAAAAAGCCCACTTTATTTTTTAATTAATATACGAATTGACCATCCGTGTATCTTGAGAATATCCTTCTGTTATCTGTCACTACTTGAAATGAAGGCAGATCTTTCACTTGCACAAAGAGGATTTAGGAACACCTTGCAGCCTCCCCTTGAGGTCCCTGGCTGCAGCCCAAGGCTAAAGAAGCCTTAATTGCCTTCTTGCTCCTCTCCCATCTGAGCAAACCAAACCCTCTTCTCTCCCCAGGCCTGCAAACGGGAAGCCTCCCACGAAACCCAGGACACCAAACTAACACAGATCAGCATCTGCTCCTTCTGGCTTCTGGATCTTCTCCCGGGAGCTGTCAGCACAGAAATCCATCTCCTACGCTACCCACAACGCCGCTGCACCTCACCCACCCTGCCCTGACACATCTGAAGAGACGAGAGGGAGCTCAGACACACAGACAAGAAGCAGCATTTCCCTGGGAGCTGCACGGTAAAGCACAGCTCCTTCCAAGCCCTGAGCTTCTCCGGGCAATGCCAAAGGCCTCCTCTGTTCCCAGGGATGGGGCTCAGGCACAAGAGCCAGGCCAGCCCTGATGCTGACGTGCCTCAGTGAGAAGCTGATGAGAAATAAGGACAGGAGCTGGACCTTTGCTCAAGGCTGTGTGTGATTTCCTCCCAAAATGCAGCCAGAGGTGGAATTTGCTACGCAAAGCCTTAGAAATAATTATCCTCACTCAACACATCTTCTTGTTGTGCTACCTCTCTCCTAGGGCTTTTATTGTTTCATGTAATGGAATACAAGACTGCATTGAGAAGCTAAATATGGATCAAAGGGCCTTACTTTTGAGGTTTTTACAGTCCTGGGGGCTCAGGTTCACTGTTCCCCTTACACTATCCTTGTTCTGCTGCTACCCCTGATCCCCTATTTCTGCAGGAGTTTGGCCTGAGTAAGGAAAGTGGGATTTGCTTTTTTTCTGAGGGAAATGCCTGAGTGATTAAAAAAAAAAATCTTTGTCACTTTTTTTGGTTAAGCAGGATGTTTAACATGTTGATATTTTGGGGACATGTTATGGACTACTGTAAGTTTTTTTTCAGATCTGTATTTCATGTAAATATTTCCTTAGTATACTTGCAATTTAAGAACTGAGACATAAAATAAAATTATTCTAGAGAGATTCATGACCATTATTTCTTTCTTTCTTCAGTACCTAGTCTCAGAAAAGCTAAAATCCTTTAGGAAGATAATAAACAAGGGGTTGAACAAGTCTTGGCTAAGGGAAAAGCCAGTGATTAATACACCATCCTGAGCTTTAGGGTGCAGACTTCAGCTTCCAGCTTACCACAGCCTAAAATCATCTAAAGGTATCTTCCCAGGGATTTGCTGACGGGCACAGTAACATTCCCACATCTCAGGAAACTGCCAAGAAGGTGTCTGAGATAAAGGGTCTGCGGGTACTCTGGAATTCTTGTCACGGGGCTGATAAAAACCTGGCAAAAAAAAAAGATTGGAAGAAACACTCTAGTCTCCTCTGTAAACAAGACTGGAAGGAGAGAAAATCAAAGAAAAACAAAATTCTTCCACTCTTACTTGTTTGTAAGAATTAAAAAAAAAAAAATACAAAAAAATTCGGGACTAGATAAGTGTATCTAAACAATAGCAGGCAAATAGTGAATGACAACTCCACAGAACTACACACACTACGAAGATAAAAATAACAGAAAAGCCCCAACACTGAGGTTATGAGATCAATTTAATCACTGAATTAGTGTCTTACCGAATTAGTGTGAGCTAAAATTTTTCACTTAAAAAGCTACAACTCAAAGTGTTTCTGCCAAAAAGCTGTAGGTCTTTGCTCATATTCTCATATCCACTTTTTCACGTAACACATCACACCACGTTCCTGTAGGCCAGGCAGAAGTGCAGTGTGCTCCTGCTCTGGTACTGACCCCCATGCCCAAATCCTCTTCCAACAGATGAAGAAATAGAAGCAGCTTTGGGAATTTTTATTTGTTTCAGAGGAGTTGTTTGCTATTTCAGAACACACCTGATCACTTTTAAGTCCAGTGCCAAACTCAGGAGGCTCTGGGATGGCTCCTGCCCCCCTCAACACACCTTCACACTGATCCTCCAGCCCACACTCTGCAGGGCACAGCTCACACAGCACCAGTGACCCTCACACATCTCAGCAGCCCAGCAGCAGCTTTCCCCAGTCACCAACACACTTTGATGCCCAGTGATATAAACACAGTTCCTAAACCACTTTCCATAACTCAGCTGTCAGTAGCAGCACAATGAGCAGCACCTGCATTCTGAGAGACCCAGGAATCAAGAGGCTTCTTGGCAAAGGCTTAGTTAAAAAAAAAGAAAATAAACAAAAAAACCTTACACAAAGATAATCAACAGGAAGGCCTGTGTGTGAAAAGTTCCAGGAACTATCAGCCATTCCCCTGTGCCAGTGGTCACCCAAAGGCAGCAGCAAGGGCCTCTCCACTGGAGCACACAATGGGGTTTGGGGCAGGACGGAAGGAACCTGTGGTGAGACAAAAGAACCACAAGTAGATAAAACAAAGAATAAGCAAATCACAAATTCTGGACTAGAAACTAATTTATTCAGAAATTCTTTTTTTCCTCAACGCTTTGCCACAGATGCCAAGCATTGTCACTTTACCCAAGTGGGTCCTGATGACATCACATCCCCCCCAAAGAGCAGCACAGCCTCCCAAGCCGAGTGACAAGGATCACCTCAGCTGCACTGCACTGTCCCCAAGGACAGACCCTTCAGGAGAAGATGGCTGGGTCATCTCAACCTCTGAGCAGCAGCCCCAATAGCAACGGCATCAAACTCAGCAGCACCTGGCTTCTGATAGACCAAGGAAGAAACGGAGCTTCTTTGCAAAGGTGTAATTTAAAAAAACCCTCACACAGAAAAGCCATCAACAGGAGAGTCAAGAAGAAATAAATCAACCAAACACCTGCCCAGCCCCTTGCACTCTGGTGAAATGCTTCTTTCTATGCATGCAAAGGTCCAGGAAGCGTCATTCACCCCCATGTGCAAATGGTCACTGGAGGCAGTAGCAAGGGCCCTCTGGTGAAGCATAAAAGGGTATTTTTGAAGAGCAGAAGACTCTGTGGTTAAAGGAGAGAACCACGAGTTTTAAAAACAAAGGCAAAACACTCACTTGTGCAAGGGGCAGTCTCAACAGGTTCCAGTTCCTAGTCCAACTACCTTGCATGAAAAGGCTTTTGCTGAGCAATAGCAATGAAGAACTGAACAAAGAAGTGCAACGAGAACAACAGAGAAGTACCCAAATGTGTGCCAGAAACCTGTGCTTGGAGATAAACAATACACGTGGATCTACACCATGAACACCTGTGCCACTGTGGGCTCTGCCATGCACACGGGACTCCATGAATGTACTCAAGAGAAGAAGGCAGAATCCCTGCCAAGCAAAGCAAAGTGCAGCCTGCCCCAAAGGATGGGGCTGGTCTGTATCTTCTGCACAGAAGCTGTGGGAAGGGAACAGCAGGTTGTGGTGGCTGATCCTACCTCAGCCGTGAGCAGCATCACTCTGGATCTGTAGGAAGGTCATCCAGAAAAGATCTTTGAGGCATGTCTAAGAAATGATGACATTAAAACGAACCAGATTCTGGACTTGAACTGAATGCATCCTAATGTAGGGGTCCCGATGACATCACATCCT
>VZSE01013413.1:1810-23487 GCA_013398275.1 Promerops cafer
GGCACGGCGGCGCCGGCGCGGCGTGTCGCGACATAACGGCCGCGCTGCCACCCCGCAGGTGACATGAGCTCGCAGCAGTTCCCCCGTTCGGGCGCGCCTCCCGCCGCCCTGGGACCAGCGCCGCCGCCCATCCCCACCAGCGGCTCCGCCGGGATTATCGCCCCCGCCGCCACAGGTAAGCGCGATCCCGGGCCCGCGTCTGTCGGCTCCGGGGGCGGGGAGCGATCCCGGTGACCCCGCGCCGTCCATCGCCCTGTGCCGCCTCGGGCGGGAGCAGCGGGCCGTGGCGGCCGAGCCGGGAGCTGCCGCGGTTCCGCGAGGGGAGAGCCCCGGGCAGGCGGGGCGGCAGAACGGGGGTGCTGCCGTGCCCGTGCCTGTCCCGCTCCGCTCCCTGTTCTTAGCACAAGTGACGAGTGGACACGGGAGCACCTCACGGAGCTGGAAATGGGGTGGGAAGTGTGATTCCAGCTCCTGCTGTCCCTGCCACGGTGACAGGTTTTCCGAAGTGACTGGGGGAGCAGCTTCATCTGCTGGAGGGTTTATACTTGTTTTTCAGCTCGATATTCAGACACATATCGCATTAAATGTGGAGTTTTTAACGCTGTTTGATCTGGGACTTAATTGCAGTTATTTAGATAATAAAATATTTTTCACTTTAAAGAAAAGTTAGTCAATATGTGTTTAAAGAAGGCGTTTGGATGGACTTGTCAGTTGACCCCAGGTTGCCCAGCATTGCCCACACCCATCAGTTCTGAGGGGAACAGACAGAAGCAGTGCCAGAGTTCCCAGTTTTTCCATCACTGAAATATATTTAATTGTAAGAGTGAACTTCTTCAGTTTAGATATTTCTGACGTCTCATCTCTGACCTAGTGGGAGACCAAAGCGAACTTTTTAACAATTCTTACCTTTTTCTCTTTTCTTTGCTAGTGAGTGAGGAATCCAGCCGTGAGTCAGAAGTAGCTCCCAGAGAGCACATGGGCCCCAGTGGCTCCATCCAGCCTCGGGAGGAGAAGCAGGAGCCCGTGGTGGTTCGGCCATACCCCCAGGTCCAGATGCTGACACAGCACCACCCTGTCCAGTCTGGTGCCCCAGTGACAGTGACAGCACCACCAGCACATTTGACTCCAGCTGTGCCACTTTCTTTTTCAGATGGACTTATGAAGGTAATGAGAGGGTTCATCAGGGAAAAAAAAATACAATCTGTATGAGTCAGTGTTGAGAAAAAGTAAATTACACCAAAACCTTCCCTGATTTTGTTTCTAAATCTTTCCTTGCTAACTGTGCAGTGCCTTGTGGGTTTGGCTGTTCCACATGGTACACTGAGGACTTGCTAGTATTTCAGCATTATTTTTGAGGGGAGTGTATTTTGTTTATCTTTGAGGAGAACAGTGATTTCAATCAGTTTCAGAAGTCTTCCATTTTCTGTGCACGATATGAAGTTAACTGTTAATATCCAGTGTCTGTAGGGCAATACTATAGCCCTGACAGATTCCCCTGATGACTCATCCTAGAACCTGCATATTTCCAGGACAAAATATGCCCTTTCTTTGTTTGGAATAACCAAATGTTCAGTATCTTTCCTCTCCAAATATTTAGCCATACTTGCATAAACTTTCTCCTCAGGCTTTGATCCCACAGAATGATTTCTGTTTCAACACTGAGCTCCCATTTGAAGTTGCCAATGTTTCTGTCTTTCCATTTCTTGTAGCCTCCCTTGAAGCCCACCATGCCCAGCAGGCCCATTGCTCCTGCTCCACCCTCCACTCTCTCAGCTCCCACAAAGGTCCCTGGGCAAGTGACTGTGACCATGGAAAGCAACATACCACAGGCTCCAACAATTCCTGTGGCAACTATCAGTGGGCAACAGGTCTGGTTTTTTCTGTTCCATCTCACTGCGTGGTCAGATCAGTACAAGTAGAGCTGAGGTGGGCTTTTGCAGCAGCAGGGAATGTAAAGAGAGCAGCTTTCCCTATTCAGTGCTGCTGGTTGTTGGGTCAGTTCTGCTTGGACCATCAAACTTCAGGCTTGGTTATCAGTACCTCTTTATAAAGCTGCTGATTTGTTGGAATCATCCAACTGAGATAGCACTACCAGGCTGTGGTGGCAGAGCCATACCCAGAAGCTGCTGTGTCAGTGTCACTTGGAGAATTTCTGCTGGAGAGGAGCTGCTGGGATTCATTATTGCAGTGTTCTTCAGCTTCCCTGGGAGGAGATCACAAGAGACTAGTGAACAGTTCATGGGTTTGTTCTTATTGAACAGGGAGTGACAAAATTTGAGGGAGCCTGTCCCTCAAATGCTTTGGAAAATTTTTTTCTCCTCTAACGTGACTGCAGAGCCAGTCCTGGTGGTTTGGAGATAGTTTGTCAGAGCACTCATTACAAAACCTCTCAGAGTTTTGATGTAAAGTGCCTTTAGGTGGACTTGAGTTAGTCTGGCTAAGGATGTGCAGCAATTTCAGTAGATTAATCTTATATTAGTATGCCTGGAAAGTCTAGAATTATAAAAAAATAGAATTTGTTCCAACATTTGCCAGGTTTCCACCATTCTTTCAACTTTATTGGAGAGGTGGTATGAAACTATGCCTTCATGTCACCAGTGCTAGAAGGGCCAACTCTGTGGTTGTTTGTGGGTGGCTGCTGGGTGACTGTCACCCAAGTACCAACCATCAAAACAGACCAGTGAAACAGAGAAGTGTTCACATCTTCCAGTGTCAGCAGGCTCTGTAACTTTATCCTGTACAAACACCTGCCTCTTTCTCCACTCAGCTTTTAATGCATGCAGCCCTGGTACACCAAGTATTTCCCCAAGATCTCTTTTCTGTCTCTGAGGCTGAGATATGGTAATTCTGTGGCCACTGATTTTTGTCAACACAGCTGACTTGTTTTGTTCTTGAACTCTGCAGGGGCATCCCAGTAACTTGCATCATATCATGGCCACCAACGTGCAGATGTCCATCATCAGGAGTAGTGCTCCTGGGCCTCCACTGCACATTGGAGCTTCTCATCTGCCCCGAGGTAAGATCCAGCTGTGCTGTCCCTGCCTTCTGTTCACAGGCTCTCAGCTGGTGCCTTCAGCCCACACCTCTGAAACTCTCCTCACTGCTAGTGCAGCTGTTTCTTCAGATGTTAAAACTGCCAGCATGAGTGAGTGACAGCTGGCCTTTTAAGAGTTATGTTGCCTTCAGCCATTTCGGGCAGGGCCATGTGACAGTGTTTAAAATGCTGGCAGATACCAGCACATCTGTAATCCTAATTCTTTGCTGTTAAAACTATCAACACTTTCAAGAAAAAATATCCAGTGGTAGAGGCTCACCTGCCCTGCAAAGTGTCCTGTACATTCTGGGTAGCAAGTGTTGCTCACCTATGGCAGTGGGCAGTTGTGAGCCACATTCTTGTATCCCCCTGTCACAGGACCACTCATGCATTGTTATGCATGCTAACACACCATATTGTGTGCATTTGCATATAGCCATGAGTTAAATGCTGGTGATAACTACAGGCTCTTGTTTCCCAGGATTTTGGTTGCTACAGCTTGTAAAACAGGACATCAGCCCCTTAATGCAGCCCTGTGCTTACTACAGCCTGTCAGATTTCTGACTGCAGCTTTGCTTTCAAAGTCTAATGGGTTAGGTTTGCAGTTCAGCTTTCACTTGATCTGAATTCCAAGTACCATTTGTCAGGTTTATTTCCTTTTATGCTCAATGTTACTTGCTCACTCAGGAGAAATAAATTGACGTGAGCAAAAACATAATCTTCTTTAGAGCAGGTGGAAGGACTGTGGAGGTTTAGCTGTAGCCACAGTAGTGTTGTTCACCTGATTCTGAGGGGACAGCTGCCACAGACTTGGACTCTCAGTACACATTTTCCTTTTTCCCCTGCTCTATTTCTCTGGGTTTGAATATTAACTTTTGAAGTAGTAATTTCAGTGGAGGTCATGTACAGAGGGTATGCAGTCCAGTCCATCAACTGATTGCAACTGATTACCTGCTACTGTGATTTATTATGAACAGGAGTCATCAGACAAGAGACAGGTTAATCAATTGCAGGTTTAAGTGGTGTGGAGTTTTGGTCTTGGATTTTTGGGGGGAGGTGTAGCTGTTTGTTTTGTTTTGTGTGGTGTTTCTTTGTTCTTTTGGTTTCCTTCTTTTGCAAGTGTATTTTTCTTCTGAACTTCATCAGCTGCAGTGAGATCATTGCTGGTATCAGGTGACTTATTTACACATTGGCCCAGTAATCAAACTGAATTATTTCTACTGACTTCCATGGCTTGGAATAAGAGAACATGGGATTTGCAATACAGGACTATTATAGGGGAATAAGAAATACCTCTAAAGCAAATTAATTTAAAATAATACCTACCCCTCCACACATGCTTTTGTTTTGTTTGTATATTTGTTGAAAGCCTGATTTTTACACCAACATCACATGAGCTGACCTGAATATGAAATGCATTAGAACTGAAACACCAGCTGATGTCAGGGTCTGTCTGTGGTTGTGATGGTGCTGTTGGGTGCACAGAATTTTAATACACATGGTTTCTTCCCCAGGTGCAGCAGCTGCTGCAGTGATGTCCAGCTCTAAAGTAACCACAGTCCTGAGACCAGCCTCCCAGTTGCCAAATGCAGCTGCAGCCCAGCCAGCAGTTCAGCACATCATTCACCAGCCAATCCAGGCAGGTAGCAGCCAGGCAGCTCTGCTCATCACTGACCAGCTCCAAACTCTTCCTGGCACTCACCTGTAATGTATAACCTCTAATTGCCTGTTCACTGGGCTGAAGCTACTGTCAGCTCTCTTCCAGGTCTATTTTATATATTCCCTTCATAGACTTGGTGGGTTTTAATCTGTCTCCAGAGTGCTTAGAAACTGGGAAGACAATTTCATTCAGATACACTTAAGTGTTAAAGTCTGAAAAGTCCAGTACAGTGTGCTGGTGTTGATTTATTGTTTAAGATATGAATTGATGTAGAATTTTTGAAATCTCACTATAATTTGCTTCTGTGTATCTTGGCTCTTGTACATGTATAAGGAGAAGATTGTAGATCTTGTCTTCCTACAGCAGTGCTAGTGTTCAGCCCTAGGACAGAGGGTTAAAGATCTTCCCACTGTGCTTTCAGTTAGGATCCCCATCACCTCTAATTGCATGTGCACTGGAATTCCTTTTCATTCTGAAGGGAACTGACCTTTGAGATTTTTCCTAAAGACCTTCAAGGGATCCAGTGTTGTTAACTTTGTTCCTTACTGGTTCCTGTGCTGTGTGTGTGTTGAAACCCAGGCCAGTTCTGCTTAGGAGCTTGCAGATCAATTAAAGGAAGACCAGAAGTGTCTCAGAATGCCAAAACTTAGTGACAAGGTGTAGGGAAGCCAGTTTTAATGAAGTAATTCCCAGTTGTTCTCCAAACAGCAGAATTTCCTTTCTGAATGTTCTCTCTTTGACACTGTTTTTTTCTTTTAATAGTCTCGTCCTCCCGTGACAACTTCAAGCACTATTCCTCCTGCAGTGGTGGCAACTGTCTCAGCCACAAGAGCTCAGTCCCCTGTTATCACCACAACAGCAGCACATGCCACAGAGTCAACCCTCAGGTAAAGCCTACAGAAACTCTGTATTTGACAGAAATTACATCAAGGAGAAATGTTAAGCAGCCAGAGCTGATAATCCTCTACTTGTGAGATGATATAAAACCAAAATAGTAAAGCTTGCACAGTGCAAATCCTTGCAGTTCTGTGAATAAAAATGGGTATAAGCATGAACTGCTGCCCTGTGTTAGGAGAAGGAAAGACCTTAATGAATCACTTCTGAAGTCCTGCTCCCTGGACAGCAGAGTTTGTGTTGCAGGAACTTGTGATATTTGGCCTTATATTTTTTACCCAGTGAAAAGTGATACACGAATGCTGAAATGAAGTTCAACTGATAAGAGTTATGATAAGACTGCCCTCTGACTGGGTACATAGGGCAGCTGAGGACAGAACAGTGTAGCTCAAATTGCTTATGTTGCTTTGCCATGTGACTGAGAGCAGCGCTGCTGTCACTGGGGAGCAGACTGAGGCCTGCTGTGTGTGTCCCTGTGTGGTGTCTTTGATACTCAGTATGCAGCAGGCTGTCTTGATGATGGCTTTCCTTCCTCTGCAGCCGCCCCACGCTGTCCATCCAGCAGCACCCCCCTTCTGCAGCGATCAGCATCCAGCGGCCGGCGCAGCCGCGCGACGCGGCCACGCGCATCACGCTGCCCTCACACCCAGCCATGGGCACCCAGAAACCACAGCTCCACACCATGGCTCAGGTAAGCTGCAAGCAGCAGAAACCCCTCCTGCTGCTTCTTGAGATCTCTTTGGTTCATGGCTCACAGGCTAAGTAAGATTGAATTTTGGAGAAGAGTTAGCGTGAGTTAGAAATGAATGTTCTGTACGGTCAGTGCAGGATGATTCCATACTAACTATAGATTTTAAATGTACTAGGCTTCTAACGTTAAGATTTTCTTTTCATAGAAAACCATTTTCAGTACTGGTACTCCAGTGGCAGCAGCAACTGTGGCACCTATTTTGGCAACGAATACCATTGCTTCAGCAACCACAGCTGGTGAGTATTCATATTTTTGTGGGAGCATCATGAGGGGTGGGGTTTGTTGCTTTTTGTTGGCTTTCTTCTTTGAATTTAGAACCCAGTCATTTTTGAGCAAATCTTTTTTCATGGTAAAGACTGCATTTTGAGGTGCATGAGCAGGCTTCAGGAGAGAAATTACTGAGTTCTTCAGGGAGGTTGTGTGGTTTGGGGGTTTTGCCCTCTTGAGGATATGGATACACTGGCATGGTAGGGCCCCAAAGAGAGATCTCCTATTAAGTTTGGTTTTTTCCTCCAGGTTCTGTATCTCACACCCAAGCGCCTACAAGCACCATTGTTACCATGACAATGCCCTCACATTCTTCCCATGCTACAGCTGTCACGACCTCCAACATCCCAGTTGGTGAGTGATTTCAGTTCTCAGAAAAGTGTGCAGCTGATGCTTCAGTTTTTCTCTGTATGCTGGAAGTGTTTGTGCATGTTAGCAAATTAAGGAGGGAAAGAAAATCAGTTCAAGCTGGGAGAAACCAATTAACAGGTCTGCTATTCAAATTTTTTTTAATATCAGGAAGAAATAGATGTTCTAGGAGGAGCAGGTAATAAAATGGCTCATTTACTTTGTTGAATTTTTAGACAAACTTGGGCCTTTTGGCATTTCAAAACCTGCATTGGATAATCTAAAAGTTTTTACTGTTTGGTGATAGACTACAGCTTTCATAGTTGATTTTGTAAGTTCCTGCATGTGCTTCTTGAGGTGTTAGGTGGAGCCTAGCTGGATTTGATTAGTGTGTTCACTTGAATGTAAAACACAAAGGCCTAAACATGGGAACTTTATTTGCCTGGATGTGGCAATGTGGAATGTGCCTGAGATGTTACAGAACTGCCTAAGTTTCCTTTTGTTTGTCTGTTTTCCTGCTGACCTCCTTGTTCTTTTGAAATCTTGTGATCTCTTCTCCAACCATAAATTTCCAAGGAGTAAAATTGTATCTCATATTTCTTGAAAAGCTTTTGTAGGTGTTTTCTTTCTTTTTGTGGCCTCTGTCCACAGACACTTGTCTGCCTTGGTCTCATTTCTCTTGATCTCTGCTTTTAAAACTCTGATAACTTGTTCTTGACTTCAGAATGGTTTGGGCTGATCCTAAAAAAATTAACTTAATCTGAGCACTGAAGGGACTTTGTTAGCAAGTATCATTAATATATGTACTTAGAATATCCATCCATTCTGATATAAATTGATAAGAAATGCTTTGTTCTCCTTTTTCTTTTGGCCTATTGGGGTTAAAAAAATCATCTGTGGATGGGGGTGGGTTGTTTTGGGTTGAAAGGGAAGGGGGTGGTGTTGGTTGCTTTGTTTGACAAGGTTATTGATCTTGCCTTTGCAGTGTTTACTAGCCTTTCCTTTGACTGTCAATTGATGACACATTTGTCCTTGTGCAGCTAAAGTGGTTCCCCAGCAAATCACACACACTTCTCCCCGGATCCAGTCTGATTACACAGCAGAGAGGAGTAACCTCATACCTCTGTCCAGCCACCGGGCATCTCCAAACCCAGTAGCCATGGAGACCAGAAATGACAACAGGTGAGCTCAGCTAACAGCTCTCAATGAGAGTGTGTGTGAGTAGGGTTTGAGTGCCCTGCTGCTTTTCTACCTTCTGCTATGGCGGAAATAACGTTGTAAAAACCAGGGTGGGGGGATGGGATTTGGTAGTTTAGAATCAATTATGGTAGTTGAGGTAATTGGTAGCTTATGGCAGATGGGATTGGAAAGCACAGGGAGTGCTGAGGGGCGGGGTTGAAGGTTACCTGTGTGTAACACTTGCTCTCTTTGATGCCTGTAGGCAGTCGGTGCCTGTCCAGTTCCAGTATTTCCTACCCACCTACCCCCCCTCTGCCTACCCTCTGACTGCCCACACCTACACCCCCATCACCAGCTCCGTGTCCACCATCCGCCAGTATCCAGGTAAGCCCAGCCTGGGCCAAGCAGCCTTGGGTGCTTTGTGGAGCCTGCAGCTTATGCATGTGCTTTACTGATGGAAGGAACTAGAAGGATTTGCACTTGACTCTGTCAGTTAATCACAAAAAGTCTCTGATGATTTGTTGACTAGAGGGGAAAGCTCTTAGACAAGGGGTGCTGAACTATTTCAGAGCCTACTAAATCCAGTTTTCTCAGGAGTGTCATATTTGATATCCCAGAGGCTGTGTGTCTATAAGTAAAAGTTTTGAGTCTACAAATCAAAACAGTTTGGCTCCTCCAAACCAAGCCAACTCTTTGATGCATCTTCATTCCCTGGTGTTCTGATAAGCTCTTTTAATATCTTTTCACATGAATGTACAGTTTGAGAGAAACCTGAGCCAAAAAGGGAAAAAGTAATTTGCATTGCACACTTGCATTAGTGTTCTCTTTAGAAAAATGGAGCAATTAATGTACTTGAGCAGTCACAATAATTTGCAGTCAAAAAAATGATGCACAACCCAAACTTATGTCATTCTGTGACAAAATTTGGAACATTCTGACCTGTTTACATTATTTAGGGCTGTTCTCTGTAATGTGATAATTTCCACTATCCAGACTGCAAGAACATGCCCAATGTGGATTTTCATGGCATATCTGTGTCTGCTGGCAGCATGATACCTGTGAGCACTACAGAGGAAATTTAGAAGGACTGAGAGGTGGCAAAGAACACTGTTGAACAGAAAAGTGTAGAATCATAGGGTTCTTTAGGTTGAGAAAGACCTTTAAGAGTATTAAATGTAACCACTAATCCAGCACTCCTAAAGCCACCACTAAACCATTTTCTCAAGTGACACATCCACACGTTTTTAAAATACTGACAGGGATGAGGACTCCACCACTTCCCTGAGCAGCCTGTGCCAGGGCTTAACAACCCTTTATGTGAAGACTTTTTCCCTAATATCCAATCTAAACCTTCCCTGATAGAACATAATTACACACAGTCAAGGGTTCCAGTTCTGGAGGCATACTGGGGTGGTGGTGGGCTAATGGTCATTTGTATAAATGCAGATGTATGTTCTTCATCAGGAGCATATTGAGAGAGACATTTTACTTGTTAAATTGACTTGAAGAATCCATGGAAGGTATTAATTATGGCAGCTGGTGGTGGCAACTTAAAGCAGAGCATTCAGGGTATGAGGAGGGAGGTACACCCTGAGCACAGCTGGGTGAGGGTACAGAGGACGTACAGAGGAGACTTTTTAAAAGATCACTGAGATAAGGAGAGTTAATGCAGAATTTTGGAGGAAGAATGTTGGCTTTGGTTTTCCAAATGCTGATTGTGTTTTACTTAGTATCCTAAAAGGATTTTGTTGGATGGAAAGTTTTGCAACAGCAGTGTTTTGACTAAGAGAATAAATGTGGCACACTTTATACAGAGCCATTTTCAGGGACCTGGTTTCAGTTTTTGATGCCTGTTTTTAGAGTGTCTTGTCAGCACAAGAACTTGATGGAAATCCTGTGACAATGATAAAACCAGCTTGTTCTGCATTGTTAGCGAGCAAGGCCATTGTTAGCAAGTTCACACTTGCATTCTGTGTGTGGCTGCAGAAATCCTTGTGCAGCTCTGCAGAGCCTGGAAATCTGGATATCCAGGCTCTGCAAGTGATCCAACAGTATCATTTAAGTGTTGCATGGGACAACTGTAATACACAGTATAGTGGATCTGAAAAGATGGAATCAGCTGTTTAGAGCTGTGAATTTATTTAAATGATTGAGCTACTTAGACAAGGTATATTGTTGGGAACATTGTTCTGCCACTAAAAGATAGTTGTGTTCATTTGAGCTGTGGGATCCAGTCTATAACTGTGAGCCCTGTTCTGAGGCCAGATAAGGTTGTGTTCAACTTCAGATTTGAGTCAACTTCAGAGCACAAGAAATTACTTAGGTTTCTGATGACTTGTAATCTATTTTTAAGCAGGAAAAAATGCCAAGTGTTGGTACTTACAAGCACTGTAAAATACGATAGCGAGCAAAAATAGAGCACAGCATTCTGAGACTGTAATTTGAGTCTACCTAAAAGCAGAGTTAAACTGATCTTATCTCTCTTGCTGCAATCAGAAATAAAAAATGGAATGAAAATCAATCAGTAATGTTTAATTCCTCTGGCAGACAATGTTCTCTACTCTCATATTTACTACTGCAACAAGCAGACTGGCAAATTAATTTTTCAAAGCAAACAAAGTCTTTGAAAAGTTAGTATGTGAGCAAGAGGTGGTGGGGGCAACTGAGGTGATGTGCTGGTGAGGTGTCTGTGTTGCTCCCAGTTTCAGCCCAGGCACCCAACTCGGCCATCACAGCTCAGACCGGTGTCGGGGTGGCCTCCACCGTGCACCTGAACCCCATGCAGCTGATGACAGTGGATGCATCTCACGCCCGGCACATCCAGGGCATCCAGCCTGCCCCCATCAGTGCCCAGGGCATCCAGCCTGCCCCCATCAGTGCCCAGGGCATCCAGCCAGCACCCATCGGGACCCAAGGACTGCACCCTGCTGCACCCATGGGCGCGCAGGGGCTGCAGCCAGCACCCATCGGTGCCCAGCAGCCAGCGGGCGACACCAAGACCTCAGGTAAGAGCAGCCAGCCAAGCCCTCACTTCAGAGCGAGACAGAGCAGCTGAGCTGCTGCCCTGCACTCTTGGCTCTGACTGATTATGGTGGTACAGTCTCTGCAGTCCAGAGCTGGACACTGAATACATCCATGCACACGTTCTCCCAGCACATACCTGTAGCCTGTTTCTGAACTGATTTATTTTTGAAGCATGCTAGGTGGAGCGTGTGGGTAGCCTTGGATGGGTTACTTCAGTGGAAGAGACTGGTAGTGCCTGAGCTTAAACAAATGCCTTCAGTAAGGCCTTGTAGCAAAAGTAACTTACAAGTGAGCGATGCTCTCTGGCTGTGCATTAGATCCAGGGAGCAATTAGAACACAGCCAGGTACCTTCTGCTCTTGGTGACCTGATGTTGAGCTGTGACAGAAAGCATCTTTCATTGTAAGTGATTGGTCTGATGAAGCTCCAGGGACTTACTGGAGGAATGGGATATGGCATCCAAGAGGATATGCTGTCACATAGCTGGCAGGCAGTGCACAGTGCCTTCCTGCCTGTCCACATGCTCTGCATCCCTCAGTTGGCCAAACAGGCTCTGGCAGAAGGTCAGAATTCAAACACAGCTGATGTCACTTACGTACAACTGGCATGTGTTGCCACGTGGGCTCTACCAGAAGGGTTGCTCTGGTGACCCAGTTGTGTTGGTGATCTCCCTAGTGATTTCTGCCTTTTCCTTGTCTTCTGGAAAAGATTATTTCCCTAGAAGGGAAATAGTTTCTGTCTTCCCTGCGGAAAGTTCAGCGATCAGATTGCTCATGGCAAAGGTGCTGCTTACAAAGGAGTCTGAAAACACTGCAGTTAGAGACTGAGGGACTCAGAGAATGGACAGCATACGCTCTGCAGACACCTGCTTTGTCATCACATTCCGTTAAGTAACCGCTGCTTTCCACTCTCTGTCTGTTTTTGTCTCTGCTGTGTCCGTGTCCATCCTTCCCAGCAGTAGTCTTGGCAGATGGAGCCACCATTGTAGCCAATCCTATTAGCAACACATTCAACACTGCTTCTGCAGCAACCACAGTTGTGCAAACCCACAACCAGAGTGCCAGTGCCAGTGCTCCAGCCCAGGGCTCCTCCCCACGCCCGAGCATCCTTCGCAAGAAACCAGCCACGGATGGGTGAGTAGAGCTGAAGGTGACACGTGGGTGACGCTTCCGTGCAATCCAGCCCAGCCAAATGGAATCTTTTCAGTGGAGATAAGGAATACGCTGGCAGATCATTCAGTCAGCAATGGTTGCAAGTAACCTGCTGATCAGTGAAACAGTTCTTTTCCTCCCCCAGGGCAGGATATAGTTTTCTGTAGTGTCAGTAATAAAATGAGAAGAAGGACAGTTTGTCTCCTAGGTCTTGAAAGTGACTTTTTGAGGAAAAGTGGATTTGAGGCTTTCTTGCTTAGTGTGATAAGAAGAAAGTGTTCATAGTCTACTAAAATTAGAATTGGGTGCTTTTTCTTCAGTGCTTTTCTTGGAAGAATATGTGGATGAGTGGAGAGGATAGGATTAGTACCCTGCTGTGAAATCTGATTAGGAAAAAGGGAGGGAGTAACTTAAACTCTTAAAATATTTTATGTTGCCTGTCTATTTTTAAATGCCTTAATAAAGAGGCAAGAGACAGCTTTAGAATTAACAATGCATTTCCTCCCAGCTAGCAACTGAAAACGTTCAGCACTAATGTGTCCTATGAGACTAAAATTGCATATTTTTTATGTGGGTGGAAACCTTTTTTAAGGCAGAGAAGCTGCAGGCTGTAAAACTGAAAGAGAAGTTAAAGAGTCAGGTAGATCACTAAAGACTGTTTCCATTTAAGAGGTTGATTATTTTGGATAGCAATTTGACTTTCAGTCCACACACAGGAGACTAAATAGTCTCTAAACACCTTAATCAGCCTTATCATCCTAATATCCACACTCAGGCCCTGAGGTCCTGGAGTCAGGCTCTGACAGTCAGGTCCAGCCAAAGGGAGCAGATGCCCATCTGAGCACTAGTTCCAGATGATTTGCTCAGTCTTGAAGCAGGAGTGCCCAACAGTGGCATGGCCAGACCCCTTTGTCCACTGCTGGAGCCTGGCAGTTGCAGCAAAGTGTTCTCACTGACAGGATGAAAGTAAAGCTGGTGTTCTTGGAGAAGCTCTAAATTGGGTGAGACTAGGCCAGAGGAACTAATCTTTTATTTTAAAAGAAAATAAAATGCCTAATTTGAAAAATAAAATGAGACTCTCTGTGTAGCGAATTGGTTATGCTGAAGACAGAGAGCAGTGCTACAGCCAGAACTCCTGTCCTGGTTAGTGTAAGAGCTGATTTCTTTGCTCTCAGGGGTGTTTGTCTTTGCACAAGGGAGGTGGGAATCCTAGATCTGTCCGTCTCTTGCAGGCTGGCAGTCCGGAAAAGCTTAATTCCCCCTCAGCCACCTGAAGTGGCCAGCACACGTGTGGAGAGCACGATGCGAAGCACGTCTGGATCACCAAGGCCTGCTGGGTAAGACTTTAGGAAACAGCCAACTGCAGCATATAGTTTCATTATATTTGCTGGAGTTGTGTTCTTTGGCTATTGGAGCATTTTTGTTTCTTTCGGGAAACAATCTGTTCTGAATTTGTGAACAAACTCAAACAGCCTTGACAAGTTCTGCTGTTTGTGAAGCTGAGGAAATTACCTTTAAAAGCTGTGGTGATGAGCTTTCACAGAAACAAACAAAAACCCTCTGCTATTGTAAGGGGAGATAGGCCTCAAAACTTTTTTCTATAGTACTTGAAAATTAATGCTGAGGAAAGGTAAATGCAACTTCTGCACTGCTTCACCTGAGTTCGATAGCTTTACAATTTGTTGTTTTATAACTGTAAGCCACAGTAGGAGCTCCTGCATAGGATGGGGGCCAGTACAGTTTTGGGTAGAAGTTCCTCTTCGCTGCATTGTAAAACTGTTTTGATCCTTTTACAAGTATTTTGAAGTTACCTGGAATTAGTCATGAGGTTTGTTTGTCACAGTGAATGGAAAAAAGTAGTATCTGTAATCAATACAAAGGATTAGAAAGGGAGAGGAGGAGGAAATAAAACTGAGATTAAGCCTTCTCCTGTTGTTAAACACTTTACTGAGCCCAGAGGGTGCAGGAAAAAGTGAACAGTCTGACTCCAGTTTGGCTCGTTCCTTTTGTGCTGGGTCCTCACAACCCGAGATACAGTTCACTTCACTTCTCTTTGCTTTTTTTTATTTGTGCTACAGGGGCAAGCCAAAGCCCGAAATCCACGTGTCCATGGCCACTCCAGTGCCTGTGTCTATGGAGGCAGTGTGTAACCAAGGTGGTGAGCAGCCCACCATCACAGTGCCCCCGACCTCCCAGCAGCCCCCCTCTGCCATTCCGACCATCATCGCGGCCGCCAGCCCCACCTCCCAGCCTGCAGCAGCACTGTCCACCATTCCAGGAGCTGTTGCGGCTGCTCCGCCGACTTCCACCACCATCGTGGCAGCACCTGCTCCTCCATCCACCATGAGCGGGGCCCTGTCAGCAGTGCTGGGCCCTGTGGTGCCAGAGATCAAAATCAAAGAGGAAATGGAGCCTATGGACATCATGCGACCGGTGTCTGGTAGGTGGCTGGGAATCGTCAGGCTGCTTTTTTTGGTTTTGAGACAGTGGAGGAATTAGGAGGATTTCAACAGTTTCATCTTGAAAATGAAAGGACATCTCTTCCATGGTAGCACAGAACACAAGAGTTCGCATATGCTTTATAAAGATCTTTTTTGCCTTTTTCCTAATCTCCCGTGAAATCACTTCGTATTGTGGCTGCTGTGATTGTGTTCAAATGATCCAACTCCAAAGAGTCTGTGTGAATTCCTTGCCTAAAATGCACATGCTCAGCAGTGGTACCAACATACTATGGAACAGCTCAGTTAAATTCAGTTTGTTTACAAATCCTACTGTTCAGCTCCAGTGGTCTTTCTTGTATGTGAGGAATTCATGGCCAGAGTAGGACTTCCTAGGGCCCTCATGTGATTCATGTATATTTTTCTCTAAAATTTTTCAAAATGTTTACGACTGACTTATCCAGCTTGGCCATAGCTGCCATCAGTTGGCATGGTCAGTAAATTCACATCCTTACGGATCTTATTGGGCACTGTATAGTGGCAAAGTGATAGGAATGCATCCCACATTTATGGGTTTCAGAGTTCAGGTTTAGCTGTTGGTTTTATCACTCTCCTTGAAGCATGTGTTGTCCTGTGAGAAGGCAACTCCTTGCTGCAGATGTGTCTGGAGCATGGGCAGATAGCATTAAGCTCTTTGGGGTTCTTCTGTCTCTTCCTGGCATTTGGGGCCAAAGTGTCAAGAGATCTCATCCCAGAAATTTTGTGCTGCAGCCTTGGTCATGGCTGATTGTCCCTCCAAGTTCAGGGAGTGTTCCCTCAGACTACCTGCCACACTGCTGCCAGCTGCACAGGTGTGTGGTTGGTGCAGTGACCTGCTGAGCAGTGCTGAGGGCTTGGCAGTACAAGCAGACTCCTGCAAGAATAGTGCTGCAGTCCTGACTCTCTATCACGAGAGAGTAGGGATTTGCTTACTACGACAGTGACCTGTGCTGGTGTTCATACAGAGGGTTTTTTACAGTAACACAGACAGATATTAGCATGGCTCCTTTTTGTAACATTGAACTAATATAAGCTTCAAATATGAAGCAACTGAGGGACAATTGGCTCTGCTCTCATTCTTTATGTATATGAGACACTAAAGACTTTAGCTTATAGGCTTGTCCTAATAATTACTGCTGGCTTAATATCTAGCCTGTTGGTACAAATCACGCTCCTCACACTGTGCTGAAACAGGAGCTACTCTTGGAGGTAGTGTTCAAACAACACATTCTCTTCCCTCTGCTGATGGTCTGGGTTTTCTCTTTCCTTTCTCTCAGCAGTCCCTCCTTTGACTACAAGTACTGTGTCTCCATCTTTGGCACTGCTGGCCAACAATCTTTCCATGCCTCCGAGCGATTTGCCGCCTGGTGCCTCACCGAGGAAGAAACCCCGTAAGCAGCAGCATGTCATCTCCACAGAGGAAGGGGACATGATGGAAACAAACAGCACTGATGATGAGAAATCCACTGCCAAAAGTTTGCTGGTGAAGGCAGAGAAGCGGAAGTCTCCTCCAAAGGAGTATATAGGTAATGACATCTCTGATGTCTTTGTTCTTATTCAGGGGTCCGTATTTTCTCTTCTGTTTGTTTCTCAGAGAAGGTGCTCTGTCACATTCCCACTTCCTAAATACGAGTAATAGAGAATCCAAGGATCTGTTCCTCACCACTTTATGTATAGGGCTGGGAAAATGAATTTTCTCACCACGCATTTTGCGAGAGGTGGCACTTACTGACCTGCTGCTGAAGTTCTTGTGAATGCTGACCTGCCCTCGCTCCCCGACGATAACGCAGTTCGGATCCTTTTGCAGATGAGGAAGGTGTAAGATACGTCCCCGTGCGTCCCAGGCCGCCGATCACACTGCTCCGCCATTACCGCAACCCCTGGAAGGCCGCGTACCACCACTTCCAGAGATACAGCGACGTCCGCGTCAAAGGTCAGTCTCCGCGCGGAGCAGAAGGGAAGGAGCCTGCGCAGAATTAGCTGTACTTCTGTAAATGAAAGCATGGTGTGGTTATTGATGGATCTGCTTATGTGCAGTGAGAGAAACTTGCTCATAAAAGTGACTTGCTGTGGTGATAGGCTGCAGCTGAGCTTTCTCATTTGCCCCCTAACACTTGCCAGTTTAATCACAGACGTTCTGTATTTAGTGTAACTAGTCTTGTCAAGTAACAAATGGGCTTTTAAAGAAGACTTTTTTTACCTAATACAAGAAAATCAGAGATCAGATACTGTGTTCCAGACTTTTTAGCTAGTATTTTAGAATTTTTAAGCAGGCTGGGTTTTCACAACTCTGCAAATAGTCTGAGGGAACACTCCCTGAACTTGGAGGGACAATCAGCCATGACCAAGGCTGCAGCACAAAATTTCTGGGATGAGATCTCTTGACACTTTGGCCCCAAATGCCAGGAAGAGACAGAAGAACCCCAAAGAGCTTAATGCTATCTGCCCATGCTCCAGACACATCTGCAGCAAGGAGTTGCCTTCTCACAGGACAGCACATCATCTAGGAAAGAGTAGAAGTAGTACAAGATGGAGCATTTACTTGTTTGTGCCAGGTGTTTGAAACATTGAGCACTATATTCTTTAAATGAGAAAAGAATGGGTTATGATACAATCTTTCTGAAAGTACAGATAACCTGTTAGTCAGTGAGAGCAGCAGTCAGGTACATGGCAGATGGGAAGTCACTTTCCTGTCTGAATCAAAAAGGTGCTCATTGTCATTTATTAGGATGTTGCGGGAGGAGAACTTGGGTTATTGTTGTTTGAGAAGAGAGGCCTGGCCAAGTCCTGAAATTTGAGTTCTGTTTTCTTGTGTTTCCTGGTGACAGAAGAGAAGAAGGCCATGCTGCAAGAGATTGCCAATCAGAAGGGTGTGTCCTGTCGTGCACAAGGGTGGAAGGTCCATCTCTGTGCAGCGCAGCTACTACAGCTGGTAGGTGCATGGGGCTTGGAGCTTCCTGCAACATGGGGGAACATGAAGCTGTGTAAGACAGGAAGACGTTCTTACAAACTCAATACATTGGGATACCCTAAAGGAGCTGGTGTGTAGTGCCCAAAGGGAGTGGGACATGCTTTCCCCTTTCTCAGGAATGTGGCATAAGTGGCTTGGAAACTTGGAGTGTTGGTTTTGATCCAGACATAAGAGCTGATGTATTTTGTACAGATGATCAAAACTGGCAACTCCCTCCTGCTGATGCACAGGTCTGAAGAAGCGTCTGTTTGGGATGGTGCGGCTGATCTGAGGAGGCAGCACTGATCCACATTCCTGGATGCTTCTGTTTCAGGTTGGGGGTGAGGTAGGTGCTCTGCATTTTAGCACCAAACTCCCCAAAACCTCTGCATTCCTGGAATAGTATTGTGAGCAGTAGGGGAAGCAGTTGTGGTAGGATCCATGTTTCTTCAGAAGAGGAGCAATCCTGTAAATAGGATGTTAAAAGGAATGATAGTGCCACATTTTGTTAGAGGCTCCATCTTCTGAATCACTGACAAGAGCAGCTGAGAGGGGAATGGATTATCACTGTTTCTGTGTAGCTTTGTTACATGGGCGAGTGTTTGCCAGCTTGGCAGTGACCCTTCTCATGAAGGGCTGATGTCTTTTAGACAAACCTGGAGCACGATGTGTATGAGAGACTGACTGCCCTGCAGGAGGGACTCATTCCTAAGAAAAAGGCAGCAACCGATGATGACTTGCATCGAATCAATGAACTGATACAGGTAGGTCCTGTGGCCTCACAACCCAAAACCTTACCCTTAGTTATCCTACTGCTGTTAGTAGAAGCTAAAGCTGACCTAAAAACCCCCATGTGGGTTCACTTCTTGTGTCATCAGTTACAAGGGGGACGAGTAGGGAAATGGAAAGGCATTGCTTAGAGAAGGCATTCAGCAGTTAATGGCAGGTGTTTCCTTTCAGGGGAACATGCAGAGGTGTAAACTCGTGATGGATCAAATCAATGAGGCTCGAGACTCCATGCTGAAGGTCTTGGATCACAAGGATCGTGTTTTGAAGCTTCTAAACAAGAATGGAACTGTCAAGAAAGTGTCCAAATTGAAGCGAAAGGAGAAGGTTTGAACGCAGACTAATGACTTTGGAAATGGAGAACGTGTACAGAACGGAGCTGAACCTTTTTGTAGTTTGGGTTTATTTTTAAGCAGAGCATCGGAATAAAAAAGGATGAGTTTAGGGAACAGATGGACACGTGAAGCCTGTTGACCTGAAGGGATTGTCCTTGATCTTGTCATAATGAACAAAGATTTCTCTCAGGCTCATCCCTTTTTAAAGTCTTTCCAGTCCCACTGTTTAACTCCTGATGTGTCAGGTCTGGACACACCTGTAAGGCAGGAGGTTGTGCAGGGGACTCCAGGAGGCTGATGTACTATGGACCCAGACAGCAGCCAAGCTTCCAGCAGTGGAAATGGCACCTCTTTCAGTTACCCCATTCAGTTCTCATTCTGACCTTCCAGTGTCTAAAGCAGCCTTCTTACACCAGTGCCACTGCACTAGGGGATCTGCCACAAAAAATCTCCAACAGCTCAGCAGTTCTAGCTGTCAAGATTAAAAACAAAAAGGAAAAAAAAAGGGGGGGAGGGGGGAAATCATTTCAAAGTGATATTGTAGTGTCTGTGTCTGTGTTGGTGCTCTGGGATACTTGTGTTGAGGTACCTCTTGCAACAGAGGTGCTGTAGCTGGTGTAATGTTAATTGTACGTACCACATACATGCTGAAAACACGAATAAAGGAATTGGAGGGTTTTGTATGTGAGCAGTTTGTGTACCTTTGTACCAGTGAAACTCTTCAAGCTGTAAACTTGAAAAGGAAGCTTTGGAAGAAGCCTGAGGGGAGAAGAAAGAGCATGTTGGGAACCAGCCAGCACCCTGTGCTGAGGAGGGTGAGTAATGCAGTTCCCAGTTCAGGTCCTAAAGATGAAATATGGATTATCCCCCATGAACTTGTGCATTTAACCTGAATATTTTAGAAAAATTGCTGAATCAGTTCATTTTTAGTCTCCTCAGCAGGAAACTTCAGTCATAAACTAACTCTGTTAAGCATATATTCTTTTCCTCATCCAGTTATAGTGCTGTTATCTTGCCTTTGTTCAGAACTGAGTTCTTTCAGAACTTGAATTAAAAATACTGTATTTAATTCTTATTTCCTGATTTCTATAATTTGAGAAGTAAGTAGAATGTCCATATTCACACTGGTTTTGTGTTTTTAACACATGCAAACCAAGTTTATTTCAGCTTTGAATGGTAGTCATTCATAGTAGCTTGCTTTTGCTTGTTCAGATGAAACCACTTCCATTGTAAGATACAATTCTGATATAATGATATTGTAACTTCGATATTAGGAAAGTTACAGCAGTTGTATGTATGTTGCAGTACAGTATGTTGAAATTAAAAGCAGAGGTAAGACCAGAAAAGGTGGGAATTAAAACTGCTGCTACCACCTCACATTTCTTGTGCTTCAGGAACAGAACATGCACAACTGGTCAAGTATTGTTTGATGTTGTCAGGGTAATAAAACACAGGGCCAACACTCCCAGGTTCCTAAGGACCCTACAAGAAGCTCTCTGGTGATTATGAAGTGGACTTTTGTAGGGTTGGGAACTGGGTCATATCTTGGCAAAGGGGTTTTTGGTGCAATCCAAGGCATTACAGCAGAGAGTGAGGTATGTGGGGGGAAGAAGGGAGGGAAGGATTCTTTTAAACACTGCAGAAGTTAAGAACTCCCTCTTGATCTGTTCTTCTGGGTATTCTCACCCAGTTCTTTGTAACCTTAGTTTTCATAAGTTGCTATTCGAGGCTGCCATCTAGACTTAAAAGGATGATGCTGTTCTATAACCTTAGAATGGCAATAATTACAGTGCTGTGGAAACCATGTAGATGCCATAATGTTGACAGCCAGGAGCAAACTGTAGAAGATGTCCCAGCCCATGGCAGACGGTGGAACAAAACAAGCCTGAAGGTCCTTTCCTACCCAAACCATTCTGTGATTCTGTTCTAGAGGAGACAGTAAGATCCACTGACATTCAACCAGATTGCTCCAGCTCATGTTTTTATGCCTCTCATTTATTGCTTAAGCTTCCATCAGAAACGGCATAAATTTTGCAGTCTTGAAAGGGTTCAGCCAGTTAGTCTCTTGGGGTTGAATGTGCAGTGTGGGTACTCTGGGCTATGCAGGTTTGCTCTTCATTTTGCCCAGGTGTTTCAGCAGTGCTGTCAGAAGCGAATTAGGAATGAGCGCTGTGGTTTGCTCTATCCCATCCCTTATGCACCTCGTACGGCCACAACAACCCTTGTCCTCTCCCGCGTAACTCCAAACCGCCCACTGCCAGAGAATCCTCTCAGGGTGGGACGCAGAGCCTCTATTTCTACAAGATGTCCTAAAACCCTTGACGAAGTAACTACTACTCTTTGGTTTTTATAGTGCTGTGAAAAAGGGGGCGGAGGGAAGGACTGGGTGCCCCGCTGGCAGCTGGAAATACTGAAGTAATTTCTGCGTTGGTGCCGTTGCGTTATCTATGGCTCCTGCCGTAAATTCGTTTCACGCGGCTGTAACTAAACCCGTCCGAGCGGCCGGAGCGGTTCCAGCGCGCAAGGCCGGGCCGGAGCCTGCTCCCCCTCACACCGACCCNATCGCCACCGCTGGCCAATGGCAGCGCGGCGCTGCTGCCGGGTGACGTCCCCGTCCCCGGAACCGTTTGTCCCCGCGCGTGCGGTGCTCACCTGACGGGGAGGGCACGGAAGCGCGCGTCTCTATGGTTTCTGCGTGGGGCAGAGCGCCCGCCCTGCGGCCTTGGCTGTGTTGGCGCCGCCGGGAGGCTGGCGGACTATGAGTGTCCGTCCCTCATTACCTCACGGCCGGGAGGAGGAGGAGGAGGAGGAGGCTGCCGGGA
>VZSE01013413.1:23640-49069 GCA_013398275.1 Promerops cafer
GGCCCCGGTGCTGCTCGGGGGGGTCGGGCCGGGGGCACGGGGGGTCCCTGGGGTCTCCCCGGGCTGGACCCGGCGGGGCTGCGGGGCCCCCCCGAACACCCCGCAAAGTTTGTGTGCGGGAGCCCGGGGCTCGTCCCGCCGCCGCGGGGCCCCGCTGTGCCCCCTGCCCGCCCGCCTGCGGGGCGCTCCCGGGAAGCGGGGCTGGAGCCGAGCGGCCGCCTTTGTTAGGCCCCTGCTGCAGAGGAGGGGAGAAGAGGGGGAAGCTCCCCCCTGCCCCTGCCACGTCTCCGATCTTGAATCAAGTGTTGTGCTTCCAGATAAATAAATAATGATTTATTCTCCCCAATGCGGCTGAGCCGTCAGTGGTAACTGGGGAAGGCTCATAAGGCTCAGCAGCCTCATAGAGCCAGAGCAGGTTACTTTTAATAGGCAGTGAAGAATTTACATGGTCGCTTTGTCAAAGTTATGCTTTTCTTTTCCCTGGCTTGGTTTCCTTTTCTTTTTCCTTTTTTTAAATTTTATTATTATTGCAAAAGCAGAGATCAGAGGAAAAATTATCATTTTCCTTATGCCTTGTAAATTGTTCCTTATGGTCTTTCTAAAACCTTGAGGCGAGGATTCCTAAGCAGAGCAATCCCTGCGGGCATGCGAGGTGCACCTCTCAACACCCCTTACAGCAGTTCTGGTTCAGTTCAGAGTCCTGTGACTCCTGCCGTGACCGATGAAACTTCATGAACAAAGTTTACTGTCTTTGCACGTGCAGAGGAGGGAGGGAGTTGTCACAACCTGAATTTCAGCGCGTGTCATCCCTCACCCCCCCCAGTACTGTATTTGTGCTCTCAGCTTGGGCAGGTTGGAGGGCTGCTCTGGTGGTCACAGTAGTTCCCTGGTACTCCTGAGAGCTGAGTGTGACTTCAGTCCCCCGTGGTGTTCTCTGTGACTCACGTGCCCGTGCTTTGAGCCCCATTTGACTGAGTGGTTTTCTCTCCCCTGCTGTATTCAGATCTCCTGGTGGTGTTGGTGTTTAAGTTCCTGCCACTGACCTGTAATCCTTGCCTATCATGTTTGTTCATCTCTGTCTGCACAGCCTTTCCTCCCTGTGTTTGTTCCGCCCCTTCTTGTGGTGCATGAGCTAATATTCTCGTCTTTGCAGGCAAAACACTGCTCTGGATTGTTGGGGTTTTTTATACCATGCCTGTTTCCTGCTATTCTCACTTTCCTCTGTTCAGACCATGCTGGCTTCAGCTCTTCCTGTCATGCACATCTTGCCTGTTTATTTGAGAGCTGTGTTCATTCACCCAGACCCAGAAAGCAAATGCAGATTCCAGTTCATGGTCTGGAAAATAGTCTGTAGTTTAGAAAATGGTGGTTTCTGTGCTTTTAGCTCCTCTTTGATCTTGCCAGTGCTAAATCAAGGGCAACACCCCTGGGAGTCCAGCCCCAAAGGTGTCATTTTGGGCTGCTGTCACTCTTCTCTCAGGAACAAGGAAGGGAAATGCACTTTTTTGCCACTGGTGCAGGCATTGCCTGAGGAGGAATGGGTGAGCAGGAAAAGTAGTGGATACGGTGTATCTGTAGTCCCAAGTCGTTTTTTCTTCTGTTTTCCCACAGTTTTGTTTTTTTATGGGAAGTCTGGTTACAGTTTTTTGTGATGAGCCACCTATTATAATGTTCAATACCTTGCAAAGTGTGATTGCATGCATGTTGTGTCCGTACTCTTCCAATTTCTGTGTGAAATTTCTGCTGCACTGGCTTTAGTGCTGTACTTGGTCACGTGGTTTGGAGGGTGTTCTTCCTCTGTTTGCAGCAGAAGCAAGGAAGCAGCTGTTGGTTTTTCACCTGTAACTCTTTGTGTAATGCTTTTCCCCCCTCCCACCCCTCCATGGCAGGGTTCTGCAGTGCTCCAGGCAGCGAGTTTTGAAGCAGGATGGGAAAAAGACGCTGTGTTCCTCCACTTGAGCCCAAGCTGGCAGCTGGCTGTTGTGGGGTGAAGAAGCCCAAATTGTCTGGGAGTGGAACGCACAGTCATGGGAATCAGACCACAACTGTACCAAGCTCCAGTTCAGGTCCTCTTCAGAACCACCAGCACACAGATGGGAATAATGGAAGGGAGAACGTATCTGACTTGACTTTGGGCCCAGGAAATTCCCCAATTACTCGAATGAATCCCACTTCAGGAGCTCTGAGCCCACTTACTCGGCCCAATGGAACTGCCAACAGCACCAAGAACCTGGTGGTGACAGCAGAGATGTGCTGCTACTGCTTTGATGTACTCTACTGTCATCTCTACGGGTTCCCTCAGCCACGGCTTCCTCGATTTACCAATGACCCCTAGTGAGTACATCCTTATGTGGGAGCAAAGCTGGGAACAGCCTCCAGAGCTGTGCTTTGGCTGGGGAGGGGTGAAGGGTTTCCTTTGGGGAGTGGGAAGAGTGGTGTGCAGGGAGGAAGGGGGGCATTCTGCTCCTTATTTTGTCTGCTGGGATCAAAAGGATGCACTGTAAGTGCACAAAAGATTAAAGTGCTGTTTGCTGATGGAGGTGAGTGAGCTTTAAAGAGTGTCCTTTGAGAGGGAAAATGCTTAGCTCTAGAGAAAGAGAGCTGGGCCAAGTGTGAAGAGGTGTGGTGCTTCTTCAGCTCACAGTCTGGTGTGTTCCATGAGGCACTGTGTTCTTTGTGGAGGAGTGCAAACCCACTTCATGGTAATGTTCTGGTAAAGTTTGCCCCCTTCTTTGTAAGTAGATTCCTCTGCAAAAAATTAACTGAGCAGAGCCACCTACAAAATTGTACTAAAAACCAGATAAATAACGTCATTAATTTGAAGAAGCTCCAGCTTCTAATGTGAGACACTGACTTGGAGAAGGGAAGAGACTTCCTTCTGCAAAGCAAATGGAAAGGGAATAAAGCAGAAAGTTGAAGTTGGAACAAGTTTCCAGTTCATCCTGAAACAAATGCTGGGCTGGTGAGGATTGGACAAGAACACTCAAAGAAGTTTTCAGCTGTCCAAGTGAACGGGTCTAGCAGGGAGGGGAATCTAAAAATTACCAGTTATAGAAGATGTGTTAGGGAGATAGTGCTAGCTGGGCAATGTGGGGAGAAATCATAGAATCATTTAGGTTGGAAAAACCTTTGAGTCCAACCATGAACCCAGCACTGCCAAGAGACAACTTTCAAGGATGATACCAAGGTTAGGAGAAAAGGAGATGTGTGTGAGCAGAAGTGAGGAGAAGGATTTATGAAGCTGTTTCTCTTTAGTGAGATTTAGCTAATGTTTATCTGAAGGTTGACTGTGTAGGTGTGGAAATGTTAATGTTAAAATGTTTGTTAAAAGAGTTATATGGGAAAGATCAGTGACAGATGGACCTTCTGACACTCCTCCAGGGTCTCCTCCAGAACAACAGATCAAATAAAAAGTTGCTGACATCCTTAATTTAAGCTAATGAATTTTAAATTGATGTAAGGAACAATGGTTTAAACAGGTCAAGGGCTTTGTTTCTGTGTATTCAGTGTCTGCCCACCTTTCTGCTGTCAGGGTGGATGTAGGTTGTGCTTCCATGCAGTTATTATTCCAGCTGGATTATGGATACATGTTCTGAATGCTGCTGCAGAGTAAGCTGGTTAATACTGTAAATACAAATGAATAGAGAAATGCTCTAGACTAGGATATCAAATAGTTCCAGGGACTCCCCAGGCTGAAACATTTCTGGTGTTCATACCTGTGCTGAGTGGGCTCCCTTTAGAACATTTGATGTCAGTCTGCTTATTATTTTGTCACTTGGAGTGCAAAGGGTTATTTGCTGCTGCTCTGTTAAGCCGGTAAGAGAGATGGTTTTATAGAGCTGCATTCTTTTGGTGTCACAGGAGATTTCTGGCTGGATTTTGTTGCTTTTTCTGTTGACTAGTTTCAAAAAGGATGTCCTTTGGGGAATAGCAGCTGGTTGAATTTTATGCCCAGATTTGAAAAGTTAAAAATTGTTCACTGGTTATTTCGGTGCTCATAATTACAAGTCTTTTAGATCAGCACACCAACAAAGCATAACCAGCCCTTCCCTTCTCTTCCCCTGTCAGCAAATGCTTACCTGGATTTTCTTGTGTTTCAGCAATTATTCTGTTGCTCCCAGGAAATGGATGTACCCCAGGGAAAAGCATGGGCTTTGCTCTCTGGGAGAGCAGCACACAAGGAAGAACTGCCCCACTTGAGACAGTCTTGTAATGAACTTCAAGCCAAATGTTATCAAATACAAGAGTAAGCAAAGTGGAAATACAGAAGTAATTTGCATTGCGGCCTTTTGTGACATAATTAATGTCAATGTAAGAGATCTTTGGACCAAACAAAGGTTTATACCAGGAGTCTCTCTGGACAGACAGAGTAGAGACTGTTGATTGAATAGAAAGAGGCACAGCCTGTTCTTAGACTGGTTTTTAAACTGGTGCTGAAGTTTAAAGTAAAGATAAAAGCAGGTGTGAAGGTCAGGATTTGGCATAAACAGTGTAATAACGTGCAAGTTACAGGGTTATGGATTGAAATCCATATGAATTTCAGTCACCAACCTGAGGGGATATGCACATGGACAACACTCTGGATGGGAATTATGGAGCTGGTGGATACCTGTGAAGTAAAGTTCCCTTATTCCAATATTAGCAGTGATGGTCACAGATCAGTGGAGAGATGGTGGCATTGCAAGACTTGTAATTATGTCTGAACTAACTTGGCAAAGGAAGGAAATATCCCCTTTACTATTCAGCTTCCTGCAAGTAATTGCAATTTGGAGCCTGTGCAAGTAGTTGATTGGTTACTTTTTCCACTTTTGTACTTCAGTCTGGCTTTTTAATAGTAGGTATTACAAACTGGTGCTAAAACTATACCATGGAAGTTTCTAGTTGCCATGCAAGACAAATAATAAGATGCTTGCATCATAAGATCTGTTCTGTAACAGATTCCCTAGTACAAGCTAAACCCTGATGCAAACAAACTGTATTTTTCTACTTTAAAATTCCCTTTGCAGTTGCAATTGATGAAGCTAATTTTTAGTTGCTGTTAGTTTTCGTTCCTCTCAGCTTAAAAACCCTCATCAAACATATATAAAGTGGGATGTTATGGCTGGGGAAGAAACAGTTGACATAATCTGTTGAGGATATGGCTGCAAAGTACCAGTAAATGCTCTTGGGTGAACATGGACAAAAGATTGTTGTGACTTTTCTCAGTACATCTGGGAAATAACACTTTTCAAGGAGGGGCTCTGGAACAATGGGCTTATTGTCAGCTGCACCTGCAATTTGCTGAGTGCATTTATTCTTCAGAGACAGAAACATCATCTTCTCTGCAGTGAAAATAGTGAAATTTTATCTATGTGTACAGAATCATATCTTTTTTTTATGCCTCAGTTGTTCTGACCACAATGAAAAATGGTTTTAAATGTGCTTTAAGGTATTTTAAAATATACAGCCTTCTGAATGCAATTATCCTCTCCCCTCTGATAATATCTCTTCTATTATAGATGCATAAAGCTGTGCTGCAGCTCAGTGGAAAGATGGGTTGTGGGATTTTTTTCCCTTTGGAAGGGGAAAGAGGTAAATTGAAAATGTGAACCTGCAATTTGAATTGGAGGGGAATTTACTTAGATTTGTATTCTGTGAGTGATGGTTTTTATGTTCTCCCTTGCCTTTTCTCTTTGGAGTGTGTGTCACATGGACTAAGCAGTACATTCAAAATTCTTATTAGATTAAGGTAAATTTCCACTGAACTTGTGACAGTAGTGTTCCTAAGAGATCTCCTGTGTAAGTTTAGTATCTTTTCTTTTTTAGGTTTTCTAATGTATTTTCTTACACTCTTTTTCTGTTTGCTCTTTCAACATATGATAGATAGATGAAAATGTAGAGAAATTAAATCCTGCAGGTACCTTGAAGTGTTATTGGAAAACAAGAACAGTAAATCCCCTGTCTTGATCAAGCCAACCAGAAGGTTGTTGTTGGGTGTGGAAGGATCTTTCCACTTCCTCTGTGGGCAAAGTCCTTCACAATTATCACAAGGGCTAATTGCTCTTTTGGGTGGTACTTTTGCCACTGGTCACAGCTGGTAACTAGATCCTGAATGATGGATTCATGCTGTGATGGATTTAATTCCATTGTTGCTCTGAGGAACATCACTGTGCACTGATTTACCACTACAGTTTAAGTTAAGTTCTCACTACTTAGACATAAGAAGTTCTGTTGCTGTGTTTGACAAGTCATCCACACTCCACACTAGTTTTGTTGTCTGAACAGAACTTCTTAGTGTTTTTGTAAGGTTTGCTGCAGAGGTACATTGCTTTCAAGAGCTTCAAGAGTTTGAGGAAAGTGTCTGAGCTATGTTGTCAAATCAGTCTTAATGGTTCAAAACTCCTGTCAACGTTTTTTTAATCTCAGAAAATCATATGCTATCATATTACTTAAAGTTCAGTAGAAATCCACAGACTGATGTCTTGCATTCAGTACTCTGTAACAAGTCACAGAATCACTCGTTCTGTTTTTATAATTAGGTCAGCATTAGCAGTTGCCTTACAGAATTTTGCAGATGTTTGGACATTCTTGTAGAGCTGCAGCCACCAGTGCCCCTTCAGTGTTTCTCTCTACATCTCTGCCATTTCACTCACTTCTGTAGAAGTTAATTTTTTTCAGTCACCTTTACCTGTTTATCTCTTCATAGAGCTCTCTTGTTCTGAACTTGTTATTCTTTAAGGCCAAATCAGGAGGTGTAGTTCAACAGCTTGAAATGAGCCTGCTGAGTCTGAGAATCTACTGTTATGCCTGTAAATTCATTATGGTAGACAGGAAAGTGGAAATCCAGGTGATGTTTGAGTAGGAATAATAGTGTTTTAGATATGTGTTCAACAGGAAAAAATACATGTAAATACAAATCAAATGTAAGGTAAGCAAAAGATGTGGACATAAACTGCTTGAGCCTTAGGGATGGACCCAGAAGTCAGATCTTCATGGAAATAACAGGGAGAAAAAATAATCTGGATTTCTTTTCATTCCTTAAAAAGAAAACAAAAATCGCTTTTGTTGCAAATCTGATTTATAGAAATGGTAGTATAAAGAACTAACTTGCATGATCTATTTTAATTTCTATATGACCTATGCTGGAAACTAGTGGATGCTACAAAGTGAGGCCAATACTGACAGGTAATCAGTGGGATCAAATAACCATTTCACTCATTAGAAGACAGCACAGAGTCTGGCCAGGAAGGTGTCCATGGAGGACTTCCAGAGTACTGCTGGAGAGGAGGGAGTTGCTGAAAAGGTGGAGGGAAGTGTTGGGGTTCTCATGTGGCAGGTGTGGGCATGAAGNCTGATATGCTAAGACATATAAAGTGTTGGGGTTCACATGTGGCAGGTGTGGGCATGAAGTTGTGTTCTGGCTAGATAGCAGGTGAGCAAACCTGCCTGCTGGGCTTTGCTGGAGGGAGAGAAAGCAAAGGCATGGGGCTCTTTCATACCTTGGTTGTCTCCCTTTAGCAACCAAATATCTGTAGAGGCTGGAGGGTTTCTTTTTTTTTTGCCTTTTCAGTCCACTCTTTGTGACGTGGAAGACGGGGCGAGACAAGCGGCTTCGTGGCTGCATTGGGACCTTTTCAGCCATGAATCTTCACTCAGGACTCAGGGAATATACATTAACCAGGTAACTGTCAAAAATGAAATACATATCAAATTAGTTCATTCACTGAAGATCTGTAAGAACTCAAGGTTAGGATGTTGGATCACCATAGTTCAATGTCATATGTTTCATAATGAAATAAACCTGAGTGTATGATAGTTACAGTGAGGTGATGTATCAGGATGTAGTGGAACATCTTTGCAAAAGGTGAGTTACAGTTGACATTTTAAGGCTGCTGTCAAATCTGTCTTGCATGCTAACAGTTTTGACTTCTGTAGCACGTAATTTCCCTCTGCCTGCAGTAGGCATTGGACAGCATCAGGAAGCTTGCCACTGGTATTACAGTTCATTAAGTTAGGGAGAGATGCAAATCACTTTCTCTGCAGTAGCAGAGAAATATGTCTCATGCAGGCATAATCAAAAGGGGAATAATTGAGCATCTGACACTTTATTTTGGTGCTTGTATTGGGTGATGTATCCTCTCTTCCCTTTAGTGCACTTAAGGACAGCCGATTTCCCCCCCTGACCCGCGAGGAGCTGCCCAAACTCTTCTGCTCTGTCTCCCTCCTCACTAACTTTGAGGATGCCAGTGACTACCTGGACTGGGAGGTGAGAACAGGTGCATTTGGAACTCTGCATCACTCTCTCGTTCCATTCGGGTTCGGGTTAGTACATGGTGATGTATCTCCTTCATTACAGGGGTGTATGGGGGTAGAAGAGACTGGGAATAGAAGAAATGGGGCTGGAAAACTAGAAGGAAGGAAGAGCATGGCCTAGGAGTATGCCTTTGGTTGGGGGGGATCTGAATGGGAATAAAAGAAACACAAAAGTGGTTCGTGGACTTGGCCCAATAGAAAGAGGTGTAAATACTTGTATAAAAACCTGGGAAGTATTTTGATGGTGATAGGAACTGGAAATAAAAAGTAGTTAAGACCAAAGGTATGAATGGTTTTTAGGACCTTGTACATGTATTTCATTCAAGAAGAATGTATATATGGACATTATAGTTGGGTAATTCTAGGCATCATTCTTGCGTGCAGAGATTTTGTCTCTCTGGTGTGACACGAGAGATGGAAAACTGACAGGACTTGGCTCAGGAGAAGTGGCAGGGACACGGGTGAGGCTTGTCTGGGAAGGGCAGCTAAGAGAGCTCCTTGTGAGACCTGCCAGGCAAGAGCAGAGAGTGGGGAAGAGAATGACCTTACCCAAAAAGCCAAAGTTTGGCAAAAGCCAAACTGTCCAGAGAGAGAGGGAGATGCACAGCGCTGTGGGAATGACAACGGACTCAGTGCTAGCAAACACCTCTTATCTGGCTGTTCATTTCCATCTATAGGTTGGAATCCATGGGATCAGAATAGAGTTCATCAATGAGAAAGGTGTCAAACGCACAGCCACGTATTTACCTGAGGTTGCTAAGGAACAAGGTGGGTTTGAGATGGCAGCCAAACATCTCAACACATTGTGTCACAGAATTGGGTAACTTAAATCTATCAGTTTGGGGCTTGGAATACAATGCTGTCCTCATAGTGGTGCCATGGAACCACCAGGCTTAATCTTGACAACTGACACCTGATACAGTTGCTGCTGGGTTTTCATCTGGCCTGTCTCTCATCCCATATCTTTGCACAGCTGTATTTTAGTGCCAGAATGTTCTAGGGCTGAAGAAATAGAGGATCTCAAAGTATGGATCTTCCAGCCTCATTCAGCCTTGCATCTTTCCTCTTCTATGCTTCTCCCACCAACTAGGATAACTGCACGCTGCACAGCACCAACAGGAGAGACACTTTCCTCCTCATTCTTGCTAAAGTAGCATCCTCCAGAGGAGGGCTAGAAACACAGCCCCTCTGGAGCACACTTCCCACTCAAATAGAGTAGTGGTCACCATGGTAACTGCTCAAAATATTGCCTCCTCCTTTCCTCCACCTAGCAGAGTGGAGTGGTCGCATCCTCCTGGCTCTGGGGCAAAAGACTAAGGTAGGAATTTTAACTCTGATCTCTCACATAGCAGTGCACTGTGCTATCAGTAGAGCATCAATCCCAATTTGTCTGTGTAAAGAGATTAGTATTATCTTATTTTCAAGGGAGCTAAGTGGCACGTGATGAAAAAATTCGGGGTCCCTGCAACAGTAGCAAGGCCCAGACCTTTATAAGAAGACATGGAATGGAAAATGGAATTGCTCTTTCATAGACCAGCTCCAATATGAGTTTAAAGGGGTAGGCATGTGCAGATAGTGTGCATGCATCAGGCCATATATGTCCAGTTCAATACTAGGATTTCTAAAGCTCAGAGTTTCCTGTTCAGTTGTTTGTTTTTCTAGAGTCCTTTTAATGCATCTCTTGTGTTTTTGAAACATTTTTTTACATTGAAAAAATTGCCTTGCTTCTGTTTTTCAATAGACTGGGATCAGATCCAGACCATAGACTCCTTACTCAGGAAAGGTGGCTTTAAGGCTCCCATTACCAATGATTTTAGGAAAACAATTAAACTTACCAGGTAAGTAAATGTATTTGTTGTCCTTTAATTTTACTTCATAGTATTTTCTGGGTGATTTAAAATATTTGTGCTTGATGTAAGTCTTTATGCCTCTTCCAGAGGAGATGTAGTGTGAAAGACCAAATCACAAATGCCATGTGTTAGGCATATAATGCACATGGAATTGAGGACAATATGTTTGGTCCATCCACTATCAAAGTTGGCATTTTTCTAAGAGAAGTGTCACTGGTTTTACTGTTACCATATATGTGAAAGATCAGAAGCAGAACCTTTGAGAGTTAAAAAGGTTGATTTTTAGCAGTATCTTTTCAATGGACTTCCTTTTCTCAGTGTGCTCATCTGTGAATGCTGTAGCTATTCGTAGGTGACAGCTGTCTTCAAACCAAACCACACTCAAATTTGGCTGGTTTTCAGAATTTGCTTGCTTTTCTATACCCCCAGCTGTCCCATTGGTTTCTGCCCCCTTTATGTTAGTAAAAATTGGGACTTTCTGGTTTTGTATAGAAACACTATCAGGTCATTCTTTACCTCTAGAGAAATGAGTTGAGTGTGCAGGGTTTTCTGTAACAGGAGATGACAGGATGAAGGTTTTCATTAAAATCTCACATCATGCAGTCTTAGTACAACTCAACCACTTTGTGGCTGTCTGTTGTTTAGCGTCCCTTAGAAGAATTTGGAAAACTCCAGTCTCTCCAAAGGAACTTCACATTTTCTCAATTCTGATTGTACAGCGTGGACTAAGTCATTTATGTGCTGTAATAAACCTCTCTTTACCCACCTCTCCATTTCTTTCACTATGTTTTCAAATGTGGAGATAACCATGAAAGTAAACAATAGTGAAATACTGATTATTTCATCATTATAGTTGAACCTTCTTCCAGCAAACCTTTCGTGCCATTTTCATCCCTTGCGTGTGGATAAAAAAAAACACAAACCAATCGTTTATTTCCTGTGTGCTACTCCAGGCATCCCTTTAATTATCATCACCTTGATTAGGATTCATCTTTTGGGACCCTGGAGCTAATTCAAGCTCACATAGGTTATTCACACCAGTGGGTTCCCCTTGGTCACCATTGGCTGTGAGCTAAAGGGGAGTCTGGGGTGAGTGTTTTCTGTCCAGTCCCTCCGTGCTGCGTAGGCTGACACTGTCTTTCTGCCTGCTCCCACAGGTACCGCAGTGAGAAGGTGACAATCAGTTATGCAGAGTACATGGCCTCCCGCCAGCATTGTTTCCAGAATGGCACCCTTCATGCCCCCCCCCTCTACAATCATTACTCCTGACACACGGCTGCATGACCAGTCCCACTCCCCAGTTGCTGCCAACGGCTATGACATCATCGGGGCAGACGCCTCCTCTTCCTGGTCCAGTTACTTCTATTACTGCACCATTTTATGATGCTAGCTTCCGTTGCCAAGTCTGCCTTCCCACTGACCTGGGGGGAGGGCGAGAGCGTGACAGGACCTCAGGGGCCCAAGCCTTATCTCAGCCTTCCCTCCGAGCGGGGGTTCAGTTGGATTGGGGCTCCATGCCTACGAACTGTCGTGAGGTGCACGAGACCTTTAGGAGTGAAAGTGCTGCTTCGGACTGATCTGTTCCCAGGTGTTACTGACACTCTGGAAACTTGACTTGTTTGTTGTGGAAGCCCCCCAGATCAAGTAGGAGCATTCCCCTGGCAGCCTGGGCAACGGAGTCCAACAAAACATTTTTTAGGTTCTTTTTAAATTTTTTTTAACCTCTGGTATCTGTTGTGTACTGAGAGCTGATTGCAGTCCCCACGCATCACAGGCGGACATCATGATATTGGGGAGGGTTGAACACCTGGATAGCACCCCATCCTCATGGACAGAAAACATGTGAAAAATTAATCCATTATTTGAATAAACCCTTGAAGGCTTTAAGGCTCAGATCCTTGGTAGGTTGGATTCTTGGTGATGAAGCCTGCTATGAAATACAATGCTGTTTTGCCTGTAAGACAGCAACATGGCACGTGCTGTGTACACAGAGGAAAAGATCCTCAAGTGTCCCTGGACAGTCTTTGTTACTACCAAATTTTGTTTCCAAATATTTGTAAGAGATAGAATTAGGGCTGGGGAGGGGTTTGGAGAGCATTGACTGTAGTCATACAAGTGAGACCAGTGACTGAAATTTGTTTTAATTTAAGCTAACAGTCTTGGGGACCTTCCTTTTGATAGAACAGCCACTTTTGCCAGTATGACTGCTGATCTTAGGAGCTGTGAGTGTTCCAGTTTATTCCAGGCCTATGGAATGGTGCTGTTCAGTTTTGCTGGTAAGATTTATCTTACTCAGCTTAGTCAATGCCACATCCAGGCAGTGAGTGGGGAAATCTGTATCACCCAAACAGCATGAAACTTGTGTGCATTCTGTATTTCTTCTCCCGGGGTTGATGATCACAAGGAATACTCTTTTCTGAAAGGAAATTATCAGTTGTTATTCTGCAGCATCATTGAGGGATGTCATAAACTCTAAATTGTGACACTCTTTCAATGACATAACTGGACTTCAGAATACAAATTGGGGTGGGGTTGGTTGGTTGGTTGGTTTTCCAAGCTTCTGGAGGGTCAGTAATGATGGGGGAAGAAAACACGAGTGCATAGCAGTCATGGCTGTTTGGTTGCACACATCTTTAGAGCCTGCTTGTGTGTTGTAATTGGTGTAATTCAGGTGTTTGAAGCCTGAAATTATGCTGTGGTATGGCAGGGAATAGGGCTGGTAGGAAGCTGAGAACTGCAGGTGCTGCTCCTGGTCCAAAGGAAGCAAGGTACAACTTGTGCCATTTTGCTTCATGTTGATGTAGGTCCTGCTGGAGGAGAGAGATGTGAGGGAGATTCCTCTGGGTAACTGTGCAATATTGACCCAGCTTTCCTTCTGTATTGGGTCGTTCCTACAAATTGCCACTTTTCCCTTGTGATGTTGTTGAAAAGCAATTGAAGATCAAAGGGTTGTTCTGTGACTTCCAGCTGCTGAGTCTGGTTACAAACCACTCCAGTTTGTAATGACTCCCCCAGGTGCCGTGTAGTGATGGGGGAGGGTGGGGTCAGCTCCAGGCATACCACTCACCTTTCAGCTGTCAAACAGTATGATACATAGGGCTACACTCATTACTGTTCCAGTGTTCTATGTTAGAATTTAATTTCTAAAAGGTTTAAAAAAAGGCAAAAAAATGGTGCTAAAACTTCACCCCTGAGCACGCTCGGTGAGACTGGTCATGCAGGCATACAGTGCCAGGCTTTTCAACTATACTGTTTCTTTTTCAGGTGTTTGCCCTGTTCTGTGTCTTCAACAGTGTATAGTGTTTTCCTGATTTCAGTTTCTTTGACTAGGGGATGACTAAAGGGTGGGGTGGGGAGGGTTAGTTGTCATTTTTTTAAAGAACAGAATTTTAGGATTGAGTAACTTGGTTGGTTTAAGCCTGAAGTGGGACAGGTGGTTTGGGACTGGGGAAGTCTTATCCTCTCCCACTTCTTTTTCCCCACTCAGTCTGTTTAAAAACAAACAAACAAAACATAAATGCCTCTAAATATGTACTGTGTTCTTGTCTTGTTGCAGTGAGAAGAGAAGCTGGCAGATCAGAAACACTGGTCTGCTGCCTAAGGAACAGGCCCTCTCAGCTTTAGTCCCATAAGGGTCCAGCTGTGAAATCAGTTGAAAACTGTGTCAATAGCTAAGTCAGCTCAGAGAAATGTATGACAAGGACAGGTGGTCTCAGGAAATAATCCCATTTCTAGATCATTACATGGCAGCTATGCATAAGGATGAAAGAGGTGAACTAGGCACAAACTGTAGTTTGGATTTCCTCAAGATGGAGACAACCAAAATCAGTGGCCAATTGGTCTGAGATTTTCTCTGTGGTTTCTTGGCTGGGACAGCTGGTTAGAACCACTCCTCAAAGCAACTGTTACCTGGTTTGATCTGGATTAACTCATCCTTAGAAGCAAGTGCCTTTTGGTCTAGAAGGGCTTATTCTCATGACAACCACAACTGATAAATAATCTCACTGCAATGATGAAATGTCTTTGTTTTACGGTAACTACAGGAGAATGTCTTTGATCACTGGAGTCTGTCAGTGTTGAAATGTTTCCACTGTGAGGTTCTTAATTTTTTTTTTCATGTTGTTCAAACAGTCAATCTCAACTGAAGCCATTTCAGTTTGGGAATGTTATATGGTCAAAATATCACATATCTACAATTTATCAGAACAAAAAAAATCTGTAAGGAAATCTAAGAGTTCATTTTAACCTTTGCACAGAATAATTTGTTTTCATAGTACATTAACAAACCTCTGCAGTCTTCACTGACTATTAGTGCTGTTTTCTGTTTGTATTCAGAAATTACATGTTGTTTTGTTGGGGGTTTTTTTGGTTAATTTATTTCCTTAAAGCAGACCTCTTTTGACCTACAGTGCAGAGACGTCAGACCAATTCTTTATATTACACTTGGTTGCCTCCTACCTATATAATAATTTCTGAGTGTAAATAATTGAACTCTATCCTCTAATGAAGTATTGTAGAGAATAAATCATAATGGATAAAGATTATTTGTACTGTCCTCTTTACACGAGTTCTCACAGCCTTTATGGGGCATAAGATGAAATTGTTCTTATCTACAAAAACAATATATTACAATAAACAATATATATGAATAGCAAACCTGTAAATTACACCACATATTCAAGGGAGGTTGCCAGAGGGGGGTGACAGCTGTCTGGAAACACACCAATAATCAAACAGGCTCACTACAAGAAAGCAAGGAAAAACAGTAGGAAAATTAAAACCAAATATTAAATATATTTTATTAATAATGGCATAGCAGTGTCTTTGTATCCTGAAATAATGTTTGCATGACAATAACTTTGTATCAGTTGTCATGATGGTGAAATGTATAAAGTACATACATAGTACTGTAAATCTTTCTGAAACTCAAAATTGTTCTTTTGGGATTTTGTCTTCTAAATTGAACTGAGAACAAATTGTCCATACTTTAGGGCTATAGTCTTCAGGTGATCTAAAAACCTTACTTCAGAGGAATAAAACACCCATCTTTTCTAGATTCTTACTATTTTAATTTTTGCTTTGAAGCAGAATTAACTGAATTGTAGAATAGTTTTGATTGGATCTCTGGCTTACATGTTTTTTCCATACATTTACAGATAATTGTTAACTTTTTATCTATGGGAGCTGTATAGTTAGAGATGCTACATTATCTGCTTGTGGCTCTTGGGAAGGGCAGCCCTGGATGTCAATAAACAGCTTAAAACCCTAAAAAACCACCAACCAAACCAAGGGGGAGGGGAGTTTCGACTTAAATATGCCTGAGAAGCTCATTTATCTCAGTAGAAATACAAAGCAAAAACCTATTTTCAGGTGCTGGTACTAGGAAGGCTAGAAAGTCAATTCCTTAGGCAATGTGAGGCAGATGCTGTGACTAACGTGATTTCCAGGTGAATTCCAGCTGGATTTCCTTGTGAATTCTGAAATTACCCATATCCCTACCATCCACTGCTCTCATGTGCCCAGGGGAGTTACCAAGTGTATTCTCTCAGCTTTGTTGGCAGGAATACAGTGGCTTCATTTGTGTATTTTAGTGCCATATGCTTTTCCTAGTTGATTTTTTATTTTTTTTGGTTTCCTATTGAATCAGACATAAACTCTTTGTCTGCTGTCTTTCATCAGAGGTTGTTCCCTGCACGTTGCATTCCGTGACCACAGGAACTCTCAGCAGCTCACAGGGAGGATGAGGCCAGGTAGGAGGGTGTGCATGTGACTGCACACTGAAATAGGTCAATCCAGGCTAAATATAAACCAGGATAATTCTCCTGGAAACAGTTTCTTTTGTTGTTACTTCTGTTTGAAATAAGAAACAAAATGAATTAGTCATGTAGCACCAAACCAAAATTATAGAAACTTCTAGAGGATACTTCAAAGGAAGAATACTAGCTTTTTATTTTTTTTAAACACAAAAAATAAATTTGTTTTATCTGTGATGGAAAATGCCATTTTTATATTGAAGATAAAAATGAAAATAAGAACACTTACCTATACATCTCAATAAATTAACATGTACACTGATAGTACATGGAGCAGTAGGATAGGAAAGTTCCTGAGATGGTTTTGCCACAGTCTGGGAAAAGATGACTTGTGAATATGTTTGATGATGACTCTCAAAACACAGCAAGCACAGAAGAGTATTGCTACCATGTTCTTTAAAACAAGTATATAATTCTACAAATTGAACAGTATCCAGATTATTGAACCATATGTTTTTGTATGGTCAGCTAGACTGCTCTTATAGTCAGATTAATTCTGGCATAAATTATCTATTATACAACCACTTGATAACGTCATATATGTATTTAAAAACTTAACAGATCATGTAGTTTTGCATTCAGAGTCTTACTATGACTTTATTACTGGACATTAATATAACTTCACTTTGCTCATACATGTTCATTCATTATGGTTTTGGATATATAATTTTAAATGGAGTAAAAATAAAGGTAAAATGGTGTGAAGACCTAAACCTGAAGAGTTGTACTTTAAGTACACAGATGAAAATCAAACACATCTTGTGCAATGCTGGCTACTGTGGCACATGGTGCTCTCAGTGGGTGGTTATTTCCACAAGGATCTACTCCTATCACACTGGCACTCCACAGAAAAGACATAATTACTGTTAGAAAGCTTAAAAAACTCATAGAAAAATCACATTTCTTCTGCTGATGAATTAGAAGGAAAGCATATTACAAAATAGGTTTATGCTAGTAACAGGATATCCTTGTTGTTAGTTGTTCCTACATTTGATTACACATAGATATTTTGTAAAGTCTGTGTAGGTGCAATTAGTTGTTCCAGGATCTGTGTTTAAACTGTGGCAACACAGGAATTACCATGATAGCTCTGTCTGACAATCTGCTGCTACTCAATACCATTGAGTCTCCAGCAAGGATCAAAGCTTTTTGCCCTGGAATATGGAATATTAGAGACTGTTCATGATAAATTATGTTTGGCCAAGTATTCTTTTTTTCCAATAGGTTTATTTTAGGATGTCACCAGTAAAGCTGCCTGAAAGTTCCTTTAGTCAGTGACTATTTTAATCAAGATCACCTTACTTTCCTATGCATATTTTGTTGATAAATGCCAAAACAGTCATCATTAGTGAGGAAGAAGCCAGTGCATTTTAAAAATAACAAAAGGTCAGGTAGTCTGCCACGTTTGGTTTATTGCAGCAGCTGAACAATACTTTGGGGTTTATAAGTTTATTTTTTAAATTCTTTAAAAAAAAAAAAAAAAGGTGGGGGGAAGCAGCTTCCATTCAGGAACATTTATATTTTGCTCTTGAGACCTTAACCAAACAAAACAATCTTTCATGATAGCCTCTTTAACTGTACCTGTAAAATCTTGGTTTTGTATACTTAATTAGAATGGATCCTTGGGGGGAAACAAAAAGGGAAATTAATAACTTAAACCTCTGTAAGCTACCTCCTGCTCTGAGAAACACAACGTTCTGAGTTGAGGGGTTATTTGAGAAGCCAGCAGGATTCCAAGTGATTTTAAATGCTTCTCTCCTCAATCTGGCATGGATCTCTTTGTTTTCTCGTAAGCCTAATTGAAATTGTTTAATTTGCCAGATGTTCCCCAAGATATTTCCATTCCATGTTCTTCAATGTCTTTCTGCTTGTATCACTTAGCAAATTACTTTCCAATCAGTTTCTCTGCTATGCTCATTATCCAGATAACAACTATTAAAAATCTATTATTTGATCTCTTCATATTCTTCTAATTTATTTTTAATTCATTCCTTTTCCCAGCATTCAGGAAACCAAGTTTATGAGAACAGGAGTGTTTTCATCATAAATCCTTCAACAGTCTATTTTTGTCTTTCTTTAAGGGCACAGGATGACATAGTAAGGGCTGATAAGATGATTACTCTAAGAGTCTTAGATTAGGCACTTACATATGAGATCCCTAGGGAAAACACTACTCCATAAGTTATTTTGCTGGCCGTGTTGGGAGAACTATCTTAATTTTCAGCCTGCCCATGACTTTTAGCGGTCTGTAGATTGCTTCTGGATAGTCTGAAAATTAACCTTCCTCATGAAGCATGTTATTTATGATATCAATACTCCCTCCTTACAGCCCGAGGTCTATTAATCACAGTGAGCTAGACAGAAACTCTGGCACAATCACAGTTCTCCTAAGGTTAGGGTTTGCTGTCCAGCTGGAGGATGTCCCAGTAGTGAAATGGAGCTGGTTGTAGCTGCCTGATCCACTGGTGGGAATGAAGATGGATCTGATGCCTCGGTGCTCCTGGGCAGACGGATGCTGCTGTGCCGTCTGGTGAGGGGCACCAGCGCAGTTTGGAGCTCTCTGGTTATTTCCTAGAGGACAGAGCAGAGGAGTTTGCTCATGCAAAGGACGAGTACTGTTCCTCTCAGTGTCCCCACACTGCTGCTCTCGGGCCCTGGTTCGTGCCTCGTAAGACTCTGGGTTCACGATCACAGAATCGATTAGGTTGGAAAAGACCTCTGAGATCATCGAGTCCAACCTTTGAGTGAAAACCACCGTGTCAAACAGACCATGGCACTGAGTGCCACCTCCAACCTTTCCTTAAACACCTCCAGGGACAGTGACCCCACCACCTCCCTGGGCAGCCCACTCCAATGTCTAATCACCCTTTCAGTGAAGAAATTCTTCGTGATATTCAACCTAAGCCTCCCCTGGCACATCTTAATACCGCGTTCCCTCATCCTGTCGCCTGCGAGAAGAGGCCGACCCGCACTGGCTACACCCTCCTGTTAGGGACTTGCAGGGTCTTGGTCTGTCACAGCTCTTTACCTCTGTTCATACATAAAACGTTCAGCAGCCCACTGCTTTCCCTCTCTAAAAGCAGCTAATTACTAAGCGAGCTTAAACACACCTCTGAGGGCTATTTTGTGGGGGCAGCACTCAGCCTCCCTGCTCCCGCTATTTCCCCTCGGTGCCCCACAGCGGCAACCGAGCACTTTTATCCTCAGCGGCGCCCAGGGTAGAACCGGCCCCCAGCCCTTCAGAGAGAGGGAGAAGCAGCCGCGGCCTCAGCGCTCACACGGGCAGAGCCTTCAACCGCCACGGGGAGCAGAGTCCTCAGCCCTCAGGCGGGCAGAGCCCTCAACCCCCACGGGGAGCAGAGCCCTCAGCCCTCACACGGGCAGAACCGTCAACCCCCACGGGGAGCAGAGCCCTCAGCCCTCACACGGGCAGAACCCTCAACCCCCACGGGGAGCAGAGCCCTCAGCCCTCACGGGGAGCAGAGCCCTCAGCTCTCAGGCGGGCAGAGCCCTCAACCCCCACGGGGAGCAGAGCCCTCAGCCCTCAGGCGGGCAGAACCTTCAACCCCCACGGGGAGCAGAGCCCTCAGGCGGGGAGAGCCCTCAGCCCTCAGGCGGGCAGAGCCGTTCCCGCTCCCGCCCTCCTGTGAGGGGGGGCCGCCCTTTCCGCCGCGGCTTTCCGGCGATGGCGGCGGGCGGCAGCGACCCGCGGGCGGCAGACGTGGAGGAGGACGCCTCGCAGCTCGTCTTCCCCAAAGGTGCGAGCGGGAGCGGCGAGGAGCCGGGGGTCGGGTGGTGGTTTACAGGGTGAATACCCTCACAGCGGCCGCTTGTGAGGGTACGGGCCTCGCCGAGCGGCACGGTGGAGCGGAGCGCTGCTCAATGCCCCTCCACCAGCTAGTAAGCGCCGAGTGTTAAAAAAATCAGGATAATAAATGATCTGTATGTTTTTAAGAATCTCACGATTTCTAGGATATGGCGGTTCTTAGGTGGGTCGCTACGTGTGTACGGTATTTAAAAAAAAAAAAAAATCCTGTTAGGTTATAGTGAAAAGATTATTAGTTTTTGATATCAGCTTTTTCAGTAATGTTTTTTGACACAGGAGTTCTTCCCTGTGAGGGTGGTGAGGCCCTGGCACAGGTTGCCCAGAGCAGCTGTGGCTGCCCCTGGATCCCTGGAAGTGTCCAAGGCCAGGCTGGATGGGGCTTGGAGCAACCTGGGACAGTGGAAGGTGTCCCTGCCCATGGCGGGGGCTGGAATGAGATGGGCTTTAAGGTTCCTTCCAACCTAAACCGTTCTGGAAATCTGTGAACACTGCTGCAGTTAGGAAACCAGCTGTCCAGATCCAGAGTTGGTAACTATGGACATTTACTATCTGTGTGGTTTTTTCCTAGAAAATTAATTCAGTATTAATTCTAGAAAAGTATTTACACTTCAGAGTCACCTTAAAAAAAAAGGGGGGGGGGGGGGGAAATGGATACCATGCTGTATAGTTGAGTTATGAACAACAGGGAAGTTCTGAAAGACTATTTTTTGTATTTTTTAATGCTAAAATCTCATGTTTAGCCCAATCTGATTTACTGCTCAATGCAAAATGAGATTTGCCAGCCCCTTTCTAGCAGTCCCTATATTTATTTGTATAAAACAGTGCTGTCAGGCACTCTGGGATGCAGCCTCTGACCCTGTTGCTTTGAACAGCTCATACTGTGATGTTGAAAGATATTCTTGTTATTGGAATACATATAGTGGTTATGGTGATGATGAATGAATTCAAAGTTGGCTAAAAGGTGGGGGCAGAATTTTTAAGATTGGTTAAATTTCTTTTTTTTCTGGTAATAAAATTTCAGTAGGTCAATTAACTTTTCAAGTAAATGAGGCCTTTTTAAAAACATTCAACAGCATTCATATTTACTTCAAGAGCTCAGAGACTTCTGAAGACTGTAGCATCACTTCTGAATTTTGTGGAGTTTTAGAGCTATAAATATTTTTTTCTGTATCAAGTCATTCATTACTTCTGCCAAAATTGGGTGAAGAAAACATACTGCACAAATATGAAAAAATCTGAATGTTAGGGCTGCAAGTGTAAAATACATGGTCAAAAAGACAAACACCTTGGGCTGTCACTCAAAGTGTAATTTTTATCAGCATTTTCAGTATGAAATGCTGCCCAGTCATCGGTGAAAGGGCTCACACAACTGCCACGAAAGACATTTTCACTTCTTTATTACCCAGAGCTAAATGACATACAGAACTTGTTCAACTCCCCTTTTCAAACACAATCCACCTTTCTTCACGCCGGCGTTCTCTCGTTTGAGTGCAGAATTCGAGACTGCGGAAACTCTCCTGAATTCCGAGGTGCACATGCTGCTCGAGCACCGCAAGCAGCAGAACGAGAGCGCCGAGGACGAGCAGGAGCTGTCGGAAGTCTTCATGAAAACCTTGAACTACACAGCGCGCTTCAGCCGCTTCAAAAACCGCGAGACCATCGCCAGCGTGCGCAGGTGGGTGGGGAAAGTCGGGGTGTAACCAACGCTGTGTTAGAGAGTTGGGTCCCTAACATTGGTCCTGCTTTACAGAAGTACGTTTTAGTGGTGTTGCATGATTTGTTCCTTGATTCTCTGCCTTTTGTCTCTCTAACGAGGCAAGAAGTTCTCGATGGAGGGTTATAGTTTGTCCAGGTCAAGCCTTCTGAACGGCTTTGTTTTCAGTATTTCACTGACAGCTGATTGCATTAAATGGGAGGGTTTTTCTAGACTTTGCAGAATAATTCAGGGGAAGTGGAGTTAGCAGATAGGATTTTATTTTTTCCTCTATGCATTTATATAATGAGTCTTTTCTCCTGAAAAAAATTACTTCAGTGCCAAAAGCAGCGTGCAAAAAGATTAACATTTGCTTCAGTTTAAGCCCCTTCGTATTTCTGTCTTGTAATTCCATCAGACTGTTGTCTTTCCTTACAGCTTACTGCTCCAGAAGAAGCTCCATAAGTTTGAATTGGCATGTTTGGCTAACTTGTGTCCTGAGACAGCCGAGGAAGCAAAAGCTCTGATTCCTAGGTAAGCACTTACATATTGCACAAAGACTGCTGTATGCTTCCCTGTGACCTAAAGCCAGCCATGCCCTGGTACTCTCTCTTCAATCCAACTCCCTTGGTGGAAGAACATTTGGTCTTGGTCTTTCTTCCCCTACCCACTGATGTGACAGCAACACACTTTGTACATGTCCCTAATGCTCTTCTGAGAGCTTTTACTGGATCAAGTGTAAACCTCTTAAATTGGGGTTCTTAGCTGGCTGTGTTTGTGTTCCTTGGAGTTTTTTTCCATTGCAGCAAATGAACTGTTTTGTGGATAATGTAGGGGGGAGCAGTAGCTTCTTCATGTCTTGATTGGTTACCTCATGGCCTGAGATAGAGGAGGGAATGAAACACTCATCTGAATCACAGTTTCTTCCTTATTTGTCATTATATAAAAGAGAAGGCTTTGGGATGACCTACCTGTGGGCTCTCAGTACCTGGAAAGAGCCTACAAGAAAGATGGAAAGAGACTTTTTACAAGAGTAGTGACAGGACGAGGGAATGGCTTCAACTGAGAGTAGGTTTAGATTGGATACTGGGGAGAAATTCTTCCCTGTGAGGGAGGTGAGGCCCTGGCACAGGGTGCCCAGAGAAGCTGTGGCTGCCCCATCCCTGGAAGTGTCCAAGGCCAGGCTGGATGGGGCTTTGAGCAATCTGGTCTTGTGCAAGGTGTCCCTGCCCATGGCAGGGGGTTGGAATGAGATGATTTTCAAGGTCCCTTCCAACCCAAACCATTCCATGATTTTATGTTAAGATTTCGTAGCAAGAATGGACTGGCTCATGATCATGCAGCTACACGGACTTCATGTAGAGGCCTGCTTACACCTGCCTTGCCTTTTTAGAAAACACATTTTGAAATTACTCAGCAGAAGGTTCTGGGAAGAATGCAGTTTCGTCATGTAAAGAAGAAGCAGTGCATAGGGATTAGAGCACTCTTCATACAGTGATGTTACAGGTGGATCCTGGTGGTTACAGTTGGGTGATGGTGTGTTGAGACTGACAGGAGAGAGTAAGGACTGAAATGAATCAAGGGGGGGAGATTATATCTGAAAACTTCTATGTCCCCTTATTGCTCTTACCTTGCAGCCTGGAGGGCCGGTTTGAAGATGAAGAATTACAGCAGATTCTCGATGACATTCAGACTAAACGCAGCTTCCAGTATTAAGGTTAACCCTCAGCCCCTTTATCTGAGCAGAAAAACCTGAGGACTTGGGCTGTTTCTCAGCCCTCTGGATCAGTCCAGCTCCCGGCTGAGCGAGGGTGGTGGTGGATGCAGGGTGCTCCAGTGCTGTGTTGCCACAGGTGCATTCAGACTGGAGATCAGCATTGTCCTTTTTGGTTTGTTACACGTGTTTGTTGGCAAGGAACCCCTGTATTGTGAGAGCAAAGAACCTGAAAGGCCTTTTCCTAGTGGCTCAAGTATTTGTTTCTTCCCTAATCCCTCTCTCCAGTTTGTAAATTTTCAACGTTTTTGGTTTTTAGCAGAAATATAAATGAGATTTCGTGGTTTTTAGGAACTTCTAAAGGATGCAGAAACTTGTTCTTGGTTCTCAGAAGGTTCAGTGATCAATATCTGTGGTGTTTTTTGTTTGTTTGTTTTATTGTTTCATTGGGACAGTGAATTTTTACAGCTTCAATATTTTTCTATTATTGTTTAGTGTAAATTAAAAGATATTTTAAATTAAAGTTGTGTGTTTTATAAACATTAGGTACATATTATGGTTTTGTTAATAAGGACCTCTTTAGGAGATAGATCCTGGAGATCTGGGGACTCCAAGAGTGTAATAACCCAAGTGCAGTTTAGGACAGATCAGAGGTGTTACTATGATCTCAGTGAGAAAGCATTGGGGCAGCATCTCCTTCTCTGCTCCCCTGTTCTGTGCCAAGTGATTGCAGACACCCAATCTGTATCCTGCTACAGAAAGAAAAAGGTGAAAAAACACAATAATTTTGATGTTAACACAGCCAGGTATGCACCCCTGGAGGGATGGACTCCTTGACTAGGTCGCTAACTGCCCTAATTCTGAGATGGAACCAAACCATAAATAATGTGACACAGTGGAGGGCTGGCTCCTGGTGCAGCCTGTGGGAATCAAACACAGTATTACCAGAGCTCAGCTGCTGGGAGATTCACAAATCTTTTAGTTGAAAGGAATGTTCTTTTGTTTAGGATAAACTTCTTAAACAAGCCCTTTCAAGTCTTGTAATTTTACCACCATGGCAGAAAGAAGGAAAATTTTACAGGAAAGAACGCTGGGACAAAGAGGCAGCAGATGTGTTAAGACACTATTTGTGATGATAAGCAATAGTCTCACTGATGTTGCAAAAGGGAGAGAAATAAAATATTATTTCAGGTCTTACTAGAAATGTAATGCTGCTGTGCTGAGAGGCTGTACTGGTGTGTGACAACTGCTTGGGCTCACCTCACCTGGAGCACACTGCCTCAAACAGATTTGTGTGTGAGCTGGGGTGGCAGTGGCTGCTACAAGCCTATCAACCACACATGCATCTAACTGACCACAGGAACTCTAACAGGGTCAGAGTAATTATAACTGAAGAAGAAAAAACCATCGCTATTTTGAAAAGCTTAGTGTCCCCTTTTGATAGAGCATATGCTTCCCTGTAGCTGCTCCTGCTGAACCAGGTTTGCTCTGTAAAATGTTTCTGTTCAAGCAGCTTTGAGACATTTTCATCTAAACACAGACTCTTAGGTCTTAATCACAACTAATTCAGGGGAAAAAAGCCATTCTGCACCCCATTATCTACACTCCCGCGTTAGGTGCCTTTGTAAGCACCCTTAGGACCACCAAGGAGGAGTGTAACAGACCTAGTGATATGTAAATTATCTCAGGACTTTCCACTGTCCTACACAAATAGATTACTATGAGCCTCGAGATTAGTAGGTTTTGCTTGTGTTTCAAAGCCCGGTAACGGGGACAGAGAACGGAATCACTGAATCAACTAGGTTTGAAAAGACCTCTGAGATCGCGTCCAACCTCTGAGCGAACACCACCCTGTCAACTAGACCATGGCACTAAATGCCACCTCCAGTCTTTCCTCAAACACCTCCAGAGACGGTGGCTCCACCACCTCCCTGGGCAGCCCACTCCAAAGGTACTTCTGGGAGCCACACAAGGCGGACTGGTGTTGTAGCGCCTGGGAGTTTGGTGAGCGTGAGAGTTAACACTCTCACAGAGCGAGAGCACAACACGGAGCGGCGCACAACGCGGCTGTGTCCAGAAGCAGTTACCGCTCTGGCCGCCGGCAGTGCCCCTTTCGGCAAGCTGGAGCCGGCCGGCCCGGCGGGTCCCGGCCCGGCGGCCCTGAGGGAGCCTGGGCACCCCCTCCGCCCCCGCCGGGCGCCCTGCGCATGCGCGCAGCGCCGCGCGCCTCCGCCCTGTAAT
>VZSE01013413.1:49251-120864 GCA_013398275.1 Promerops cafer
CGGCCGGGACAGGGCGGGGGCCGCCGGCGGGAACAGGGGGTCCCCGGGCCGGGGCTCCCTGGGGAGCGGCGAGAGCCGAGCTGGGGCCCAGCGCCGCGGCCGGGCCCCGTGGTGGATTGTGCTCGAGGGCCGGGCCTGGAAGCGACAGCAGGGCCCCATCCACTTTACTGCACAGGTGTCTGTTGCTGGCTTCGCTCGAGTCTCTCAATCCTGGCTTTCTCTACTTCTTTTAATTTTATTATTTTTAAAAAATATTTTTCTTTCCTCCGCTCTGGGTCCGAGCGGAGATCGGGTTGTGGCTGCTTTGAAGATAGGGCTGGGAAGCTCTGGCTATTACGGACCGTGTTAGATACCTCGAATTTTTTACTTATGTGGTCCTTTACAAGGGTAATCCTCTACGTATTAAGGAGACAGGAATAAAAAGCCACAGACGTAATATTTAAGGTTAGTATTTAAGCTTCTCAGATGCTAAGTGAGATAACCTCTTTTGCCAGTAAAGAACGGTCTTAGTTCTATAGGACTAATAAACATTGGTAAAAGGATGTGAAACTATTATTTTCGGTTTTCTTATGGATCCCGAGAGGGCTGTTGCTCACGTTTTGTACTGTACAACAGCACTGTTGTTAGAGTACGTTCCCTGCAATGGAATAACACACAGCCGTGTGCCGCAGACACTTGCTCCTGCTGGCATAGTGGAGGGGCTGATGATCATGTGGTGTCACATTCCACTGACTGAGACTCATCAGCCTGTGCACGGCTACCAAACCTAGGGAACGTGTTCAACTTGCAAAAAAAGCTCAGCGTTTTTCCCTTGGAGAGAACTCATTACACTTCCTGCCTTCTTAGAGGTGTATGTTATTTCTCTCGTGCCAACTGTTAGCTTTTCGTTATGAGTAAATAGTTGTATAGTCTCAAACACAGTATTTTTAACATTAGCTGTTGCTTGAACACATCTGTCTGACAGAGGTGTCATAGGTAAGTAGTTCTGTGCTCTACAAATCTTGTGCCTCATTATATCCTTGCTTGCAGTTTGTGAGTACTATTTAGGAATCTATTTTTCTGTGTAGGCAGTAGTCCTTCATCCTTCTTGCAGCATTTTTTTATTCTTTTATGCTTAACTCAGTGCTCTAACTTTTATGCTTAACTTATGCTCTATCCTTCCTTTAAGAGAGGTAATATTGTGTGTCAGAGAGTTTATAGTATGCAAAAAGTGTTGTGCCAAAATACTTCAGGGTTCCCTGCCCCTAAGTTCTTTTTCAAGTAAACTGACATTTACTTCTCAGTGATTTGCTGCAATATTCTGCCATCATCTTACTCTAGGAATATATAATTATGAAACATGTTTCAAAAATCTGATTCTTAACATCTTGTTCAGTTGTGTTGTAATAGTTCTAATGAGAAGATCTGAAAATGTAGATACTAAAAATAGAGGAAAGTATTGAAAGATTGTGGGAAGAAAAAAACCTTAGAGCTGCAGAGAATGTTAGGTGTGAGTAACTACTCATAGAGCTGCTAAAACCTTTTGTCTTAAATATCAGTCACTACAAACAGTGACAGCCATTCCTGAAGTGTTGGTCCTCCATTGAACCCTTGGAGCAGTAAATATTAGACTGTTTGGACTGTTGGAATTGAAAATTTCTTATCAGTTCTGTGTCTGTGATATCAGCACAGGAAGTAAATGCCTAGTAATCCAAAACTGTGCTTGAGATAGAGGCACTAGGAATGCCTTCTCTTGCTGCAGCAGAGAGACCTTGATCTGAGGAGGGGATAAGAAGTCTCCTGGTTTGTTCCTGTCCCTAGCAGAGGATTCTGACTCACCTGAAAAGAACAGTCATGGAAAAGACATTAGGCTGAGTAGCCATATGGAAGGAATACAGTTTAAATCTGTACTGTGATGATTCTGTGCAAAATACTTCATTTTGTTCATCTGCTAGCCAGTTATCTAGGGAATTTCAAGAGTGGTTCAGTAACCCTGGAAATGGAAATTATTTTGGCCTTGTTCAGATAGAGGTTATAATTTAGAAAACTACTTGTAAAAACAAGCCAGAAGCTATCTGCAGTGTGTTTTGAGAATTTTACAAAATTTGTTCTTTATTTGCCGTGTTTACATTCCTGACACTGGATTGTTATGTTATTGAAAGTAAAAATACAGATATGTGGGCCTGGTTGGTGTAGTGAATACAGAAACTGAACATTGCTAGAGCGTGGTGGTGGGGAGGAGATGTGCCAAGGGTCTTTCAAAAGATTAAAACCTTAAGATAACCTTGGGGTTTGTTTCTTATCATTCTTACCTGTTTTTCTATGTAGGCAGTAGTCCCTCATCCTTCTTGCAGCATATTTTTATTCTTTTATGCTTAACTCAATGTTCTAACTTTTATGCTTAACTTATGCTCTACCCTTCCTTTAAGAGAAGTAATATTGTGTGTCAGAGAGTTTGTAATATGCAAAAAGTGTTGTGCCAAAATACTTCAGAATTCCCTGCTCCTAAGTTCTTTTTCAGGTAAACTGGCATTTACTTCTCAGTGAGAAGTTTTAATTTAGAAAATACCTGCAGGTAAGAGCAGAGAAGTAGAGTTTTTGATAGCTAACTAGTTTTTATTTGTTTTGCTAGTAATTTTACTTCAGTTTGCAGCATTCATGGTCCCCTATTTTCCAAACGGTGCTAAACTTCCCAGCAATCTGTTCTTGCTCACTAGTATTTAAAAAAGTTACCCAGCATTTCATAATGTCACTTCTGGTTCAGCCTGCTCTCCACACTCAGGCTGGGAGTACCAGTCATGCTGTTGTGAAACCTGAAGTGGAGATGGAAGTGTATATTTAGCAGGCAAGCAGCAAGCTGGTTCCTCTGGTGGGGTAATAGTACTTCTGCTACCACGTTTGCTGTCGGGGCAGTGCCTTTGCAGTGATTGCAGGTCCTGCTTAGGGCTGTGCAGTGATCAGGGGCTCGGTCTGCACAGCACGCTCTGCGTGTGCAGGGATGCTGGAGATCAGGGCTGTGAAACTCACTTAACTGATACTGCTCCTCTTCTGCCTCTGCACCAAAGCTGGCCTTCTGTTCCAAGCACTTGCACTAATTGGGGCTTACATCACATTTTCTCTCACCAGCAGAAGGAAAGACTCTACAGTATTGAACATCACTGTTGTCTAACCTTGATAAAGCTTGTGTTGTTTCAAACAATCACATACAAGTGTTCTTACACATGTAGGTAGAATATAAATTAAAAGTATGAGCAGTTTTTCACATTCTTTAGACACAAATGAAAACATTTTTTCCTCTCTTATATGTTGCATCAAGTAACCCTGGTACATTTTTTTTCTATCAGTAAAGGAGTTAGAACTTTATCTTCATTTTTCCTTTAAATAGGATTTTTTTTTCATACACTGTTGTTAAATCTGAGCACTTCCAGTTTTCTGTTCACTTTGTTAGTTGATTTTGATGCAAAGAACAATAACATGTCATATGAGCTCTTTGGTGCTATTTAATTAGTCTTCAGTACTGTGAAGCATATTGGTTCAACGAAATAAATTCTATTAACTTTTGAAGCTTTCAAAATATTATCAGTGTAGTTGTAAATTTTATTTAACCTATAATTTTAGGTCCTTTTAAATAAAATTGTAGTATTCTTCTGTCTGTCCAGAAGGCGATGCAGTGGTGCAGGCAGCTGTACAGGGGGACCCTTTCTGTGAGCAGAAATAGAGTGTTTGTGTTTAGTCTGGCTCACTTTTCTGGTTTCGCCTGGATGTTAAACACAGGTTCTGGAACCAGTGAGGTGGGAAAGAGAAGGTGATGGCAGATCCCTGTCTCTGCCATAGCTCTGACCTGGGGTGCACTGGGTGATGGTGAGCGTGTTGAGAGGCAGCATGCACAGTTCTGATCTGACAGATCAGCTCTTCTGAAAATGCATCCCTAAAATTACAGTCATGTCTGCAGTACCAGGTTTTAAGCCGAAGCAGTCGGTCACAAAGTTTGCAGTTTAGGTGGCTCTTAGTCACTCACCTGTGACCCTACCCAGCAGTGAGTGCCATGGAGTTCAGCAGTCTGGCGGGATAGGCCAAAAGCAGTTTTGCCACTAGAGCCATAGATTTGTTGGCACTGATCAGTTCTCTATAATAATGTTTTATATAATTCAGTCTGAGCACAGGGGTACATGAATTAATCCATGTTTCAGCAGTTTAAGCATTTGAAGATTTCTTTAAATCATTATCCCAAATCCAAAAGAAACACTGTACAAAAGAATAAGTTAATGTGTCTTTTTTTAAAAGAGCCCAGAGACTGGATTACAAGGAGTCTTTAGTAGTTTATGTGTTTGGTATAGTTTGGACAGCACAGTAACTCGTATTTGATTTACTGTGGGTATAGGAGTATTCATCTGCAGTTTTGGCTTTGATAGGAGCTGCACTTAGAGCTGGTTAAGCAGCACCACAGCTCCAGCTAATGGAAGTGCTGGAGTTACAGCCTGAAGGCTGTGGACCCGTGCAGTAATCTGGCATGGCATTGCCAAGTGGTAATGCCTGCTTCCCCTGCTTCTGATCCTTTGGTTTTCCTCCTGGGTCAGTGGAGTCATTCCCTGGAATTCTCAATAGTCAGGTGCCTGACAGGCTGCTCTGAGTTTTGCCCAGTGTTAGCTGAAGTGTTAGCATAACACTGAGCAGTTTTTTAGGTGCACGTCCAGTGTGCTCATCAGATGTTTATGTTGGCTTGAAGGAGGGGTCATGGGAGGGAACACACAGCTGGGGTCAAGCCAGGGCTGCTTTGGTTTTGGTCTCAGCAGTTTTAGTTTGGATTTGGGTCATCTCAGCAACTCAGTGCTGAAGTTCCCTCAGCAGCTATTGCTGCACTTACACTGTGCGGTCACCAGAAGCAGCAACCCCTTGTCCTCCTTCCCCCATCCCCATAAAAATCACCACTTACCTTTGAAAATGTCTTCCTATTGGGCCAAGTTTGTAAGCAACCCATTGCACCTCTGTGCAGAGACCAGTGAAATGTTACTGTTCTACCACAAGAAAAACTGGGGATTGTGCAGAATTGCAGGAAGGAGGAGTGCAGACTGAATGAGCCTGTTTATTCTGCAATGTTTGCACTGTTTCTCAATTACAGAGTTTGGAGCTAAAGTCATACTAGAATCAGTCATCAAACTATATTTTGCAATCTTTTTCTGTGGATGGATGCAGATATTTTGGTCTCCTTAGCAAATCTAAACCTAATAAATGAAGTAGCTATTTCTAGTAATATCTTTGTAGATTCCTGACTAATATAAATCACAGCTGCCAAGCTTTCTGTGTAGTAAGATGAAAATACTGGCCTAGAACTGGTGATGAAAGTGCTGCTTTTGACAGGGAAACTTGCTGATATTCTCAAGGCAGGAGATATGAAGTAGGAAAGAAATGCCAAGGGATTTTACACTTTTGGAGAGCTTTTGAAACAGAAGCTCTCTGGTGATGTGCAGTTCTACTGAATTGTTGTTCTCATGGGGAGCTGGGTGACTCTTGTCTTGAGGGAGAATCTGACACTGAACCCTTTCTCCTTGAAAGGCTTTGTGTGAGCTTGACTTTACTGAGAAATGTATTGATACAGAAGATGATCACATGCTTTTATTGAACTCTACTAAATGCTAAAAGCAAAGGCTGTTTACTAAAGAATTTAAATGTGGCTTTTTTAGCAGTGTGTGTGTACATATATCTATACATATATATTCATATATATATATGAATTTATTTGCATTTGCATGGCTTGTAATCCACAAGCCAAGACCAGAAGACATTCCTGGAACAAACTGGCTCTGTGATTCCAGGTAAAAGAGTGCATTTCTAATTAATTTTCAGTTGTACGAGATGTGTATACATCACCCATCAGTTTAGAAAGTGTTCTAGTATTGAAAGTTTCTTGTTATAGAAGAAATATCTAGGTTGGTTATGTTTGAAAATAGGTGAAAATTTCTGACAAAACTTAGGACTACTTAAGTGATATCTATAATTTTATACACTGGGAGCTTGAAACTACAATAAACAGCACTGTTTATTTTTTCCTGTTGTTTGTTCCTCATGGGATTGAACATTTTCTAGCCTGACCACCAGCAAACATGGGTTATGCATTAATCTTCCACACCAAACTATGGCAAAAGAATAGTTTGCATATATGCTAGACTTTCAAATCTTAACTGAAGCAGATAGTGAGAAGCTACAGTTCTGAAGATCTTCACGTAAATAATCTGCAGTCAGAACTTTATTTGATCAGAATAGTTTTAGAAGTGCTGTTTTCTTTGATTCCTTAATTTAGCAGGTGTTCGATCAGATTTGTTGTTGGGTTTTTTGTTTTGTTTTTAACTCCTTGGCTTCAACAGTAAGACAGAAATGGGGAGCATTGATAATTAGCAGGGTTCATCAGCTTTGTTTAGCAGCATTGTGTGATTCAATAGTGTTTGAATTGTTTGCTGCAATTCCACTACTTTTGCTTAACGATGTCTCTTCATTAGCTAAGTCTAGGCATAACAACTGTAGGTATAAATTTGCATATTTTGCTATAAACATAGTTGCTAATTTAGCTACTCTGCTGTTGGGGCAGATAACAAATTTCTGTCTTGGATAAGTATGTGTGCATCTGCTACATCTTTTTATGAAAAGAGCATAAAAAATCCCTTAAAAGCTTCTTGGATATTGTGAAGAAAACATTGTAGGGTAGTATGTTATAGGCCATTTATTCTGCAGTGTGGATGTATGATTGTTTAGTCTCTTCTTAATTGAATACATGAGCTGTGTAAATAACCTTGAGGTGCCCAGAAGATGAGGGCTCTGTTGCACAGTCTCCACTTCTGGATGCAGGTTAGGGTATGGACATCGGTGGTGAAGGGATTTTAACATTAAAATATGCATCAAAATAAAAAGTTCTTTTATCTTGGAGTTTCTACTGAAGTATAAAATATCTTTTTGAAGAGAGAAGTAGAAAAAGGGCCTTTGAAATACAGTTAGTAACTGCTGAAAAACATTGCTTTTAGTTGTTTTTTGGGTTTTTTTAATCTTCTTACACTTCTCACCATATAAAGGCACATTTTTTCACATGATCACACATGATAGCATTATCATCCTGCCCTGTGCTACCCCTTCCAGACTTCAGTTGTGTAATTATAGAAACTTAAGACACTCTTTTGCCTTTATTTGGCCCAGAAACTGGTATGGCAAACAGCATTGCTTTGTCAGAAGATGGGTCTGGGTTACATTAAAGGGGGGAGAGAGGGACAGGGAGTGAGCATTCCTGGGGTCATGAAGTAAAGATTTTCTTAATTCTGTTGATGTTTGCAGCTCCTCTTCTATGCAAAAGCAAATGTTGCAAGAGTTCTGGGTATGTTTGGTAATCATTTAACAGATGAAGGCTGTGAAAAGTAAATCTTTGTAACATGTTACTACTCTTACTAATTCCCAAATTTTACTAAAAAGGCTTTGGTGTCTTGTCAGCACTGAATTTGCAACTCTTAGGACTCAGACACTCAACTGTGCTTAGTATATTAAAAGGTATGTTTCTGTTCCATAGTGGGAATGAGAAGGAAACTGTTGCTAGATGACATGAACTTAGTTTCTTAATCATCAGAATTTCAGGAGGTTGTTCTGAAGCAAAGACAATTTGCTGTGTTTCCCTACTTAAGTTTTGCCCTGCAAACTGCCCTAGTCCTTCTAGTCCTTTTCCCTTCCACTGATAATAAAGACCTCTGAAGAATTTTTTTGAGAATTTCATGTCACTTTCTCCTCCTCTCTTGTCTGTCCCTGTCCATCCCATTATGTACCTAACAGTAATACTTGAGTCAAGAAGGACTTGAGGAATGGGTCACCCAGGAACACCTGGAAATCAGCAAGGAGGCCTGCAGAGTTCTCCATGGGCAGGCAGAGCTGGGTTTGTACGAGCTGCAGAATGACTGGCTGCTCCCAGAAGAGACCCAGAGAGCTTCACTCAGTGCCAAGTGAACAGGAAACAGCAAGGAAGGCCAACTGCATAGTGAATGAAACTGGCAGGAGATTCAGCTATGACTCTTTTGTCATCCTTGCTAATCCTAAATATCAAGACACTCTTCAGCTGGTTGTAATATCAAAACTTAGTGAACGTTCTTTATTTTTTTTTCTTTTAAACTGCTTTTCATACGTAATTTTTTAGTATTTGTCATGGCATGTTTATGCGATTTAAACATCAGTCCTAAAGTTTTGTTTCCTGACAAAGTAGCAGCTCCAAGGTAAGGCAGCATCAGTAATCACTTCAGCATGAAAAGCAAGCTGTGAGTCTTCAGCTAGGCAGGAAGAATTGCTGTTATCACAGGGACTCACAATAAAAGTCAATTTAGTTTATAATGCTCGTCTTGATAAATACTAAGCAGCAGTTGAAATAAAGGGGAATTTAGAAAGTTTAGAGGGAGGAACAATGTTTTATTTAAAAAAATATTGTGAGTAAACTTTAAGGTAAAACCAAGGTATCTAATTGGTGATAGTAAAATCATGGCAGCAGACCAAATCCTGTCCATCTTCTCGCTGAGGTGCCATTTGTCTCGTGTCCTTGTGCTGCGTGTGGTTGCTTTCATGTTTGTTTTGAGGTACAGCTCAAGAAACTTGAGCTCACAACTTGCTTTTGTGAGGTGCAGAAAGGCAATGATTCCAGGCTGTTCCACTCATGAAAGCAGTTTTCTGTACTATAGCCAGAGAGATAAGGCAGGAGCTGCCTGAGTCCTGTGAACTGAAGTATTTTGAGGGGTTTTTATAATGTATGTTAAGCACATCATCTCCTGTAAATATGTCTGCTTTGGAATGACTCAAGGGTTCAGCTTGAGCATAAAGTAAGGAACGTTTGTGATTTGATCATGAGGTATTTGTTGAGTACTAGAAATCCAGAATTTGAAGGAAGTGTTTAAAGAAGGTGTTAAAGTGTGTATAACTTACATGCAGCTAAGCAGGCTCAACTGCTGAAGCTTGTCCCCCAGGCTGTAACCGAGACTTCCAGCTGGCTGTTTGTTCTCCCTTGGGATTTTAGGTAGCTCCATTTGTCTGTAAGTTTGCTCTCCTGTTTCAGAAGTTCTTGAGCATTGTGTGTTTTTATGTGAAACTTAAAGGTGTAGGCCCTTTTTGTCAAAGAAATACCACACTGCTTTTCCTGCAGAGAATAAACCCTTTAAATCCAAAACTGCGTGAATATAATCCCATTTTGCCATGTTGCACGTTCTGTCTTTTTAGACTCTCTACAGTGTATGTGTATGTTAGGGTTCTGTTGAAAATCCAAAGGTTTGAACTTCGTGGTGAAACTGGGCATTGTGAAAGTACAGAACTGAAGTTAAAGGAAAAAAAAGTGCTTCTGCATTTTAGGTTTTTGGTCATGCCAGTGTAGTAGATTTTGGACTGTGCATAAAACAAAATGCTTTGAAGTATTTCCAAATAAGAACAGATCTGTGAGCCTTTTGGGCATAGTAGTTTATTGTGACTTAGACAATTATTAATTGAAGTATGTTTCTGCAATTTTAATGAAAAATGAGATTTTTATTTTATTTTTTACATTTTCTGTTGGAACACAATGACTGGGATGGGGAAAGCTGCTAAATTCTTTCCCTTGATTTGCATGGTCAGAATTTAAACCCCATTCCTAGGAAAGTGTGGTTCACAAATAGAATACAATAGAGAATGGTTGCAGATGTGTGTTGGGAGCAGAGCAGTAGAGCCCAGGGAAAATGTGCTTGCTGCAGAGAATAGGGATGTTTCGTAATAGCAGTGTTGTATAACACAGGGTAGTATTTTTGCCTTGAGTTTGTTGATTTGCTGTATTATGGACCTCCAGCACCTGTAGATAATTAAGGAGTCTCTCAAATTGCAAGAATGGTTTTGGTTTTAAGCTTAAACTTCCTGTATTCACATCTTCATGCCTTGTAGAAAATCTTTTGAGATATGCATATAAAAATGTACAAAAATGCATGCTGCAGTGCCTCTCCATAATTCAGAAGTGGGAATAATATTTTTAAATATTCAGAGGTCAAGAACCTTACACAGTTCTTTTTTACGATTACAGGTCTGCTTTTGACTAAAAAGTTGGGCAACTTTGTACTTCATTATTGAATCTAGTTTTTAAACTAATTATATAATCCTTCTTAATACACCAGTTCTCTCTCATAATCAGTGGGAAAGATACCCTTATATTCTAATGAAACAGTTTAATCTGTCTTAAATCTGTTCTGAAATAAAAATAATACAACCTACATGTAATAAGAAAAGTACACAAAATTACTTGAGCTTTTTGATTTTTTTGTCTCACAGAGATGTAGAATTCTCAGACATTGGGTAATCTTGTTTTGTGAATCTGATTAAATGTTTTTCCAATGCAGTAGGAAATTGAAACACAAAGCAATTTGGGGAATTGGTCAGATTAATCTGTTTTCACTGCATCTGCAATTTGGCATAGTGGGGTTTTTTTTCATATTTTCATCAGTGTTTTCTGAGTGGATTTACCTTACGTGCAGTGAAGGAAATGTAAGATTAATCTTTTCTTTAGAAAAATGATGGCATCTGAATGGAGCAGAAACCAAATCTCATCTGCTGTGAGAGATTAATTCATCGACAGACATGCAAATTAGTTTTTGCAGATTTCAAGTGTATCTTCAGGAAAATGTGGTAGAAGCTTGCTGCTGGTGCTGGTTTTACAGTGGCTTTGGTAATGTGATTTTCTGCTACTTTTGCAGATTTTAAGCATACCTGCAGCTCTCTTGCTCCATTCCTATTGGTGAGTGAAGCAAGGGAGATGTAGAAACCCTGACTGAAAACAAATCTTTTGCTCAGGTTGATTTTTTGTTTAAAAGAGAAATTATTTTGGGTCTATCTCATTTAGTTTAAAATATTTGGAAGGCAGTTTACTTAAATGGTTTGCAGAAGTGAAGAATCCTTTTTTTTTCTGTGTAACTCCCTGCCTGGAAATTTTATGGTTTCAAGAACTTTTCTGCCACTCTTCTCAATCTTTAGGATGGCTGGCTCTGTTTTTGTGTAATAGAGAAATGGTGTGTGTATACATGCATATTTATTTCCTTTTTTTTTTTTTTCCTTAAACATGGTTGCTAAAGATGGCAAAAATTGGAACATTTCTGTCTGGAATATATCTTTTCACATAATTCTTTTGCACTGGGAAGAGGTGGGATTCCCAGGAAAGGTAAGAGGCTGGATGAGGAGCCCAAGAAAGAGCTTTCCTCAGGAAGGGGAAGCCATGGAAGGATCCACTGCTGGTCTCCAGAGCAGAGATGCACGTTCTCCCAAAGGACAAAAGAAAGGCAGATCTTTCAGAATGTGGATATTAAGTGCTGATACTCTGGAAAAGAGGGAAAGGAGTAACATTAAATTGTATTTGATAGGATTGTTTCTCAGAACAGGTGTGTTTATTCAGATGCACTTACAGATTTCTTAATGCATAAATTAAAAAATGCAGAGAGATGTTTTTCAGAGAGGACTATTGACAGCAGGACTTTCTAATTTTTAAAAGGAAATTAGTTACCTATACATTGTAGATGTAAAAGCGCTTTGCTAATCAAAGAAAGATGTATTGAACAATAAACTTGGTGAGGTGCCTTTGCATTGTGGTGTTCTTTTCTTATTCTTAGGCCTCAGGAAGCTGAGATGGTTCTTCCCCAATCCTGTGTTTTTCACCAAGTGTCCCAAACCATGTTTTGAACTCCCATGAGCTGTTGCAGTTCAAATAACTGCTATCAATTCTCACTGTTTCTGTTCACTGTAAAAGTGCTTGTTTTAGAGTCTGTGTGTACTTTACAGTAGAACTAACACACATTTAAAGAAGTGTTATATAGATACACTCAGGTAATGTTTAGCACTCATTTTCCTTTGCTGCTTTAGCCATTTCAGGCAATGTCTTTCAAGCTTCAGCATGTGGTGTTTAGTGAGCAGTGTAGGGTTTGCAAAGTGACTGCTGCTTGCACTCTGCAGCATAACCTTTTCTCCCATTTGGAAGCATACTTTTAACATACTCAGTTTATAACTCACTGTATTCCACCCAAGTTTCTTTACCTTCAATTAAAAATATCTATTAAATAGGCAAGGGTGTTTTAGTTACCTGCACTGCATTAATGATGAGTTTTATTTTTCGCATAAACCATATGAAATATGTCAAGATTATACATAAATCAGGGGTTTTTTCTTGTAGTATTGAGCTACCTATAAGTAGTGATGTATTTAATATAAACCATGACTCTTTTTCTCCAGGCTTTATTAGTTTGATGGTTTTAGTTTGGTTTGAGTAGCCTAATTTGTTTTATTTTGATTTAGTGAAGTTATGTGTGAAATGCTTTGGTTGCATGATTGAAGTCGCAATCTGTCAATTTTCAAAACTTAATGCAAGGTTCATTTTTATATAAAAGAACAGCCATATCCAAATAAGGTGATAAAAGTAATAATGCTAGTACATTAAATGCCAGTATTACCTTCGTAGCCTTATTTGGGTACATTAATTCAGTGGTAACCATTTTCTGTAATTGACTAATACTGTATGTGACTTTTTGCTCATTTTAAAAAGCAAAGAAACTGCCCAAATCCATCTGCTTTTACTCCATGCTTCTCTGGGTGTGAGATTTTTGATTTTTTTTCATTTTTAATTCTGCTGTCCAGTAACGTCCCTCTGATTGTTTAATGGCATTAATAGACCTGGCATCCTTATGGCACTACTAGGGAGCAATGAAGAGCTTGCTCTGTAGGCTCTATATCCCCAAATTCATTTATGTCTCAAAATGTGTGAGGCTTTGAAAGGGGTGTTCATGGGGAGAGGAGGTGGAAAGCTGATGGGGATGCATGGAAGAATGGAATACAGAAATAAACATAGTTCACATTATGATAAGGGTATAATGAGCTAGAAGAAAAAGCAATTGGTTGGTAACATTACTGTCCAGAAACAATAAAATGAGAGGTGACTTATGCCAGATGTTGGAAACAAATCTTGCTGTTGCTTCTAATTGTGTGAATTAAGGAAAATATGGTTTCTTCCATTTAAACTCCTGTGCATGGAGTCTTAAATAAAGAAAATTTTGGAACTTTGCTTAAAATAGGAAATCCAATGTTACTATGCTGGATTGCACTGTGTCCTCTAATATTTGTTGGCCTGTTTCTGCTCACACTGCCAATACAAAAGGAGCTTTAGCTAACAGACATGTTGAATTCTGACATTGTAGTTGATAAAAGAGATCTTAAGGAGAGCCTGCTGAGGCTTTGGTTTGTCCCTATGAAAAACCCAAGTAGGATACTGTTTACCATTAAATGGGTGTATCTTTCTGACTCAAATAGAGGTCTTTGTGGAAAAAAATGCTCTGGTTGCATGTGATAAGTGTGTGCCAAAACCATTTCTTTCTAAAGCTGCTTTGTTTGGAAGCTTCACTTGGTGTGTATATGCACTAATGTATGTGTATGTACACACATTTTTTTAATATATCTATTCATGGATTATATACTGGTCATATGCACAAATGATGTGATGAGGATATTGTGTGGATAAAACATAGTATTTGAAGCAATTATTAGAAGAAAATGGTCCTAAGCAGCTGGATAAACAATACTTTTCTCAGAGTTTGTAAATGCAGGTAGAAGGCTTTTCATGATAGGAGGCAGTGATCTCAAAAGTTGAAGAAACAATATAAATGCTTCATTTTTCTGATCCTGTGTCATCTCCCCTGTCATGTTGTTGCAGTTGTTGTGTCACTTACTGTCCTGCCAGAATCACGGGTGTGGAAGGATCTGTAGGCATGAAGAGGTGTAATTAGCATGTTTATGCCTTTTGTCCTACTTTTTGCTGATATGGATTGCACCTTAAGTGAAGGTTGTTTATGCTAATTTAAGCTAGACAATGGTTGGACTCACATAAAATTATTGCAATCTAAATTGACCTATATCACACTTAATGCTGGATTTACCAGTGATAGTAATGCAGAAAATTTCTGTGGCAGATTTTTTTTTTCCTGGAACATGTAAATAAATTATTAACTTGCTGCTTTGCAGTGTTTCCCTAAAAATGGATTTTTGGGATGTAATGTTTTCTTGCAAGTATAGTTGATGAAATTTTTGAAGCCCCAGCATAAATCTTCATCTGCATTCATGATCTCAGTTCTTGCCATTTATGTTTGCATTGCCTATTAGAGAGTATGGATTTGAAAAAGTATCTTCTGGTTTTGATTTTTTTTGATTGTTTGTGTTTAGAACACTGGTATAAGGGAGTGTCAAACTTCAGACTTGAGAAAGAGTAGTACTGGAAATTTCATCTGGGTTTCTGGGGCTTCTTGTGGTGTTTGTGGTTTTTTTTGATTGTTTGTTTTTTTGTTTTTTTCTATGACTATTGAATAACTACATTTAGGAGACTTAATGGACTTGTATGTTTAATGTCAGCTTCTTCTGCTCGTTTGAAGAGGCCTCTTTCTCTTTTTCAATATAAACCCCCAACAATAAAATTTTACCTTTGATATTTAACACTTGAAACCTTATTTACAGTAGTCCACTATCTCCTGCCAAGTCCTAAGAGGATTCGAGATGGTATTAGGGGGACTCGAAGTAATTCCTGTGTGAGAAAGTTTGGATACCTTGTTTCAGGCAAGCTGAATATTGTAGTTGTGTGTTTCAGTGGTGGTCTGGAGTGGCAGAGTTTGGAGACAATCAGACACATGTGGGGTCTGATTAGAACACCTGGATGCCTCCAATGGGGCAACTTTCAGACAAGTGAGCCTTCCAACCACCAGATGAATGTTTGTTTTTTGAAAGCTGTTCTGTCTTCCCCCCCTTCATTCCACTTACCAAGTTGCTCTAATAAGATGCTACACCTGCCAAAGGTGTTAAATTTCCTTACCCCATTAAGGAAGTGTGCTGGTTTAGTTTGAACTTGTTTCTCTTGACTGGAGAATAGTTGTGGTGGCTTTAGTGTGGGAGTTGTTTGTGTAGCAGGAGCTGGGTGCTGTAGGTAGCTTGTTTTAGAGCTGGCTGGCACACTTTGTTAGCCTGAAAAGGAGAGTGTAAGTCCTGGGTTTGCAGAGCTGTTCACTGCTCTGTGCCAACAAACTGCCTGATACTTACAGGGAAACCTGCTCCTAGTGGTTAGAAAGAATCTCCTAAAAAGAATCAAACTCTGCACTGCTTTTAAACAGTCTCTTATAGATAACATTTCTATCTTAGCTTCATTTTGCTACTTAAAAAGGGAAATGTTTTTGAACTACTGGGATCAAAAAAAGCGAGATAAAATTTTAAAATTGGCAGTGAAATGACTTTTCAGCTCTTTCAAATTGAGGATACAAGTATTTTGACTACTTAGGAAAGTACATTCATGAATTTACAAGCAGATTATGTAGTCTTTTTAAAAAATAAATCTGCTATTTTCTTTTTTTTTAAATTACGTGCACTTTTGCTTCTGTGTAAACACTTAACCCTTTGTGCAAAGGAGAGTTTCTAGGTGTTTTTGAGTTCCCTTGATGACAGTGCTAGTTTCTTTTGGTTAAAATCTTTTCCAAAGTGAGTTTAAGATGTTCAAAGTGAAGTTTGAGCTTTCGTTGGTTCCACTTGTGTCAGTGCTTAGTCTGAAGTTTGTATATCCTTTAAAGACTGTGTACATTGTAGTTTTCAGCTCTGAAGGAGTTGCTATGATCTCACCATCTAAGGATTTCTTAGTCTGAAAAATGAGCTTTTACACTCATTTCCCTCTGTCAGAAAAATTCTGAATATTGAAATTTTCTCCATGCCCCTAATATTTTTGTACATTCTCAGTAAGTCTTAGTTATATTTACTAAACCTCGTTAAAAGTGTAATTCATTTATTTTGCAGTCACAGAATTGAAAATATACCTACAGGTAGAATGTGATCTGTGGTCCATTTACAAGAAGTTGTGTGAAAGGAGTGTAATTTTTTTAGGTCATAGAATAAGATGTTGAGTGAACATTTGAAAACTTTTTCTCTTTAAATACCTAAATTAATTTATAATCTATGTGGTGTTTGCTGTTTTTTCTACTGAATCTGAAATATCCTCTCTTGAAGGTTTTTGCCATTTCTTGCATTTATTGATACTGTTTTACTGAGGACATTCTTTTCCTGCACATTTTTAGTTTAGGGATGGTAATGTAAACTTAATAGTGATGTATTTCAAAACAGAATTCCTCCTGACAGAGAACAAAAGTATTTACCCGCTTTGATACTGGTGTTACGTGACACGGGGGAAAACCAGTAATTATTCAGAGGAATCTCCAGATGTTTTTTTGCCTAGAAACAATCATTTCTGAAGCTGTTACTCCTCCTCGTGCACTGAAGCTAGGGGAGATGCTGAAGTGGGAGTTCTGTCATGCCCGTGTGCTAAGGCCGTGTTTTCCCTTGCAGCAGGACGCAGCCATGGCCACGGAGATCGGCTCCCCGCCCCGCTTCTTCCACATGCCGCGGTTCCAGCACCAGGCGCCGCGGCAGCTCTTCTACAAGCGGCCGGACTTCGCGCAGCAGCAGGCCATGCAGCAGCTCACCTTCGATGGCAAGCGCATGAGGAAGGCTGTCAACAGAAAGACCATCGACTACAACCCTTCTGTCATCAAGTATTTGGAGGTCAGTAAGGGAATTTGCTGGTTTTGTTTAAAAACCTTGCTGTTTTCTTCCTGACCTTTGGGACTGTGCTTTTCAGTTTCCACAGAGCAGTGTGGAATAGTGGGAGATCTACTGCTCCATTTTCAATCGAAATTAAAAATGCTTGTAAATTTGGTAGATTGTGAATAAAAAGGGGAGATTGAGCACTGGCAATAACACTGCATGTGTTGTGTATTTTGTGTAAACACCAACTTTTGCATTTTGTCTTGAAATTCCAAGTTGGCGTGCAGTTGAGTATCTTGTGTAATGTTCTGACTTTTCATAAAAAACTGATTACAAAGAATGTAATTGTTCCTATTCTTGTTTTGAAATAGAAGTTTCCCAAAACGGAAGATGAACCATTACCCCGTCCCCTCCAAAATCAGGGCACTAAAAATGTTTTCTCATCGTTTTACTAAATAGCTCTTCAGCTTGCAGTGGGGCCTCTGAGAGTCATTTCTATACAGTTAAGAAATAGAGGAAAAACTTAAACTTTAGTTTTATTGAAGAAATGTTTCTGTGAAAATGCTTACTTAGTTCACCTGATGAGATGGCATTACTTAAGAAATAGAATTTTCTCATCCAAGAGTTACTCTATGAGTACTGGATGTTACCCTGGAAGAAACAGAATGAAATCTAAATACTGGCATTGTTGCAGCTGCAAGATCAACATTGCAAAAGTGTGATGAAATCAATTCCATCTGCTATGGCCAGTGCATGGTTATAGCTTGTAGGTGTCAACAGTTAGAAGGTTTTCTTAATAACTAATCCATTATCTTCTAAGATCTGTTCAAACATCAAACATTTTAAGCACATTCTTATATTTTAGGAATGCCCCAAAAGAGATTCTATTAGTAGTGGACTTTTCTAAAAAACAATTGTAGAAGTTCAGGACCTTTTTACTGTGGCAGGAATAAGCACCCTCAAAATTCTGTTTATTAATACAGTAACAACATACAGAAAAAAAAAACACATCTCTCTCTGCTGGCTTCAGTACTACTGATTGAATTTAATGTGGTTCTAGGAAAAAAAAAAAATAACCAAGAAAATGTGTCATTTGCTCTTGGTTTAAGAAGTTGTAGCAAACTGTAGTGGTGCATGCTGGGTTTTACCTAGAATTGTAACTTGTTTCCAATATGTGCATAGATCCAAATTGGTAGGGTCTGTGGCACAAAGCCAAAATAAGTAATTTAATTCTAAATTCATGAGAAGTGTTTTTAAAAATGTTGTTTGACAACTCACAAAATTTAACTAATTGAAGGCATTGTTATCCCTTGGTCTTCTAAGTTTCAACCATTTAAAGCGTTGTCTTTTTGCTGGCACTGCAGAAGGTCCTTTTGTAGCTCCTGCTGCTGTGTGGATTTCATGGGGAGTTCATCAGCACAGCTGCTAATGGTGTAAATTCTTGTCCTGAATATAAAGCTTTGACACTGGGCAGCAGAGTACCACAGTAATGTTCCTTGTTACACAGGACTGCTGCTTTCCTGGAGTTGCTTCAATCTGATGAAATCAACACTTTAAACATTCCTGACTTCTTTTCATACAGAGTATAAATTCCACATATTCCTTTTCCTGAGTCCAAAGTCTTAACACAGTTCATTCTAAAATCCTTGGAGCACTTTAGAATTTCCCAGACAGGATCTCCATGTGTTTCTTATGTTATGTAACAATAAAGTACACTGTTATGAACTAGGAGTTGTTTTCTTCTTTCCAGAATAGAGTATGGCAGAGAGACCAACGAGATATGCGTGCGATCCAGCCTGATGCAGGATATTACAATGATGTAAGTAAAAGTTTCCTATTCACTGATGAAGTTGTGCAAATAAAATCTGTCCAGAAAATAGAAAGGATTCTGCATGTCAGCTGAGGTTATTTTTGTATCTGCAAAAAGCCTAAAAGCTATGAAGGGTATCTTCACTCTATGTTGCTTTGTTCTGTTGGAATCCGTGTCCATGAAGGGACCTTAAAGTTGGACAGGCTTTTAATTTCTGTGCAATTTCTGAGGTTGCAAAGCTGCTCTTGAAGATGCTGTTCCTGGATGTTTGAGTTGTTAAATCATGCAGGCTTTGAAACACTTCTACCAACTTACTTCTGGTAATATCCCTGCAAATGACAACCTTGCTTTTCCAAAAAAGGGTGTTTAGGATGTGTTCTTTTCTTGAAGTTTCTGACTTACATGTCATCAGTAAATCTTTTCTTTCTTCTTTTACAGTTGGTCCCTCCTATAGGAATGCTGAACAACCCTATGAATGCTGTGACAACAAAATTTGTTCGGACATCTACTAATAAAGTAAAATGCCCAGTGTTTGTTGTCAGGGTGAGTACAGTGTTGGAATTACTTTGTTGTGTTGTCTCAATTTTAATTAGACTGATTTTTAACTGAATGAGATGGCAGTTAAAGCATCCTTAAATAAAAATAGCATGTGCAGTGTATGGACTACTTCTGTGTCCAGTCTTTCTATGGAGAGCTTTAGGAAAATAAATAGTAAGGTCTGACTACACAAGAGTTCTTACTCTCAGAGTTTGGGGTGCAATTCCTACCTTCCTTACTACATTTAAGATAGCTGACATGTCTTGAGTCAAAAGGAAAGAAATTTGGTCTCTGTGCTGTTTGAGTCTCATAGCAGCTTTTAACAACTTTTCCAGTGATGTCACAAGCATTGTTTAGTATGGATACTGTGTGCTAGAAATACATTGGTGCCAGTAAGCTGTTTCTTCTTTACAACTAGAGTTTTTCAATGTTTTGACAGTGGGCTTTGTCCTGTCCTGTCATTACAAAAGTCAAAAGTCCTCTGGCACAGTTCTGCATTTTTGCCTTCTCACATCCTCTAGAAAGTCATTTAGTAGCTTCCATTTCCACAGAGTCCCTGCAGAAGTTCATGATTTATTTGGAGCATTGTGAAGAAATACTTGAATGTTGTATTTGCACAGTTTAGTTAAATGTTTCTTTTGCAGTGGACTCCTGAGGGGAGACGCTTGGTCACTGGTGCATCTAGTGGGGAGTTCACTTTATGGAATGGACTGACTTTCAATTTTGAAACAATATTGCAGGTAAAGTAATCTGTCAAGATTTCTTTGTATTTCCTTGAGGCCTTGGAGCATGTTTTAGGAACACATCTTCACCCTTTTCATCATGGGTCTGTGGTCTGAGTGGTGATGGGAGCCTTAGAGGTCTTCTGTTCTGTTGTGATCCCATGTCAGGCCATGGCTACAGGCAATTCACTTAATGCTTCTCATTCCACCTCCATCTGCTGTATTAACTGTTCTCGAGAATGTACTATGAGTATTTGTCATAATAAACACTTTGGAAACAAAGTGCAAATACTCTTACTGTTTAGAAGACCATTGTATACAGAGTAAGGGACTTTTTGCCCCCCAACATCTTGAATGTAATTAGATCATCATTGTTCTCATTTCCTCATTGCAGCTAAGTCAGAACTTTAGTAACTTCAGTGTTTGTGTGGATCAGACAGTATTGGAATGTGTTTGCTAGAAGTTCTGTTTCTGAATTTGCAGGCTCACGACAGCCCTGTAAGGGCTATGACTTGGTCACACAATGATATGTGGATGCTGACAGCAGACCACGGGGGATATGTGAAATACTGGCAGTCCAACATGAACAACGTCAAGATGTTCCAGGCACATAAGGAGGCGATTAGAGAGGCCAGGTTTATACACAATATACCATTTTCTGTAGTACCTATTGCCATGATTAGACTGTTCTCTAAGTGTATTCTGGGTGCAGAAATGCATGGGTTCTGTCAGATTCTGGGAAACTTCCTGCACCACATAAACACAGTATTTCCTTTTGTTTCCACATTCTCACCGTTTTGCTGGCACCTTTCTGAATTAGTATTGTCCCAGTATCCGCCTCTGCAATATGTTAGAGATGTATTTGTCTGCCGCATTTTGCACTGGTATTCTTTTCATTTTTATATGGTGACAATGTGTATCAGTTATTCCTTTTTATACGCACTGTGTAAGACAACAATTTCATTCCAAATAAAGAATTCAGTCTTTAATAATCTAACTGAATAAAATATAAAGCCTTCAGAAATAAAACACCTGCATAGTTCTCACAAAATAATAAAACACTAAATAAAGTGAAGAACTGCTTGGCTTGGTGAAGCCAAGACTTCCAGTAATACTAAATACCCACGCAGACTGCCACATACAGAAGTCTAATGTTAATACTGAATGGGTTCTTCAAGCTTGAAACTGTAAGAAAGCCATTGAAAAGAAGATTGTAGGATATTCTCTTGGTTCAGTGTTGATGCCTCAGTTGTGCAAATGTCTATATAAAAATCAAATCTAAAGTGATACTTACCAGTAAGATGTAAATGAAGGGTGTTTCTAGAGCAAACCTGCATATAATTTTTAGTAAATGTTTTTAAAGTAAGCCTGAAGAGAAGCTGCAGATCCCAAATGGTGCTAAAACAGTGTTTCTTTGGGTTCAGGTGCTGGCCCTTGGTGATAAAGGTTCACTGCCACAAACTTGCTTTCCACTGAAGTCACCATTTTTCTTGGCAGGGTGCAGCATTTTCTGCCAGAGTTTGGTTATGAGAAGTGCTTACTTTGGATTCAGTTACTGCCTGACTATCATGGCCATGCACTGAATTTCTCTGCTGCTTAAGGCCCTTTCTTGATCATAAAGATCTAGGATTTCACAAGGGCTCCCTCGTGGTCTTTCACTGCACCAGAAAGAAAGTTGAGTGCCTGTCAGTTGTTGGAGATGTTCTGGCCCTATTCACATGGTTAAATAACTCCTTGCTTTTCCAGTGACTTTCATCAATCAATGTTAACTGCTGACTCTGGAAGCTGCTTATGTGTCTGTAGGATCCTTTTCATGTTGTTGGTGGGGTGTAATAAGAGGGAGACTTTCCAAATTGCTCTTATAAGTGGTATGTTTGTTTTATATAGGGTTTTTTTTTTCCCCCAACAGTTAAACCAAGTAGCATTTTCCTGTAACCAGCTTTCCCTTATTTTTTGCTTCTCTGCTGCAAAGCACCTGTGGCTGAAGAGGAGTTTTTTCCTAAGAACTGTTCTCCTGTGCTTCTATGCAGTGTCACTTTCTTGTGGTGTTACCCAACATGAAAATCTAGGGTGACAGTTACCAAACCATATTGATGTTGCTTCTCATCCTGCAGAGAAGGCACTACTGTGTGCAGTCACAGATAGGAAGGTGCTAAGAATAAATGACAGATTTTTTCCTCATTTGACAGGGGACTGCAATGCAATAGTAATCCTATGCTGAATTCATGTCTTGTGGTGAAATGCCATTTGGCAGGCACTGTATTCACTTAGAAGTGCCTATGTTCAAATGCCTCCTTCAGTGTATAACACATTACAGTATAATTTTGCCCTGTCTGAGAAGCATAGATAATCTGTTAAATGCTGACTTCTTTCCCCTGCTGTGTGTCTTCATGTAACAGTTTCTCACCCACGGATAATAAATTTGCTACATGCTCTGACGACGGCACTGTTAGAATCTGGGACTTTCTACGTTGCCATGAGGAGAGAATTCTTCGAGGTATGTGTACCAAAAGTACTGATTGGGGTATTTCAAGAGGGGGAAAACCTTTTTTTTTTTTTTTTTTTTTTTTTTTAACTAGGTGTTCACAATACAGAAGTATCAGCTTGTCTACAATTTTTGTCTTAATGCTCCAAACAAGTTTGTTTGGCTGCTGCTATAGGTGCCTTATATTCAGAGAGGCTGCAGTTCACTGTTTACTCTCCACTTGAGCTCTAAACAGTGGAGGTGGATAGAAGGACACTTTACTGCTCCTGATTAGGTAGAAACAGTTGTTTCTGGATCAGGAATACATTTCTCTTTCTCCAAAGCTTAATCTTTGTGACCGCTGTTATTTCAGAACATGCATCTTCATGCAGAGGATTCCATTCTTTTCACGGGCATCCCTTTCATTCTGATTTCTTCAGAGGCAAGGTGGTTATTTCTCATTCCTTAAGAGGAAGAGAGCATTTAAGTAGAGAAAACAGGTAAATTTTGATCACATCATTTAGAGTACAGGCAAGTAATCGTAGCGATGGTTAAAATTTCTGTCCAGCATCTTTGTACACTAAATCCTGGTGCCTTTCCACTGGCCTTCTTGAGCCTTTCTCCTTCTCTTGCTGCAGTCCTAATGAGCAGTAACAGCAGCTTCTGACAGCTATTCCTTCTTTGCAGAGATGTCCAAGGTACATAATTTAATATGAGAATATATTAAAAGGCTGCTATGAGACTGAGGGCTGTAGATTTGCAGATAATCTGCAAAGAAGTTATGGAATAAAAACATGGGCATTTAGTTCAGTGCTTTCCTAAATTAAGCAATTTTTTTTTAAATCATGCCTCCAACTTGGACCTGCATTCCATATTTTACGAAGTAGAGCTCTCCCTGTTTCTTTTGACTCTTAAGATCTCCTCTTGTTTTACAAGCATGTTACTTTTAAACACCACTACTTAGCAAAGACATTGAGCTTCAGCATTATTGCAGAGATGATATTTTAACAGCTTGTGTCCATAGACATTATGGTAGGTGTGTTCTTTGCAGGACCTGGCAAACAAATTTCTAGGTAATGTAACTTACACCTGTTACTCTGGAAGGCCTCAAAGAGATTTGGGACTGTTTTGCTTGATGCATTACAAAGAAATCATTCTGCCCTAAACATATTCTGTACCCTTCTCCAGGTATGTACTAACCATGTGGAGGGAATAGGGATTGCTTCCATGCACAGTTGTCAAGGTTATAAAAATCCCTCCACTTCTGTGTTCTTTCTGTGTTCTGTGTAAAGTAGAAGGAAAAAAGCATTTAATTTAGGCTCTAGAGAACAGAATGTGCACTACATTTTCTTCTGTTCCCTTGTGTATGTTAACATTCGATTGTGAGTAGACTTCAGATAGAATGATCCTATAGTTTCTTAGTTTATACATCTCAATATTCAGTTTTTAGTTTGCACATAATTCTATAAAGAATACATTTGCTTCTGCTTATATCATCTAACCACAATACACTTCACCTTTCATGTAAGTTGGAATTGTTTTGAAAACTTTAACATCTTTGTATAAAATTGAACAGGGCAGATTATTCCTTGTTTCTACTGTCAGATAAGCAAAAAAACACCAAACCCCAACCTAAACCCAAAGAACACCAGCAAAAAAGTCCCCCACACCAAAGCAAAATAATACCCAGACCCCTGATTGTTGGGAGGATGTCTCTGCAAATATACAAGTTTGATTTGGCTCTGGTCTCTTGCACTGGTATTAAATATAGTCAGAAGAGTCATTTGAAAGAGCTGATGGGTAACATAATTTTCTTTCTTTCACTCTTATTTGGAGGTTAGTGCTTATGGCTTTAGGATACTAATCTTCAGCTTTTGGCTCTTCCATGTGCATTCTGCTTTTACATAGTTACACAGTTGCTGAGTACAGCCTTCCAGTTGTGTAAGTACTCATGCCATTGCCATCCAGTTAGTGATCTCTAAATTAAAATTTTGGTGCCACTACGTCAAATGGATTTTATGTACATTGTTTAGATCAAATACAATGCTGGGAAATTATTTTTATTTCCTACTTTCACACATCATACAGCTATTCTGGATAATATGGGTGCTGTGAAATTGAAGGAGTTCTACAGTGTTCTTTAGGTCCAGAGTTTCACTTCACGTGTTAAGGTGTCCTTAAGTTGTCACATGGAATTATAAAAATCAAATGTAACTATCAGTTTACAGTCAGATGTATTAATTAAAAAGATCAGCACTCACAGGGATAATATGTCAATATGTTGTTGTTCTTAATGATTTTTCAACAACAAATTAAAGAACATATTTTTAAAAACAGATTTGAAGACTAATGGTAAGGAATGCTTTTAAAGCAATTCTGTAGAGAGCATTAAAGTTACTGGGATAAGCTTTGCTGATATAAAAAAGAATTCCACAGACTTATTGCAGGTGCTTTTGCTTGCACTGGAGCAAACTAATATTACTCCTCTTGTTTATTGAAATGGTTTCCTTAAAAGTGGCCTGAAGCAACAATTCTAGACTTACCCTCTGAAGAGTATTGGAAAAACAGTGGAAGTGGTAAATTACATAAGGTGAATTCTTAAGGTTTTCCTGCAGTTCTTTCAGCTGTCTGGAATAGGCTATGCATTTTTCCAGTAGTTTAACCAGTGAATACATAGGGCTGCATGAGATACACTGATTAGCTGTATCCACTTTCCTATAATTCCTCAAAGTGAAGATAAACAGGACACCCTCCAGGGTTCTTTATGGGTTGTGCCAGAGATTCTGAGTCTCATTTCTTCAATCTCCAAGTCCCTTTTTGCTGGCCAGTTTTTCACTGCTTAATGTTGCTTTGGCTGTTGTTTATACCACCATAGCTTTCCAGGGCACAGGAGAGGGAGTTTGGGCATTTTATTAGCAGTATGTGCAGATTTATCAAGCTCATTTTTAATACCTTAAAGAAATAAAGAGGATTAAATTCTTGTTTTCTTGAGGAAGCATCTTTAAATAATTCAAGTGAATTATCTTGGAAGAACTTGCAGGTGGAGGAAATAGCAATGAGTGTCATTGCTTCCCCACAGCCCAGGTACTGCCTGGCTTTTCTCTTGAGGTAGAGCTGCTGTGGTCCTGATCTTGCTTTTGCCTGTAAATTTCTGTCATTTCACCATCTTGATGATGGTAACGAGTGCAGTTTAGTGCACTTACTAAAATACATAGGTAGGAAACTTACTGATGTTAAAAAAATGTTCTTTTAAAAATAAGACATTGAAAACAGGCTATAGCCTAGCAACGTTTTATTTTCATGGCAATAATCTGTTCCTCTGGAAGGCACTTTCAATAAAACAATCTGATCTTTTGTCTGAACTGTTGCAATTAAGTTAATGCTGGGAACATTTCTGTAAGAACATACACATGGATGACTTTTAATTATGCTAAAAACATCTAGTGAAAAACTGTGCAGTACAACATTCATGTCCCTTTATTTATATGAGAAATTAATGCTATTGCTGATTTTTACTGGTGGCAGTGATGTTCTGGGTAGTGTGTCTGTGCTGATGTATCCCCAGGAATATTTTGGGTAGGTCATTAATAAAGACATGATTCCTTAATTATTCCCAGCATGACATGATGGGCTAGGAGGCTACAAATAGATTTTGGATTTCTCAGTTCCCCTGTCCTTCCTTCTCCTTCCTTTCACAGTCACCCAGAATCCAGTAGAAATGAGTGCTTGGGAAGACTGTTATGTTTTCATTCTGAGGTGTAGATGAGCTCTGTATTCCCAGGATTTCAAAGGTTACCTGCCTTAAATAGGTCTTTTGGGAGGGTGACTCCACCCAGCTCTCTGAAGGATGGTATAACCCATGCTTTTTAAAATACTTTGCAGATACATTTTCCTACTTTCTGTCTCTAAAATTGGGTGATACATTAAACGATCTTTCAGCCAGTGTGGTAGACTTGAGAAAAGATTTGTCTTAGCCTAATTCAAACAATTAAAGGCAATCAAGATTTCATTGAATTCTGCCTGGATTTGAAATGTGCAGTTTGTAACAACATCTAATTTTTAACACTATCACCTACAAAATATCACATGTTTGTGCCTGCAGAACTCACAGCAATCATGGTAAACAGACTTTTCATCTGCTCACAGGTTCTGAAAAAGTGTTCCCACCTCTTCATACTGAAATAACTGAGGGATTTATTCCTTCCTTCCTTCTCTTCCATTTCTCAGTCTTTATTAACAAATAATGTATCATGAAGCCCCTTAAGCTGTTGGAATGTATTGTATGGTTTGTATTCTCTGTGCTTCCTGCCTGAAAGGGAAGGATCTCTTCAGAGTTTTTTTCCTCAGTCGAACAGCAGCTCCTGTACTTAATTTAGACATGAGTTCCATAGGTTAAAGGAACCTGAGGACCAGAACTACTTCTTCAGCTTGGTCCTTCACTTTTAAACATGCATTATTATCCAGCTCTTAGCCTTGAAGCAAGTAACTTCTAAAACTGTTTCCTTTTCTTGGAGTATACTTGAACTCTGCATTGGATAATTTAAAAGAAAAAAATCTGAACACTTCTGCTTCCAACTTTACTACCCTTATATGAGGTTTTTCTTTTTTTTTCCTTGTCTCAGCAGAGAGAGAAAACTGAGCAAATTCCAGAAATGCATGTATGTCAATGCCATATTTCTTGTAAGGAGACCTATTTTTTAAACCTTCAGTGTTTTTTTTGTGGGGATTGCTTCTTTAGACTGTTGGGATTTCAGGTATATTTGAAATGTCTTCTAGTCTACTGGTGCATCCCTGCATGAATATTAGAAAGTTTTTACTCAGAACAGAAGCTCAGGATGAAATGAGACCTGGCTGATAGTGGCACCAACCATATCAATCTAGAGAAGGCAAGTCCTTGAATTTTTGAACTTAAAAAGATGATCTGTTTTGGAATGCTGGTATTGGACCAGCTCGGTCTCCTCATTGTTGGTGGGTTTTTTGTTTGCCAACTGGTGCTGCAGGTCTCTGATCTTTGTCAATCTTTGTTGCCAAAGCTGAGCTGGGGCTGGGGGAGAGAGGTGTTGCAGTTAAATCAGTTGAGGAACAGCAAATGGCTGTGCTTTTCATGTGCATTAGGCACAAGAAATGTTAAGGAATTTATGTCAATAGTGCATCTGTGGAAGGTTTTTTTCCTACACAAATGGGATCACTTGCACAATCTGTGATGCAGGAGCCCTGTTGTTGTGCTGCTCATGTTAAGCCAGTAATCCTGCTCCTGCTCCTTTGATTTTTTTGTGCATGGTGGGCTCTTCACAGTCTCATGCACCTTTCTCCTCTCGTTAGGAAATGTCTCTGCCTTTGTGAGATTAAAAGTTAGAAATACTGTATACAATTTCCTGCTTCATAAATGGAAGTTGTCACACAACATATATTTCCCTAGCATCTTTCTCTACTCTTTGTTCAGAGTTAAGTAGCACCAGGGACTTGGAGTGGGAATACTTCTCCCCTTTCCTGAGCTTGTAGCTAATCTCAGTTACTGCTGCTTGTTGGGATGGTGGGCATAACCTACAGTAGATGGGGAGAATGCCATTTCTTGCTTGAGGCTACTAAAAAGTGTTCAGGTGTCATCTGGTAACTCAGCATTATTCCTGATAATGGCTTTCAAGACTAACATTCATTGGTTTTCTCTGCATAGGAAACTTTATTATAGGTAGGCTTTATTGAAATACCCCCTTCTATATGTGTTAAAAATCCATCTGAGAGTTGAGAAACTACCCTGCTGTATTGACTTACATCAGCTTTCTATTTGTGAAGTATTCTGGATTGGACAAAAATTTGGGGTTGAACCACTACGTTGAGGTGCTTCCTTTCTGTGATTAAAAGATGGTGATAAGGTGATAGCTTCAGGCTTTTGCTTTGCTTCCTAAAACAATTCCAGAAGAATTAGAGGGTATTGAAGGCTGTTCTTGGAGCTGCTTGCACCTGATACTCCTAAAAACTGTAATTCATTTAATGAGTAGCATACAGCATAATGAGTCTTAGAGTTCAATTCTTATCTAGAAGCAGTGTTCTGAAAATCCTGAAAAATTAATAGGAAATACATAGAATTCTCAAGGAAAGGGTAAAAGAGATCACGAGGCATGAACCACAGCACTATGCTATAAAAAAGTTATACTCCACACTTTCAAAGCCTTTCCAAGGCTTTTCATGAGACAAGAATGAAGAGCCACTCTGCAAGAAAGAGATTATTTCAGATGCAGCTTTGAAATATTTTTATCCCTTAAAAATTGTCCTGATGCTGAAAGTTATACAATCAGTCACATGGAGCCCAAGGGCAGAATTTTACACTAATATTTGTAACCCATTTATTCTGTTAAGCTAGGAGGAATAATGAGAAACCTTAGTGTTTCCCAGGGCAGCCAGCTCTCAATGCTGCTGAAATACAGGATGGTTCCATAAGAACTTCTCTGCATTGTTAGGATTTTTTGCCTCTGCTTCATTTTGTGTGTCTGGTGATTGCAAGGGGTAGATAAATACTCAGCTAGGTGAAACCATTTTTTACAGGTTGTTAGTTATAAGTAGTTGAGGGATGAGAACTTAATTTCCATCAGTTGTGACTTCACATGGAATTAAAAATTATTGAGCACAATACTCTTGTGTAGGGGTCAGGATCCACCTGCAGTGAGAGCCCCTGGTGCACCTGTGAGCTTTGTCCTTCAGCCCTGTTCATGATTGTGGAGGAAGAAAAACACTATCTAAGTAGATTACATTGATAGTAATGATAAAATCCTAAATTTCAGAGGCATTTGAATGCTGATGCTAAGGTGTTCCCAGTCTTCCTTTCTAAGCACAAGTGTGGTTGTTGAAAAGGAGGCAGGCTGGGTGCCATTGAGAATGGTGGCCTCTGGGTATCTGCTCACCAGTATTTGTCATAGCAAAAGTTCTCAATAAAAAAAAAAAAATCTGCAATTAGCCTTAAGACAGTTATGTTAGTGACTCATCTCTGATAAAGTCTTACATAGATAAATACTCAGAATTGGACACTTCATTAATTAGATTTTTCATGGACTCTTTTCTGACATACCATTTCCTCAAAGAGCACAGATAAAATGAAGCTCTTTTAGAATAAGTGGTGGAGGTCTTCAGAAAATAGAAGAACACAGCTCCTTGCTGAAAATAATCCATGTCAGTCCTTAAAAACTTTCCTTGCAGGCTTCTTGATGACACTTGTATGAGTTAAACAAAAGTCTTTTTTATTTATTTAACTTTTATCTTTTCATATCCTCCAGTTACTGTACTAAAAGCTTTTGTGCATCTAGGTAAGCATAATCTTTGCAAAGCATTTGATATTCTCTTTGCATCATTTCTATTCTACATACTTAAATTATTTCCTGTTATTCTTACATTTAGCTGAGTGTTATTCTAGGTTTAGTAGTGAGACACTAGGCATCAAGTTTTATCATGTGAATGGTATCATAATCTCATATATGAGATTACATGTTCCTGGGGACAGCCAGACCCTGGGAGATGGGGAGAGAGCTTGCAAATGTTTTCCCTAAAATACAGTGGCATTTTTTATCATGTCTTTCATAACTGCCTGGCATTAACTTCCTCATGAGAAAGCTGATCCTGCTTGTGATACCTTACATTTTTAGGAAGACACAGTCAAAATTTAAACTGGGAATTTGCTGAAATGGGATTGGATAGCAGACCAGGAGACAAGGGATAAATAAGAATCCTGAATAAATCTGTGTGAAAGGTGGCTGGAAATAAGAAGCATAGGAAATGTGAGGGAAGTGTGGAAGCTGTGTCAATATGAAAAAACTAACAACAGCTTGTGTAAAGATTGAGAAAAGCTGGTGACAGTGTGAGCGTGGAGATGAGAATGAGATGTGGTGGAACTTGGCAAGTCACACTCCAGGCATTTTGTGAATCATTTGGGGCTACCTCAGTCACTGGATCAGGGGTTTTATGGCTGAGCAACACACGTGACACAAGGGGACAGTGCAGAATGTGCCAAGAGTCCATCTATGCTAGTCTGTGTGGTAATAGTGCCCCTAATGCCTTTACATTTTGTGCTCTGTCTTAGGCTTGTAGAGACTCAAGTTGGTGAGTTGGAGTAGAGTTAGGAACATGCTCTGTATTTGTTCCAAAGATGAATGTGGAGTGAATCATAGGATATGCTGAGTTGGAAGAGACCCCCAAGAATCCTGGAGTCCAACTCTTTAGTCCTGGTCATCCCCAAGATTCACACCATTTGCCCAAGAGTATTGTCCAAACCGTTCTTGAACTCTCTCAGGCTTGGTGCTGTGACCACTTCCAGGGGAATCTGCTCCAGTGCTCAGCCATCCTCTGAGTGCAAAACTTTCCTGGTATCCAACATAAACCTCTCCTGACTCAGCTCTAGCTGTTCCCCTGGGTCCTGTCACTGGTCACGAGAGTGAAGAGATCTGTGTCTGCTCCTCCACTTCCCCTCACAAGGAAGTTGTAGACTGCCCTGAGGTCTCCTCAGTCTCTTCCAGGCTGAACAGATGAAATGACCTCAGCTGCTCCCCACATGGTTTCCCCTCCAGACCTTTCACAATCCTCATGGCCTCCTTTGAACTCTGTCTAAAACTTAATGTCTTATCTTGTGGTGCCCAAAGCTGCCCCCAGCACTCGAGGTGAGGCCGCCCCAGGTCAGAGCAGAGCGGGACAATCCCCTGCCCTGGCTGGCCCTCCTGGCTGCCAGGACACCACTGACCCATATTCACCTTGCCATCCACCAGGACCCCCAGTCCCTTCCCACAGCTGCTCTCCAGCCTCTCATTCCCCAGTCCATGCACACAGCCAGGGTGGCCCTGTCCCAGGTGCAGAATCCAGCTCTTGCCCTGGGTAAACCTCTCATGGTTGGTGCTTGCCCAGCTTGGTGCTGTTTCAGTGAGAGAGGGATGCCATCGTTCTGAGTGCACCTAGGAAAAGCTATCTCTACCACCTGATCAAAATTCATTATCATGTTTAGTAGTCCCTGTGAAGCAATGTGAACTTCTTTTTTCTTCTTTTAAGTTTTGTCAGTTTACAGCTCTAAAACTGAAGTATCTAAAGTGGCTCCTCAGATCTGTGGTTAGCTCTGGTTCACTTCAGCTGGGAGAATGACCAAGGTACATGTGTATGCTTCTGCAGAAAGCAGTTGAGTAGATTAAGCATGCAAGCATGTACTCAAGACTATATTTGAAAACTTTGAAAACTTTATTTTCAAAGTTCAGTACCAGAACTTTCCAAGGGACTGAGCCTTATCTCTCAGTGAAAATACAGATTGTCACTTAGTTTTGCTACTCACAGATAAGGCTTTGTGGTGAAAACAAAACACTTCTTGAGGAAGACATTTTGATTTTTGCTGTTAAAAGTATTAATGTGTCTTGCAGGTAAAGTAACTGTCATGAAATGTTTATATATTCATATATTAATTTATAAAGAGAAGGTTTTTATGGGGGAGTATTTTTTTTATTCAAAAGTATTAGGCCTGTTAAGTGTCTTAGCTTCAAAGAAGCACACCTGTAAGCATGACAAGTATAACTATACAGGAGAAATCTAAAACTACTCAAAATATATTTATCTTATAAAAAGTTTCACAGACAAGGTTTGACAATTCTTCTTTCCCAGACAGTTTAGATTACTACTTGTAATTATTAACTCAGTGGAAGCATCTGATATTTCTAGTTCTGCAAAACATTATTTTGATACATTACACAAGCTGTCCAATTCAATGCATCAGCTAGTTATTTATCTTTTATATACAATATTTTCTTAATATTTGTCACATTGTGTATGCATTGACTTTGCCCCACTGGATTTATGTAGCAAGAGCTGTTCCAGATGTATCTACAGCCACAGAGAGAAGTAGTTGGATCATTGCAGTTTAATTTGCTTTTGCTAGACAAGAACTGCAAGTATTTCACTTATATTGTCATTGAAGAAGGTGATCTTCATCTGGTTTTGACCATTTATAGAAATTTTGTGTGAAACTTTTTGCTCACCAAAATTAGTTTTTAAAGGGAACTCACCATAGATAAATATGAGCCTGACCTGAAAAACTATAAAAAGTTAACTATAACAGGACTGGAACAGGTGCTTCTTCCAAGTCACCAAGATCTTGGAGGGTAAGCTTCAAATTTTCATTCAAAGAAGCTGAGGAATGTGTTACCTTAGCTGCTTAATATTGGGAAGAAAAATACCTTTTAGTAAAAAACAAACCCAGCTTTCTGTGTGTGCTGGCAGATGCATATTTTCTACCATATGTACAATAGGTCTTATTCTCTGCCTGTTTATTTAGAATGATGGAGAGCATGAAAATAGTGTAGATACTGTATTAAAATCTTATATTTTAAACTTCATCACTTAAAAAGAATCCTCTAAAGAGAGTCATAATAACCTTAGCTGTAATACTGCTGTAATAACTGTAACTATTCTAGTTCCCAAAGGGTAAAATGAATTGATGAAAAAATGGAGCTCAGAATCCTATTATTAGCAGCATATTGTTATGCTGGGGAAATCAAATCTAAATAATTAAACTGTACTTTTACACTTGAACTTCCCTTTATAGCTGACTTCCTTCTCTCCTCCCCAGGATAGCCTTGTTCAGCTTTATTTTTTTCTCTGTGTTAAGATTTAAGGAAGGAGTAGCTCTGAAACACATTTAGAAAGACCTTAACATCTTGCTTAACACAAAGCCTAGTGCTTCTTGAGATCTATTTTTCATCAGAGGTTGAGGTTCCTACTGGCTTTATAAATAATCACTACCTTTAAGGATTAAAAAAAGTCTGAGTGTCATCTTTGGATTCAGTAAAGAGCTGATTCCACCCCACCCTCCAACCTTCTGTAGGAGGCACTTGTCCCAAGATGGTTGATAGAGTAAAACATTCTCTGAAAAGGAAATTTTCACCATTTTTTAATATTTGGAGATATGTAGCACAAATTTATGTAGAGATGGGATTAGTATGTAATTTCCCACTTAAGTATAAGTTTAATGGGAATCCCCAGAACTTCAAATGAGTTCAAACTCATTGATGTTCCAGATATGTTACCATTATAAAAATAAATAATATAGTAAAGTTAAAAGTTCTAAAAAAGAAGATAGTTTCACCTTATCTCATCCAGCAGAAAACACATTTAAAAGGCTATTTTCACTGCAGAGATGATCTCATGTTCAGGGTCTTTTTTTTTCACCTGTTCTCTTACTAGGGCAGTAGAAGAGTGTGAGAGCTTTGCTTAATTCTAGGGCTTGTGCAGTCTCTGTCCTTGGAGGCTTCCAGACTGAACCTGGATAAATCCCTGAGTAACCTGGTCTGACCTCGTAGCTTTGAGCAGCAGATTGAACAAGAGACTTTAGAGGTTTCTTCCAGCCTGACTTACCCAGTGGTCTTGGGGTACTGAATATACTGAATTCCCCTGTTTTACCAAAGCCAGCAGGAATCCTACTGATGTAGGATTCAGCTGTCCACCAGCATATATGACATAAGGAACTGATCTTGAAAAGACAATCAAAATCTCTTTTTTATAGTTTATTTTTCTGGCAGCTTTTAACATGCTTGAGGAAATGCACATTATTTGGATTGGAAAGGTTTCATGTTTAGTGGGTCTTTTTTTTAGAGATGATAAATGTTTGATCATTCCCTAGTAACCAATAGTATGTTAGACATAATCATCACTGAAGTTTCAGAACTTCCTGTGTCCTACAAGCATTAAAACTTTGTAAATAAGATGGAAGGTGTGATTGTGTCAGCATCTTTGAAGCTCCTGCTGATGTACTAAATGAGGTAAACCAATATGTACAATATATGTAATGTATTGTTATATTTGCATATATAATTTTTATATAAAGATCTATAATGCTCCCAGTGGCACATCTTATCACCTTAATACTCATTTGCTGCTTTCTTTTATGTTTCAAAATTATGCAGTCTTGAAAAAGACTCTGCAGGTTGTGTTGTAAAGCTCTAAAGCCCATGCACAATTAAATTGAAAATTTTTGCTTTAAAAGAAAAAATAAGAAGAAAAAAGTGATTTAGGTAGATGCTTTACTCCTTGGATAGGGCAGCCTAGCTTTGTCTGTGTGCACTAGTGTTCCTGAAGCTGCATTTCTCTAGATCACATTCCCAGCTTCTCCAAAGACTCCCTAGGTCAACCTGCTGTGTTGACAAAAATAAGCCTTTACATCCAGGTGAAATGGGTGTTAGACAATCTTTTTTCTTCTTTTTCTTTCAAGTGAGAGCTGGTCTACAGAGTATATTTCACTGCTCATTCCCACACCTGTTTTAGGTCTTGACTGTAATGTCTGAACCAATATTATTTCTGAGTTTAAGCATTTTAACAGAAGACTGTGCATTACTAAATATTATTTTGAGACTGCAGTTATCTCAAAATAAAAAAAAAATAGAATTTGGTTTGTCTAAAACATGAGAAGTGGAGGCCAGATTTGTCTTGGTGTTTTTACTACAACTGAGTTCAGAAAGGAGTAACCACACATTTCAAAACTTGTAGACAAAATTCTCCCATTTGAATTGTAATTAATCAAGAAGAAGGTACAGTTGCACATGGAAAATACAATCTGGACAGCTATAAAGCATATTTCTATATAGATACTTCCAATGGTTAGCAAGATACCTCTAAGTCAGCAGCTTGATAGAGTGCTGGGTGTTACTGCTTGCTGTTTGTGCCTGGTCAAGAAGAATCCTGCCTTTTCTTTGTCTGCCTTCTGTTCTTTCTTAGCATGCATAATTCATAGGCAGAAATAGTGGTTTTAATTAGACCAGCTGATACACTGAGAGAAAAGAGTAGGGTTTTGTTGGTTTTTTTGGTGTTTTTTTAAAGGCTACACCAGCCCTTCTTAAGGATGCAGAAACTTGCTTATTTTAGGTCAGCTGATGTAGTTGGATAATAAGATGCATTTTCCCTGCAGATCTTGCTTTATGCTCTGAAATCTTCAAGCAACAACTCTTTGTTGCTTTCCTAGCAGGAACTTGCCTATTTAAAATGACTGTAAAAGGTTTTTTCTCTTTAGCAATACATACATTCTCAAAAGCATTATTCTCCTGGCTGCTTTGCTAAATTCAGCCCTTAGGAATATTGATAATATTGATGAATATGGATTACTCTTGACTGCCATTCTCCTTTTGGAAGTCCCTGTTCTCCAGAGACTTACAAGTGAGCACGTGGTGTTACAATTATAAATGTAAAAAGCTGAATTCAATGAGACAGTTCTTTTATTACATTTAATTCCTCTGCAATTATTCTTTGGAGTTCTTTGGGCAAAGGTAGGTTCTTTGTTTCACACTGCTCCTAGTTTGTCAGGAATATCCCTTGCTTCTAGAGCAATGGAGGAAAAAAAGATCATTCCAATCACCTACACAAGCATGATGGAGCTGTCATTTCTGTAGCACGTATTGCATTTGCCAGCAGTTTCAAACAGGGCTCTTCCAAAAATGCAATCAGCAATTTTTGTGCTTGTATTAACTTAGAATTCCTGTGGTCACACAAAACTGGAGCAGTGGAAGCTTTAAATAGCAGGTGCAGTCCTGCCAGCCGTGTTTGGAGGGATGCAGCCCCCCCTTCCTGGCTGGAAAACACATCCTGCGTGTTCACAGGCTTTGCACACGCTGCCTGCTGCTCTCCACTGCCATTTTCTTTTCCCTGCATCATGGAATTCTTCAAGGATTCTCCAGTCTTTGTCCCTAAGAGCACTTACTGTGGGTGTTTCAGTCTGCAGTTTCACCATGAGGGTGTCTGTTCCTGGTAAGCTTAGCTAGAAATGCTGGCAGTTCATCTGTGTTTTGCACAGTGGTTGAAGCTGCATTAGTTCCTGCACAACTCTCAGGTATCATCACTTCCACAGGTGTAGCAAATCACTGAAATTCAAAGAAGGTCCTAAATCATGGGGGTTTATTCCACAAAAGTGACTTACTAGGTATTGCACGAGTTGTTTTTAACCCATTGCACAATATTTATTTACCAGATTAATGACTTGTTCCAACAGAATGTTGGTATTTGAATAAGTTCTTTTAAACTTTTTTGTAAGATGGAATAATTTACTTGGTAAGTAAGTTTACTTACTTCAACTTACTTTGCAAGTAAGGAATAGGCATGAGACAATTTTTCTGAGAAATACTTAGCAGCAGCAATTATCACAAGTAAGTAACAAGCATAGTTCATTATTGGTGTATGAAAGGGAACAGTGTGGGGAATTTAAATTAGAATTGAATTTGATATAAAGTGCCATATTAAAAATCTTAGAAATTAGTGTTACATTTATTAGACAGGAAGAGTATCAGAATGTTTTTCCTGATGTATCTGTGCCTTGCAGTCCTTGCACAGAAAGGACTCGAGCTTAGGAGTGAGCAGGTAATTAATTTTTCAGTTTGTTACAGTCCATAGCTCTTGGATGCCAGTTACTGTGGGCTGGACATCTGCAGGGCTGGGTATGCTCACCCAGCTGGTTCAGGTGATGTGTTCTGCTCACCAGATGTTTTGTCCTAATTCTAGTTCCAATCAACCTGAACAAATCACCTGCTAGTGAAAAATGATAAATTGCACTAATAATTCTGAAAATCTATCCCACTCAAAAAAAAGTTTAATTCACACAGGAGCAGAAAAGTCTTTGTAAAACTGCTTGATAGATAATCAGGCTGTATAACTTTTATATAACAAAAACTCCTGTAAAGGCTTACTCCTTTGTACATGCTAGCAGGAATATTCACTGCTTCTTTGCCCTAGAATGTGTGACATGCAGCTGCAGCACAAATCCCCAGTGCTCTCTGGGAGGGGTGCAGTGGTCCAAGGGCACAGCCTCTGGTGCTGTCTCCAGCAGATCAGGACACTGCTGCTCTGGGTGATCCAAGGGCAGTCTCCAGCAGAGGAAGCTCCTGTTTCTAGAGCCAGGTGCTCCCCAGCCTGCTGCACCTCTCCCCAGTGCAGTGCTTGGTGCAGCTGGTCACCTTCATGGCACACTGGCTCTTGTACAGCTGCATCTTGCTAGCAGCAGATAATTCACATGGGAGCGTGTATTCCAAAAACAGACCAGCCTAATGAAGGTGTATTCTGTGTACTAAAACAATAACTGTATTTTATTTGCACTGAAAATAAACTGTTGACATGGGATTATACCTGTTAAAGCTTCTTTTTTTTTTTGGTTAACTTTTTAAGGTTAAAAATGCACTTTACTCCCCAAAACAGAGTTGCTGTGTTAACAGAAATATTAAAAAAATCAAAATGTAAATTTGGCAGTACTGTTACCTTGCATCCTTTGGCCAACAAATATATTTGATTTTTTCCAGTTTCCTCAGTGGATTATTTCAGTAGCAATAACATGCTCTTACCTGGTCTTTCTTAAACAGAAATTATACCATCTTCTCTCATGAGAGTCATCTTTCTTTGGTCTATGCTTATGAGACTATGTATGGAAATTTATCTGTGCAAGTGAAGAGGTAACTTTTTTTCCTGCCTCCCCCACAGCACTGATTCACTTACCAGTAATTTTATTTTACAGAAGATTTCTAAAGTCCAACTTCCTAGAAGATAAATCCTGCATTTTCACATTCCTCAGCTTAGCTACAGATGTCACACACAGGACTGTAAAAGGTGTTTTATTTGAAGAGCACAGATCAGTTCCACTCTAGGCCAGGAGAGCAGCCTCATACTGGCCATGACTCCCCCTCATTATTTTTGTGCTTAACCTACTTCCTTTGTTCTGCCTGTTCTTTTCCAAATGTATGCCATCTTCACAAGAGCACTTGCTTTTTTGCTGTCTCCTGTCTCTGGAGCTTCATATATGGACCCAGATCACTGTGCTTATGGGAACTGGTTTGTACATTTCTGAGACTGGAAAGATATTTTGTGTTTTCTTTCTTTTGGTGTGTGTAAGATAAAAAATTTTAAAAGCTGCTACAGAAAGCACTGAGAGAAATCTAAAGATTCCTTAGAAAAAAGTTTCTTTCTGAATCACATAGTCCCAGGAAACACTTGTTCTCTTTTGCCTTTAATTTTAAATTGATAATATAGTTGGTGTTTTCTTTTGGTGGTTTGAGCCACATTTTTTACACAGTTGCAGATGATTTGAAGTTTAGCAGGTATCTTTTGTGGTGCTGTTTTTGTGTAAGAAATGCTCCAAAATCCAGGCAAAAAAAGCCCATAGATAACTTGTTAATATTTTCAACTCATATTTCCAGAATGGTGATAATTAAAATCTCTGGTATTAATATTCCTCCTGTTTTGCTCATCCTCTATCAGAGAAGACTGAGTTAAAATTCTGCAGGCAAGATCATTGTTTCAGAAAAACTGAAAAGTTTCTTTTTCCTCAGTATTGCTGAAGAGATGGTCCAACTTCTTTTTTTTTTTTCTGTGTGCACTTATAAATAGATGGACATTCTCTGTCTTGGATTCCTTTGTCCATGTCATTTCACTTTTTATGTATTCTCTAGAATTTTGGCTCTATGTACTGTCTAGAATTCTTAATAAAATTTTTTGAAGTTTTTTTAAAGCTCTTCAATAGCTTTAGTTCAAAAAGTACTTCAGACTAACTTATTTTTCCTCCGAGTGTAAGATTTTTGACTAACATAGTTTCTGTTTATGTAATTGGAAAATTTTCATTTTGAAATATTAGGCAATGTATCTGGTGCTAACATGGAGGAGTGTGCAGTAACAGCCAGGAGCTGTTGGTGTAGCATTGGAATTGAATATTTTTCAGCTTCTGAGGAGTAATTCTCCTGTTCTAATTAACATTTCTTCCTGTGGAAGTTCTGATTACTTCATGAGAACATAACACTGCAGTTACAGTTGCAGTAGGCTTTTAGGATTCTTTCCTGCCAAATTCTGCATCATTTCTTTATCTTATTTTGGGAATTTGTAACATGCTGCTGGGTACATTCCCTGTAGATTCAAATAGAAATTCAGTTATAACCTGCATCACATAGGGGAGCAATATTCATGTCTTGGCTGATGTTTTTACTCCTTCGAGGCTGGCAGTGAAAAAATCTAACTGGTAGTGATTTCCAGCAGCACAGGGTTGGAGGAATTATTTAGTCTATTCACAGCCTGATGTGGTAGGGTGTGTTTGATTCCTGTATCCTCTGTTCTGCTCTTGAAAGAACAATCTCTTAATATGTTGTCACAGGAAACCTGTGTCACACCTATTTTTTTTTACATCAAGAAATAGCAGCAGCATTTTTTTTTCTGCACTTTAAAAATCACTTCTCTCTTGTTTTGTTCACACCTGCATGTGACATTAGTAGATGAATCTGAGGACAGGATTTTCTACAAATTTTTGCCAACACTTTCATTTGGACACCCACTTAAACTGGTGATAGCCCCCCTTGCCTTTCTTCTCATGCCCATATATGTTATCTTTACATGTTCTCCATATTTTTTCCCCCCCAGGTTTTGATATATCTGAGTTACTTTTAAGTATTATTTGGATTGTTTTATCCCATTTCTTCCTGTTGACATCTCTCCCTTTCTTTGTTAGGTTTTATTGCACAAAATCCCTGGTAAGTTTTGAACATCGTATTTTTCACTGTCTCTCTGTTTAGTCACGTGTGGAGAGCTTTATTTTAGATCCATTCATGTGCTTGTAGAATTTAAAATCATACATGGGGACACATGGAATTTTAGACAGCTTCATAGATATTTGTACAGCCACACTGCAAAACAATTGTTTAATAAGGGACCTCTCTTTAGAATTGAAACAGAAGTAAAAAATATTTACATTTCTCTACTTAATTAGGAACTGCAGTGTTACTTAAAAATCTGAAAGAGGAAAAGGTTTTCTTACACTTCAGAATTATTAGGTGGCAAGAAAGAGAGGACTGGTGGTGGCAATATAGGGAAGTTAGGAAAAGAAGAGGAAATAAGAGCACTGATGGTGCAGAAGTTTGAAGTAAGACTGAAAACATTCCTTGTTTCTGCCTCTCGCCTGACCTCATCTCTGCTGCTTAAAATTTCAAATGAAGGGTTTCTCTCTCTTAGGTGTCTGTAACATTATTCAAATCATTGTTTGTCTCCTGCATTTCAATGACACTTTTTCACTGAGATTATTTTTTTAATTTTGCTGTGCTTTTTCTCATTAGCCCCAAGATCACAGCTACATTAGATGTGACTGTGCAATAGTGTGATATTACATGTCAGATTTTTTTGTTTCAGTTCATGATATTCTGTTCATTGGGTGGGTTTCTGTCCCTATAGTTTTTCAGCCCTTTTGTGTTTCAGTTGCTTGAAAATTGGCCCTTTCTGCTTGAGATGAGAATTGTCTGCTCAGAAAGAGCAGTGCTTTGTAACTCAGTGCTCTGCTTTCTGCCAGCAGTTTATTTCACTAGACCTGCTGCTTCCCAGTTTGCTCAGCCTTGGTGGCATTGCAAAATGCAAAGAGCAAATTGAATGGCCTCCATCTTCAGATTCCTTCTTGGATCTTTTACACTTGCTAGTTGGATTATTTACTGACACTAATCTTTTCCTGCAGTCTATATAAAGTTTGATAATCTGTCAGCCCCCTCACCTCACCCTTGGCCTGCTGCTGTTCAGGTACTGCTGGGAGTATTGTCAGTCATGCAGTTTTTGCCCTACAACCAAAATAAATAATTTTCCCAGCTTCTGTGTACCTAAATTCAGTATTTCTATGCTTGACATTATAGTGGGCTCATAATTATGAGATGTTTTGTAATGGTAAACTGATGACAGAAATAGCTTACATGTATTTTTTGGCTGGCAAGAAGAAAAATAGCTTTCCTGCAGAAGTGCTGTCCCTTAAAGTGAGCACCTGGCTGGACAAGTGTTCATCTGGGTCTGGCCAGATGATCGTGGCTGTCTTTAAAAGTCATTTACTTGACACTTGATAGTGCTTCCCTCAAAGGGATGTTAAAAAGGTAGGAAGCTGCCCTGTCATCTTAACCATGAAAACACATTGAAAGCTATTCTTCTAGTTAAAGAATATCAAGTTAACTGAAAGATCTTGGTAGTCTATCTGAGTTGGGTGTTTTTATTAAAAGATTCTGGGTTCATTTGGCAGTAAGGGTATATCAAGTTATATCAAAGTAAAAGACTTCTTGTAGCTTCTTTTACTGAGATCCACAAATACTTTTCTTAGTTTTTTGCAGCTTGCTGAGAGAATTCTCTGGTCATGTGGCCACACAGGGGTTTGAAACTTGAATTAACCTCTAAACTAGGTATTTGGGTTGTTCTTTTCTCTTGCAGCAGCCATAATCAGCAGCAGAACTCAAATGAGCATCCAGCAGGATGTTAAAGGCAATAATTACTGGAAGTTATTACTAATGGTTACTCTTAGCTTTTCTGGAAGTCTTTGTTCTCTTCCCGGAGCTGGGAGCTAAGTATTCTGATTTTACCACTTAGAACCTTGACTGAAATTTTGGTCAAAGCAGAGAGCTAAAGGCAAGGAGGTACAAAACTCTACAGTGCCTGCCCTGATTTCTTTCCTTTCCCCTCTGTTGGCTAAATTGCCAGGCTGAATTTTAGGATGCACCGAAGTTTCTTTATTAGCTTCAAGTTAATTTCAAAATACGTCTAAATTGATACTGTGGTTTTGACATTCCTCCTTTGCATTACTTACTGTAGTTTCAGTAAAACTATCAAACTTTGCTTAATGGTGTCACACAGGTGTAACAGGCAAAAAAGTGTGCTGCTGGAAAGGCTGGGCATTTTGACTCTGTTGGCAGGAAGTCACCACACCAAGTCACTGTTTTAAGGAATTAGTGACCAGAACTAGTTTCTTAGTATGTGTTTAGAAAACCCCACTGAAGCTACTCTAGGTTCAGTTCATCTTAAAATCACATCAGTTCCTGGAAGCTTGGCTTCAGGCACCAGATTTTTAGCTCATGCCTCACTTTGTTCTTGATTCATAAAATACAAGTGTGTGTTCTGACTGTTCACTAGTTACTTGGACGTAAACTGTCACTGTGAGGCTTCAAATTATTTGATATTCTAATCAAATTCATTTTTTCTGGTTTGGCTTTTTTTAAGTTGATAGTACAGGCTATAGGCAGACTCCAAAACACTTGTTTGGTTCATGTTCGGAGGACTTGACAGGGAACGTTTCTGTGTGAAAAAATTTTTGGTCTATTTTTACAAAATAATATGCTGCCCAGCAATTTGATTCTGTACCAGATATAAAGCCACAAAACTCTTGAAACTGCAGACTCACGATTGACAAAATAATTGAATTTCTCATCTGTTAAGTTCATGCTTTTTCTGGCCTCGAAGGACCACGCGTTGTTCTGCTCTTGGGCGCAGCTGTTCTCCTCCCTGCTCTGTTTTCCCCTCTTCTGTGCCATGCTGGCTTAGATGAGCTCAGTCCTGTCTGGTGGCTCCAGACAGGCAACACTCCTTAGAGGCAGTGCAAGCTGTGTCAGATCCAGGGGCTAGTGCCAGGTACTTTAAGGAAGGTGCCAGAAAACAAGCAGTAGAAAACTGTGGGACACTCTCACTGAGGGAGTGGGGGTTTGGCTCCTGTCAGATGTTGATGTTATGAAGCATGAGAGATTTTCTTAAAATTGCTGTTCATTTTTAATGTTTCTTGTACAGTATTTTTATCATTAAATGTAAATGCCCTTGTAAATAAATATCTTCTGTCAATGAAAAGCAAGTGTGTTGCTGCTTTCAAAGTAGGCTGGCTAATTTTTTAACAGAAAAGAACACCTAGTCCCAGCTACTTTACAGGTAATGTAACCAGCAAAAAAAAAAAAAAATTGTTCCACCTTTTGCAATTAAAAAAACTCCCTTTTAATTCTCGGATAAGTACATGTAAAGAAATCATAAATAATATGCAGTGAGAATTTTAGTAGATAACTGTGCCTGAGTGCAAAGTAGAATCCAGTCTGCGTTTCATAAATAATTTAACTGTGAGGAAAACCTTGAATTTTGGTCTTGGTCCTTGAATTCAGCTGCATTACTGCTAAGCACTCACATTTCTATTTGGAATAAGAAGGTGTTGGAGGTTTTAATGTGGTATATCTTCTCTTTTGACACTTTCTGCCCTTTTTCCCCTGTCATTTCTCTTGAGCTAGCTCTGAGCTTTCTAGTGGCTTTTTTTTAAGATCAGTAGTGGCTTTTTAAGTAGAAATAATGACTGCTGTATTGCAGTAAGGCATTGTGCTGCATCTAAAGCATCATCACATAGGTGATCTCTGTGACAGAGCTGCTCTTAATGATATAAATCAGGGATTAAGTGCATAAAATTGGTGGTAAGTTAAAATATCTGGATGCTGATTAAGCAAAATTCGTGACTTTTTAGTAATATTTTTACATACTAAAATAACTTAGTATTGATAATTATCTGTGGTCAATCTAGATACTGTGTCTTATGATCAGAAATTGTGAAATGTGCATATTTAATAGGTTGGGGGGTTTTTTTTGGTTCTCACAAAGAGAATGTTAAACAGCTCTTGACAAATGTTCCAGATGCTGGTCTCAGTCAGACTTGTTTTGTCCTGATATGTTTTACAGCATAAATAACCTGATTAGGTGTAGGTATTGATAAAGCTCAAAAATAACTTCAGGATTTAGAAAAAAAGAAAATATGTCTAAAAGGAAAGGTATCTTTAAAGTGTTTGTAAACTCTGGCATGAACATACTCAATGATTAAAAAACATGGACCTGACACCACAGTTCTAAACTAGCAAGCATCTTCAGCTGTGTGATTTTTGGTTCTGTTTGAAACAATTCATTTCAGCTTTGGGAGTTGATCAGCTTCAGTGAATTGAAGAATTTAGACAATCCCTGTAAATTTAACATGTGCATACCTAAAAACTTAACCCTCCATGACCAGTTCCCAGCTACACTGGAACTCAGCTGCTTTTCTTCCCCTTGCTATAAGCAAGCCCTTACAGAAGATACTGTCATTGAATTTCCACAGGTGTAAAGAATTCAGATCACTACTTGCCTTTACTGGTAATTACATATCATGTAACAACTTTTATTCATTATTCTGTACAGTGCATTTACCATTACCAAGCTGTGCAAACACACAATTAGCATTAAATTTAAATTTTTTTGCCAGTTCATTAGGGTGTTGTAGAATTCAAACTGTACATTGATTGGTATAAGTTTGGGATGAGCACATACAAATTCTGAACTCATTTATGGAAACACTGATTATCTGCTCTGGGTAATCTTGGGGAAAGTAATTTGTTTACCCACCCCTGTTTACTCACCCCTGTTTAGTGATTATTATTGTTTCTTAACCTCCTGATTTCACAGATGATAAACTGTCCTGTTACAGGAGCTTTTGTCTGGGAAGAAATTATGATTATATAAGTCTAAAAAAAGAAATTTATTTGTAATTTTTTAAACAAATATGAATTATTTCCCTTTCTGTTGCTGATTTATTGGAATACTAAGGATCTAGAAGACATCCCCTGTAGGTAGATTAAAACTTAACAGTCTTTCTGCTATTGCTCTAGATAACAAGGTTAATAAACTAGAAGAGAGCTGGACTGAGCAAACAAAGGACAGTAAAACTGGTTTTTGTGGTACAGAAGTCTGAAAGTATGGTGAGAGGCATTATTCTTAATCCAGTGAAGACTAAAATGAGCTTTTTCCTTAATTTGCTATGCACCAACCTCCCACATCATGCTAAAAAGCACAAGCTGGCTGTGTATCTGCAGGGGGAGGCTTTCTGTGGTATTCATTCTTGGGGTGGAGAAGAGGAAGTGCAAGAGCTCCTAGGACACCTCTTGGATGAGGACAGTTCACATAACTTGATAGGGCAAAGAACACTAAATTACTGGAATGAAATATAAACCTCCCTTACTGCTGACCTGATCAGTGGGACCAAAACAGCACCCAGGTTCTTCTAGGTGTGAGGTGTTCAGTTCCTAAGTGAGCTGCACATGGAAGCAGGGAATTTCTGGGGAGTGGGTAACTGCCAGGTGACATTTTAAAAGCCTTTCATAAAAATGGAACAGGCAGAATAATCCAATTTGCCTAATAGGCTGGAAGCAAATAGTAAATTCTAATGGAATTATGTAGAAAACTTAGAATTCCTTTCTGCTAATGTTGTGTCCATTATCTTTGACTTGCAGGTCTCTTTTCTGTCCCTTCTTCCTTGCCCTCTCTTTTTTGGGGCTGCAGAACCTTAGCTTGGCTGTTGTAAGACCTAATTCTTCTTTGCAGATCCCTTGGAAATAATCCTGTGCAAAGGCCCTGCTCTTTGAGAGGTGTGGTGTTGTTTTGGGGACACAGAGTACAGGAAGGTGAATGTCAGTGTGTGGTGACAAAAAAGCTTCAATCCCACCAGGCTGGGGGGGGATACATAACTCTGTTTACTCCCCATTTGGAAGAGCTTAAAAAAAAAATCCAAACAAATAGAATTCTAAATGAGAAACAGTAGCATTGCAGTTAAATGCTCATTACTTCTTTAAAGTATAAATAGTTATAAATACCCATTTTCTTTGGAACATGGGTGTTAAAATGTGAAGATGCCTTCAGACTGGCATCTTAGAATGTGTGTGTACATTCATGTAATTGCTGAGAAGGATCTAGAAATTTTCCAATATCATCTATCAAATTCTCTTTGAATTTATGTGCATTCAGAATGGGGCACATCCCATGGGGAAAGAATATGAAACAGAAAAGTTAAGCTACAGCAATAAACCTGATATATCTATAATTGCTATACACAGTTGCATTATAAAATATATGGATATTTTATAGACAGTAATATAGAGACACTGATTCAAACCAAACTTTTTACACTGTAAGCTATATTCAGAAATTCATAAATGTAGAAATTAGTGTGAGGAGGGGAAAAAAAAATCATGTCTTTAATTTATGTGTACTTTTCAGACTTCCAACATGCTTGATTTGATCAAATACCATTACACATAATCTTATTATAGCTTATGTCTTTCACTAGCCAGGATTTCTGTTCAGTGTCTTTTAAAGAACAACCCTTCAAAGAAATTGGCTAGAAGTACTAACAATCAGTATTTTAATTAAGAAAATTGTGACTAAGGGCACTCAAAACATTTATTATGCATGTGAAAGGTAACAGTAGGGAACTACTTTTGTGTCTGAGCTTTGTAAAGGTGCTACCTGTGCCTGTGTTTTTCTGCAAATTTTTTAAATGGTTGGAAAAAGTTGTAGTAAGTGAAACCAACAAGTGTTGGTATATAGGTTTATGCTCAGACATTCACCCATGATTTTAAATGAGTTTCTCAAAAATCTTTGCCTTCAGTCTTTCATTCTGATTGGTTTATGGGCCTTCCATTGCCACAACTCCTACACAATTCACACATTTCAATTCATTTATCCATGAAGCATCCCTGGAAGACAGGGAGTTGATAATAAGGTCTGTGCAAAGGTGCAGGAGAGGAATTCTCACCCTGGAGCTCCGAGCAGAGAGGCAGATATGTCTGTGTGACTGTTGAAATTACTGAGCAAAAGCTGTTGTCAGCAAACAGGGAATGTAAACTGCAGAGATTTGCATGAATTAAGGTTTTCTGAGCTTGGTGTTTGGGGACAAGGGGGTTTTGTACCCGAGGAGAGGCTGATTCCCAACACTAAGAACTGAAAACAACTGTGAAATAAAATCTGTGAGGTGGCTTCTTCTCTGGAATGTTATTTTAAATGTATTTTCTGCATCATGTGTCTCATTACAGATAATAGTGTACACATCTCTCAGCAGAAAGAAGGAAAAGCAATATACAACATCAATTGCTTCAATTTTAAAAGAAATTAAGAAAGGTCTGATTAGATGATGCTGTTCAGTTATTTTGGTTATGTAAATGCTCTGAGTTAGTTTGTCCCTTGTGAATAGTTTATTTAAAGCATAGTTGTTTTAGGGAAAAATTTATTTTCTCTTGAGAAAGCTTCATTGCATAGCCTTGCAACCTAAGGCTAAGTGTGTGATGATCCCATTTCTGCAGAGCTGGGGCTGAGATGGCTCTGTTGAGAGCAGGATACATCACTGGTTAGATTACAAAGGAGGGTCCCAGTTTTCCCCTCTGCTGCCACAATCCAGAGTACTCTGGTTGAAAGAATGCTCTCTGCAGGAAATGCCAGATCCCTGTTTAATCACACCAAGATTATAACGATTGGGGTTTTAAATATTAGAAGTTTCTTCTGATCCCTGTGAACAGTATTCATGTGCTGGTAGCCAAAAGGCTTTTGATAAGTACCCAAAGGTTTATCTGCTCTGCTTGCAAGTTCTGAGTGTCCTGGCATCTTCTCCTGCCTCTCAGCTCTGTGCTCTGGTCCCATCTCAGAAGCCTGTCAGCCCATGCTGTCTGTCACTGCCTTATTTTCTCAGGGTACATATTTGTGTTTGGGCTGGCTGAACTCAGGAAGAGCCTAAACCAGGGCCTTGCACAGGAGGAGCTGTCACCCAGAGATGGCCTTTCACCAGCATCACTTGTTTTCTGGATCCAGTCTTTTCCATCAAGCATAGTTAGCCCTATGTCTCCCTGTGCTTTTCCATTGCCAGTTGTCTTTGTTTCAGGAGCAGCAATGCCAGTGACACTCCAGTCCATGTGGGTAGCAGATTTTTATTGTTTTGCTGGCCTTTGTTTATTTCCTATCTATGATGGTACTCAAGCATTCTAGTCTGAACACATTTTCATACAGTTCAACCAAGTATTAACTTTAATGGAGTGTTTTTCTAGAAGGGTCTTGAATTAAAATCTCCTCTCTTTTCCTGGGGACTGACTGCATGATAGCAACTACCTACAGAATATCCTTAGGTGGAAATCTGCAAGCATGGATTCCCCTCCTCCGTGGAGGAGGAGCACTTTCTCCCTTACTCCTGGCTGAATTGTTGCTTGCAAATAAACACTGAGAAGCAAGATTTGTTCAGCATTCAGCCTCATGTTTTAATTGAGAGATTTAGTCATAGCAAATGCAGACAGACAGTGCCTATCACTTCTTTCTGCATTAGACAAGCCAGAGAGAGGGGAAACACTGCATCTCAGAGTGCCCCTCTGCTGGTAGCCCAGACCACCAGAGCACATTGATGGTCCTGGCAGCTTGAGGATCATGTTGTTCCCTGAAACCCCACATATTCCAAAGACAATTCTGCCTGCTCTGGCTGGGGAGGAGTTGGGCTCCTTCATCTATATTGTCAGTCAGTTCTTATAGTTGTTCCCATATACTTGCCACAGCTGGATTCATTTCTTCTTTGGTCAAGAACCTCTTCCCTGTCTGTCCTTTCCTCCAGAGAGGAGGAAAATTGCACTCACTTGAGAGTGTGCTCTATGTGTTATCTATTTGCTTGTTTTAAGATACGAGTATATTCCTTATTCTGGTGCCAAAAGATTTTTGCTTTTTATATATTTTTCATATATTCATAGCTCTGTAGACTCTTATTGCATAGTTATATAGTTTTCTTAGCTAGCATTCAGTACTTTCCCAGTACTTTGTTAGACAGACACATTCCTGGAATCCCATCCTAATCTCTCTTCTTCAGTGAACCAAGGCCATTCTTCTACTTCCCCATGTATGTAGACATGAACAATGTGGGGCTAGGAGAAGGGGGGAGGCTTCTGTAGGAGGCTGAACCAAATTACTTCATTAACTGTACTTCTAATTGGGGATTCTTGTCAATTATGCTAATTTGCTAAACTTATAAAACTGTTGTAGCCCTATGTCACATATGCATTCTGCTGTGCATTTTGCCATAAGTGCACCTGAAGGATCCTTCAATAAAAACTAACCACTTCTATCCTTTTAATCTTTGGCTTGTGATTTTAGGGCTCAGAAGGGCATCAATTCTAATTTGATTTTTCTGTGGCCTCAGGAAAATTTCAACTGATACTTATTTTTAATGTCTTGTCAAAGTGAGATCTGTGTCAGGACAGCTGGTGCTGCTTTAACTTACGTGTTCCACTGTGTAGCAAAGCAGTCTGTGTGGGAGCTGTCTGACTTGATGAGAATCCTTAGTCTTTCCTGGAGCAGGCTCCTGTTCTTCCATGCCATTTATCACTTCAGTGCCTTCATGTTGCAGGCAGAGCCTCCTTTCTCAAATTGCTTTTTTCTTCAGTTACTGCATGCTGCCTCATTTTCTGGGATAGACTATTACTGTTGGCCCTCCCTTGAAGTAGGCTGGTGTGGAGAGAGATGGGAGAAAGAAATTATTGCTTGTTATTTCTTCTCTGAAATCCTATAGTTAACCTCAGAAACTTCATTTTGTCATGCAGCAGGAACAGGCTTTTTTTTTTTTTATGGATTTTAGCTCATCTGAACAGAACTGATTCTCTCTCAAGGTCAGTCAATTCAAAAGGAAATTATATCACAAGGGTTTTTCTTTGTTAACTCTCAAGCATTGGAAAAACCTGAATCCCTGTAAACTGGTAAGAGATCACATCTCATAAGGTTTCCTTTCATCATATACTAATTTAGTTTTCAGATCCATTATTTAATTTCTTTGATTATTTTCTGACAGGACAGCAAAAGGATAGAACTGATAGGATAGGAACAAATAGGTATTTGCTTTATATTTCCTCAGTTTTTCACTGAAAGGAAGTGTCACAGAATCATTTTACCTCACCACCTCCATATAAATGCTTCATCAGTGCTACATTTAAAATACTGTGAAGTTGTATAAGGACAAAGCCTAAAGGAAAGTACCAATTTAAACAGAAACTTCTTAGATAATTTTTCCAGTGAGCTTGACTTGAGGGCATAATGTGAGGAGAAAATGCTCCCATTAATTAGGGGGAAGGAAGGCAAGCTAAATAACTTGGAAAAGATTTTATTTAGTTTATGTTTTGTAACCTGTGCTCTGTGATGTTTTTCATTCAGTTTTACATTAGTTATAAGGTGTGCTCCCTGTAATTTTTCAGTGTCTGTGAAATCTCAGCATGGACAATTTTTATCTTGGCAGGCCATGGAGCAGATGTGAAATGTGTTGACTGGCATCCAACCAAGGGATTAGTTGTTTCAGGAAGTAAAGATAGCCAACAGCCCATCAAGTTCTGGGATCCAAAGACTGGCCAGAGCCTTGCCACACTGTAAGTTCTTACCCATAGACTTTTGATTTGCTCAAATATAAGCTGACTTTATAAAATAATTTTTTCTTAATTCCCTTCTTAGCTCTTTTCTTCACAACTTTTCAGCCATACACAGTTGCTTCAAACATGAAGCTAGTGCTTTAGCTGTGCCAGAAAATCCAGAGGTTAGATGAAGACAAGTCTGCACCTGGAAAATTGAGACTTTAATATTTATAACTAATAATTTATAACTTAAAAAAACTTTAGTATTTATAATTGAGACTTAAATATTTAATATTTAAGTTTACTTTGTTCTTCACAGACAATCTAGTCACACAGTTCTCATTCAGACTGAGACAGGGAAAAACAAATGAGATGTTTCATCTGGCTGATGAAAACTTTCTTATGCTGCAGTAGAAACATGCACAGTAACTGGATACTGCCTCAGTGAGTGCTACCAGTTGCTTTGCAGTACAAAAGACCAGGATCAAAGCATAGGGCCTTTGCACAGAAAGCCTCAGTGTTCTGCTTTGGTAGCCTGAACTGCCTTGTTATTCACCTGAGTATTTGTGACTGGCAAATGACACATTTTTATCTGTGTCTGAGAAATCAGTTTCAGGACAAACAATCTGTTTCTGTTTCTCTCTGCTTGCAGACATGCTCACAAAAACACAGTGATGGAGGTGAAACTGAATCTCAATGGCAACTGGCTGCTGACAGCTTCTCGTGACCATCTGTGTAAGCTCTTCGACATCCGGAACCTGAAAGAAGAACTTCAGGTCTTCAGGGGTCATAAGAAAGAGGCCACAGGTCAGAATCTTTTTTATTATGTAGATTGTTATTATTAAGATTAGATTAAAAATTAAAATTATTTTCATTCATTAGGAATCCTAGAATTACACCTTCTGATCGTGGCTTACTGTGTGTTTCAGCTGTGGCCTGGCATCCTGTTCATGAAGGGCTGTTTGCCAGTGGGGGATCTGATGGGTCCTTGTTGTTCTGGCATGTTGGGTATGTGGCATTCTCATTAGCACGTTGAAAAGATCTTGGTCAGCTGTGCAAGCTGTTAGACAAAGCACAAAACACCTCTTTTTCCCTTTGGGTCCTTATTTAACCTGCATATTTATGATAATAGTTTTGCTCTGTACCTGAGGAATTTGTTAATGTGCTTCATTTATGAAGAAGTTTTCCTGTAGAAATGTGCTTTAAAGGATACAATAGCTTGCACAAAACCAGCCATGTGTTGAGATGGTTTGGTTTTAAATCTGCAATCAGTTCCCCCAGCAGAAAAATGACAGTGGCTTAAATTTGGCAAAATATGGGATAGAGGATGAACAACTGAATAGCAGAAGTTTTCTATTGTAGCTGTAAGAGATATTCAGCTGTATATGATGAATATTTTTTTTAAATTTTTTATGCATCAGGGTTGAGAAGGAGGTTGGTGGAATGGAAATGGCCCATGAAGGAATGATCTGGAGTCTGGCATGGCATCCCCTTGGACACATTCTGTGTTCAGGCTCAAACGATCACACCAGGTAATTTCACATGTTTAAAGAGAAGGTCTAAGGGAATGTATTAACTTTCAGAACCTAGAAGAGTGTTTGGCATCAGTGAATAAATAGATTGGGATGGTTCTGTTACACAACCAGTGGCCAAAGCAGACACACAACTTATGTTAATAGGAAGCACTAGGTGGCACTGACATTTTAGGTTACAAGGTAGAGTCTGACCTCTTGTAACAAATATTATGATTTTGGTTGGTGGGAGCTTTTAAATCCACTGAAGAAATGTTTAAAAAAAGAATTCTTGTCGTTTCTTGCTGACGAAATACTCCTATCTCCAGAGCAATTTTTCCTGCAGATCATCTGCTGGTCACATCATTTCACATTGCAGACACGTTCAGAGGCTGTAGTTTGTGGTTTTGGACATGCTATAAACATAGTGCATTTTGTAAAAGCAGTAAATTTTTGTGGGGGCACGTGTATATTTAGTGTATATGAAGAATATACTTGAGCAAGAAGGTTTTGGAATGGACTAGAACTTTTTTCAGGATCTGATGTTGATGCCTTGTACTTACACCCATTACACTTTGAAGTATCTTCTAAGTTGTAACTATGTAATTCATTACAATACTTTTGGGTTTTTTATTTTTGGCTTGAAGCTCATACCCTGTGTTCAGATCTAAAGCTAAACTTGATTTAATGAGAGTTGAATCCTTATATCAAGATACTATACTAAAAATCAAAGACCTAATTAGATTAAAAGTTGTTAATGCTCTCGACCCTTTAATGAGATCTTTAACTTCCTTTTGACAGCAAGTTTTGGACTAGAAATCGGCCTGGAGATAAAATGCGAGACCGTTACAACCTGAACCTGCTGCCTGGGATGTCAGAGGATGGTGTGGAATATGGTAAGGCATTTTTCCTCAATATGGAAGGAAGAGGATTGGGGTAGGAACAGGCCCAGGTCATTAGGTGACACTTCTGGGTAGGGTGAGGAAGCAGATTTACAGCATTGGGGACCACTTAGGCAAAAATACCTTTTTCTAAGGATGATTTTACTCCCTGTGTTATCAGTGATCATCATTCCAACAATGGGTTTTCTTCTGTTTCCACAGCTCCAGGAGGTAAGACCTGCTCTGTCAATCACAGGAAGGAGGTTTGGCTCTCCCTCTGGCAATATCTCCAGTTTATTTTTCTTCCTGAAAATTTCATCTGTCTTCAAGGCTTCCCACAGTCCTGAACTGCAACAGGAAAAGCTATAAGAATTCTACTAAAACCTTTAAACTTTGCTCTGCTCCTAAGGATTTATCTCAATAATTTTAGGCTGCTCAGGATTGCCCAGTTCAATGGTGTGCCTCAGCCACCTGTAGTTGCATCTGTTTCTTCAGATTTTTGATTTTTTTTTTTTTTTTGGGGGGGGTGTGGGTGATTAAAATACCTCACTTTAATACAAGTTAAATTTTAATATATATAGATTTGTTGTAACAAGTATGGGACTGGCTATGGGTTATTATTATTTATTTTTCAGAGCTTCTACCCTAAATGTAGCCTTCCTGAAAGGACATAGTTTCTGGCCTTTTAGGGTATATTTATGAATCTGAACTTGCAGTTCTTTTAATATCCTGTAATTAATATATGAAACTAAATTGTGAGCTGCTTGTAAAATATCTGTTTACTATTGGAATATGATACTAATGGTAAAAGCGTGTGAGAATCCAAAGGGATAAAACAGTAATGTAAAGAAACATTTTCCAAGTATAAATGTTTATTGTTTTTTTCTCTAGATGATCTGGAGCCCAACAGCCTGGCAGTTATTCCTGGGATGGGAATACCTGAACAGTTGAAAATAGCTATGGAGCAGGAGCAGATGGGTAAGTAATAGCTATGGAGAAGCATTCTCCTGAGCAATCCAGATTCTGTGTGACTTCTTTTTCATTCTTTTCATATTCTTTGGGAGCACACATGCTCTTTTCTAAAGTTCTGTGTTGTGCATATTTGCTGTGTAAAGAAGGATGAGCTGAAAACCTCTGTGAAAAAAATGAAGGATCTTTCTGTAAGGCTGCATTGCTCTGACTGTTTGTTTCCCTGGTGCCAAAGGGAAAGATGAGTCCAATGACATTGAAATGACAATCCCAGGACTGGATTGGGGAATGGAGGAAGTAATGCAAAAGGACCAAAAGAAAGTGCCACAGAAAAAAGTTCCCTATGCAAAACCAATACCAGCACAGTTTCAGCAGGTAAGTACCTGTTAGTTACAGTGAACAGAACAACCTGTTCTTTTCCCAACTTCAAAAAGTGGGTGTCTTTTGAAATGTTGTAGATTTTTGGTATCAGCTCTCCTGTATCAACACCCCGTGCAATTTACTACAGTAGCTAGTTTAATTACTATTTAAACATAAAATATTTTATTAAATACCTTCTATCTTTTATGTGTACCTGGAAAGAACTTACAAGATATGGAAGTTTTATTCAGCATTGTTTTTACTTTCAAGTATCCATACTACAAAATGTTGCAGCATATCCTTTCTCATTGCAGCAATGTGTTGCACATATGTTGTTCAACAGAATTAATCTTGTGTTTCCTAATCTTTGTAGGCATGGATGCAAAATAAAGTTCCTTTGCCTCCCCCACCTGAGCCACTGAATGATAGAAAGGAGGATATTAAACTGGAGGAGAAAAAGAAATCACAGGCAGAGATTGAGCAGGAAATGGCAGCACTTCAGTACACAAACCCACAGCTCCTGGAGGTATGTGTGGAAACACAGGGATTAACACGTTTGCTTTAGTCCTTTCTGTGACAGATCTGGACTTCAGCACTAAAGTGAGCAGCTTCCTGCAGCAGTTTCACCTGTTTGGCTGTTTTCACCTTTTTACAAAAAGACATCTAATTGAACAGGATATTGCACTTAATGTGTGATGATGTGAAACCCTCAGTGAGGCCCCCACATCTCAGTTTACCAGTGGGTCTCTTCAGTTAGTAATTTCTCTTTCGTTAGTTATTTCTGTTAATTACAAGAAAAGCATTCTTAAATTCCTGTGAAGTGGGATGACTGCCTCTGATTTTTAGTTGTAACATCCTTCTGTGCTTAGTTGATTTTCTGTGTCTCTTTTTTGGACAGCAACTGAAGATTGAGAGACTTGCACAAAAGCAAGCTGAGCAAGTGCAGCCACCGCCCCCAGGAGGATCTCTCCATGGACCTCAGCCTTTCCCAGGGCAAGGCCCAATGTCACAGATGCCTCAAGGGTTTCAGCAGCCCCTTCCACCTCAGCAGATGCCAATGAATATGCCTCAGATGGGACCTCCTGGTCCCCAAGGACAGTTCAGACCTCCAGGACCCCAAGGACAAATAGGACCTCAAGGTCCACTACACCAAGGAGCTGGAGGTCCACAAGGGTTTATGGGACCACAAGGACCTCCAGGCCCCCAAGGGCCTCCACAAGGAATGCCACGGCCTCAGGATTTACATGGACATCAAGGAATGCAGAGGCATCCGGGCCCTCATGGGCCAATGGGGCCCCCGGGTCCACAGGGTAATGCTGGCCCACAGGGACACTTGGGACCGCAGGGCCTGCCTGGCTCTCAGACTCATTTAGGACCACAGGGCCCCCCTGGCCCACAAGGTCACTTGGGTCCTCAGGGTCCCCCTGGAGGTCAAGGAATGCAGGGGCCACCTGGTCCACGAGGAATGCAAGGACCTCTTCCTCACGGCATGCAAGGAGCTCCGGGATCTCAAGGGATGCAGGGCCCTATATCTCAAGGGCCTTTGATGGGACTTAATCCAAGAGGGATGCAGGGTCCACCAGGACCCAGAGATAACCAGGGACCTAATCCACAAGGGATGATGATGGGTCATCCACAAGAAATGAGAGGTCCTCATATGCAAAGTGGTTTATTAGGACATGGTCCCCAGGAGATGCGGGGCCTTCAGGGACCCCCGCCTCAAGGTTCAATGCTGGGACCTCCACAAGAAATGCGTGGGCCACCTGGTCCCCAGGGCCAGCAGGGACCTCCACAAGGCTCTTTGGTGGGGCCTCAAGGAAACATGCAAGGACCTCAGGGACAGCCTAACCCGTCGAGGGGGCCGCACCCTTCCCAGGGCCCTCTGCCCTTCCAGCAGCAGAAGACGCCTCTGCTGGGTGACGGGCCTCGTCCCCCGTTCAGTCAGGTACGTGGTGGTCTTTGGAACAAGGGAGCTTGCAGAATGTGGGAATGGTAACTGTCTGTGCAATAGGAATGCACAGCAGGAGCTCAGAGAATGGAGGCTGGGTATTCCTTGCAGGACTGAGGCCTCAGGAAGATTGAAGTGATAATAAAAAGAGTTCTGTAGCTTGGAAACAGCAGAAGGTGTCCCTGCCCATGGCAGGGGGATTGGAAATAGGTGATCTTTAAGGTCACTTCCAACCCAAAGTGATTCATGATTCTATGACAGGTAACTGTGGAAAAGGGATTATTGGGAGTAGTAGTACAGAAACCAGTCTGCTATGAAAATATGTAACCTTAAGAGAAACTCCTTTTTTTTCTTTTTTTTTTCAATTTAAAGACACTGTCTTAAGCGGGGTATTTCATGGGGAGCAGACAAGCACTAATAAAAGTCAAATTTAAACAAATTAAACATAAGAAAAGTCCTATGTATTAATTAAAGCAAGGTATTGCCAACTCTCAGTTGTCCAGAGTAATTAATCCAAACTGTGGGATGGATTTACCATAGCTGCTGCCACACCTGGAATCAGCTTAGGTCTGGTTGCACTTAACATTTGACTCTTAAGTGCAGAGGGATACAGAGGGACACAGCACTTCACATTTTCTGCTCTACTGCACATCACACAGAGCTCTCTGTGCTTACTGCCTCCCATAAGTTCCTAGTTGGATAGTTCTTACTTTGTCTCTATTGTCTTGAGTTCTAGGTGAATTTTGAAAGGGAAGTTTGGGAAAAAAAAAAAAGGTACTTAATTGAAAAAAAAAAAAAAAGTGTGGTGATTTTTAACCAGAATTGTCTCTTTTAGACCTGCACTCAATAGTTTCAGTCAAAGCTTCAGACATGTAGAATACTTAGTGTGTAGTCCAGTACCAATCACAGTGAGGAACTGAATATTGAAATGAGCTTTAGCTCAGGGATTCCTTTTCAGACTGAAGCAGAGTAGCCCACAAGCTGTGGGTTTATTTGAAATTTTTTTCCTTACAAATCAATAATTCCCCCCAGAAGGCTGTTAATGTGCCACTGTTGCTGAGATTTCAAAAGTCTCCAAGTTACACAAACGAGTGTTGGTTCCCCAGCTGTATAACTTAAACCAGCAGAGTTGTTTCTTACTGCTGTCCCAGGGAGGCTCACTTTTCTCTGAGAATAATTACCCTCTTTGTGGAGGGCTGTCCTTGTCTGCCCTTGCCACTGACACTGTTTGGAATTCAGTAGGGTGCTTTTGATGGGTGGCTGGTGATTTTCTTTGAGTACTGCTATCTTAAAGGCTTCTACAGATACTCAAAAAATGACAGTGAGATATTTTAGACCACCCTTCCTTGTGCACCTCTAGTATGGTAATGGCTTTTAAAAATTAATGTATTTTAAGATTTATAATGTCAGGTTTTGCTCCGTTTTGCTTCTTTGTAATATGAATACAGCAGTAGTTCCTGATTAAAAAGGCTCCATCTGTGACTTTTTTAAAAAAACAATAGACTTTAGTTTGTTTTGTATTCTGTATTTGGCTTTTTTCTTCTGTAAACTTGTACAAATCACTTGTCTTCCTTTTCAGTAGCAGAAGAGTGTGAATATCTGCTTTATTAAGGGCTTGTGACATTAATACAGAACAATTATAGATAATTGCAAGGGTTAATCTCCATATAAGATATCACTGTTACCTGCACTGGCTGTACACTAGAAGCAGAGGTCTGCTGGGATGCACAAGGCCATTTTCAGCTTTCAGTAAAGTACCTCTTTCTAAACTCTGCATATTTTCCAGTTCAAGCCCAGTTTGAGGCCTGGAATGAATTTTGAAACAAAAATCCCATGAAAATGCAAAGTTAAGGCTCTGTGTTCCCAGCTTGGCAAAGCATGGTTTGTTTATAAGCCAGGTTTCTGCTAAGGAGAGTTATTTACTGAGTGCTAAAAACTGCTGCTTTGGTTAAATGGAAGAAGTTCCATAAAATTTATTTTAAGTAAGCATCTGCTAAATACATGGGAAATCCTGTAACTCCTCCAGCAAGGTTTTGGTCAGGAACAGCAGAATCACTGTGATAGCTGGCTCTTACCTAGTCAGAGGATGGATTTGTTCTGGACTCAAGTCAACATTCCATCACTAGGAAAGTATTCTTGGGCATTTGGGGTTTTTTTTTTTTAAATGGGCATTAAGCCAGATCTTTTATTTTGCTTATTTTTCCAACATTCTTACAAAATTACTCAATGCAGATATGAAGTTTGTAGTACATATTTGTGTGCTTTCTTGTGTTTATCACCTACATTGCAGTTGAATATAAATTTTTCATTTAAAATGATATTCCAAGATATGATGGGGTAAATACACAGATAAACTTTCTGCTTCTCTGCAACCAGAAACAAAAAGGTAGTATTTCTCAAAAATAAATTTAGAGTATTAAAATTATTTAACTTTGATTCATGGAGAAGTTAGGCAGTGTAATTATGACCCAGTGGTGTGCTGGAGTACAGGTCTTTAAGTATTTCCAGACTGCAGTCTGGAAGAGTTTCAACAAGTCAGTGTGAAGGCCAAGTCTTCATCTTGCATACTAGACATGTCTAGGAAAAAAATTACTTTTTTAGGGGTTTCTAGTAAGGATTTGCAGGGGATTGGCTTTTTGCTCATGTCAGCGTAGGAAGGTTTTGTATTGCAGTCCTGCAGGTTTCAGCTCTGTCTGGTTCATGTTTTTATTGTTGGATTTTATAACTACAGTGTAAATTCTGTACATGTCTCTTTTCAGTTCCAGTCAAGCACAAACCCCAGATGAGGACTTTTTGTCAGGCCTGTGCTGTTAAAAGGCAGAATCAGAGCATCATCTGAACACGGTTTTCCAACCAGTGTCACCACAGCAGGTCCTGTAAATTTGGTACCTGTTGAAATCTTTCATGAGTCTGTGACAGCAACTGAATTTAAAGAGCATTATTTTATCCTTTAAAATTCACAAAGAAAAAAAATACCAAAAGACACTTATATACTTTATTTTTTTCTTTGGAATCACATAAAGCACAGAAAACTCTGCCCACTCTACTGCCTCTGCTTTTTCTAATCCTAAAATGAAAAAAATGAATTTTGCCATCATGTTAAAAATGAAACTCATGTATTTCCATGTTAACAACTCACAGAGGTTTAGAGAAGAGGTTCTGTTATGGCCCTGTTGTTGTCCCCTCATCCCAACATGCTTGATACTTATTTTTGTATATATAGTTTCTCTTTTTTGTTCATTTCCAAATGAAGTCTTTGGTCTGTGAAGCTCTTTAACTGCCTATAAATCAGTACCTGATATTTTTCAAACAAATTACCACATTTTCCTCATGTAGAGGAATAGAACATTTGTATCAAATACTCAATAAATTCAACACATTCTTATAGAATATTCATACTCAGGAAGAATATGAGCTTTATCATCTTTGGCTGTAACAGGTAAAATGTGAATACCTGAAAAGCTGTTTCCTATAAAATGTGTTTCTCAGTGAATGAAGCATTACTGATGTGAATGTCTGAAAACTGAGGCTGAAACCATTGGAACATGAGCTGTTTCTCTTGTACAACCTGTGCAGATGCAGACTTATGGAAAGAAAACTGGTTTGCACTCTTTGAAAAACTTTTAATTACTCACACAAGGCAATTCACTTGGCTTTTCTTCTTACATGCTCACAGGATGGACAGAACCCAGGTCCTCCTCCACTGATACCAGGCCTGGGGCAGCAAGGAGGACAAGGTCGTCTGGGCCCTCACAACCAAGGACCTGGTCTTAATAAAGGTAATTAAACATATTGTCTGTTCTCCCGTGAGTCAGTCTCCTCAAAGAGGGGCTGTCCCAGAGCAGTGCACCCAGGGAGAAATGGCTGAGAGAAAAGCTTCCATAGATGTGGGCTGGGATATTCAGGAAGAATTTGCCCAGAAACATTGCTTCATGTAAAATGTACCCCATATGCTTTCTAGAAGCCTATGAACTAGAGCATCCTGAAGTGATTTAGAAATTGTTACAGAAAGCTGCTGTGATTTTTTCTGTCCCTCAAGGCGATGCCCGTGGGCCACCCAACCATCACCTGGGCCCGCTGTCGGACAGGCGGCACGAGCAGAACAGCGGCGGCCCCGAGCACGGGCCGGAGAGGGGCCTGTTCCGAGGGGGCCAGGACTGGAGCGATGGCAGGGACAGCAGGGGCATGCCCGACAGACGGGGGCCTCACCCCGATTTCCACGATGACTTTGATCGGCCGGACGACTTCCGTGATGATTTCCACCCCGATAAGAGATTTGGCCATCGATTACGAGAGTTCGAGGGGAGAGGAGGCCCACCATTGCAAGATGAGAAATGGAGACGAGGTGGACCTGGGCCTCCCTTTCCTCCTGATCACAGGGAATTTGAAGGAGGTGGTTCCAACCGTGGGCCTCCTGGTGCTTGGGAAGGACGGAGACCTTCAGATGACAGATATCCACGGGATCCTGAGGATGCACGCTTCCGAGGAAGGCGAGATGAGAGGTAAGAATAAATCCATTTCTCTTTCTTGGGTTAAAGGGTAAATGGAGGGAACTCTTTTATTCCTGGTTTCCTTTTCATTAAGGAGTCTATCTGTTTCAGATTTATAAACTGGAAACCAATAAGGAAATGAAAACTCTAATATACCTGAGTATAGAGTCCATAAAAATCATTCAGTAATAGAAGAAAACTTGAAAAATGGTCATTGTACACAGCAGCTTCCGTGTCTTTAAACAGTAAGTAAAGAGAAGGGGGAAAGTTTGTAGAGAAGATCCAGTGACACAGGATGAAGATCTGAGACCGTTTTGATGAAAATTGAGAGGAGACTTAAAGGTTAAAGTGACAAACTTTTGAACACTAGAAGTGGATTTTGAGATTCTGTCTCCAGTCACAAACTACAGCATGACTGTAGAGACTGTAGGATGAGATGCAATGCCCTTGTAAGGAGCAGAACAGTGATCTGACTGCCAGATAGAAGGGACAGAGTTACAGCATCTGTTGGACTGTCAAGACTATTTTTTCATGCGTTTGCTTGTAGAAATTTTATTTCTCTTTCTGACTTATTTCTTAATGCCAAGTGAAGAACTCAAAAATAATCTGATTTACAGCAATGTCCTTGTCATTGCTCACAATCTCCGAATAAATCACAAAGGGATAAATTTGCTTTTAGTTACCAATGTAAATATGGAGGAATTAATGCTGTCTCTGAAACTAATTATCAGCAAAATTGCTCCAGATTTATGTTAGTTTAATTAAGTGAAATTTGGCCTCCAAGGTCTAAGCCTCTCACTGACCACCAACTCTCTATGTATAAGAACATGTGCTTGTTACAAATATGCTGTGGTCTCCACATAATGTGAATTTTGTGTGTTTTAGTTGCCTTTTTAATCATTTTCTTACATTCCTTTTACTTTGCATCTATACAGCTCTTCTTTTAGCTGTTTTCTACCTAGCTCTGTAAGATGTAACTTCCTTTTGTGTGAAGAGTATGAAAAGAAATGAACAGTAACTTAAAGAAGGTAACAATTAAAGCCATTTTTAAAAAGTAAAGCCAGAGAAAATCCAGCTGGATGGTCCAGTGGTCCAATGGTCTGCATCACAGAACTCTAAAATTTAGACACAGCAGACAAGACTTTTAGAAGCTCAGTAGAGATTTTTCAGATCTTACATTGAACATGCTTAGGGACTGGAAAATATTTTATTATGGTCCTGATTTTTAAAAAGTTTCAGGAAGGGAAGCAAGAACCTTGTGACCTGTAAATCTGACTTTTGAACTAAGAGTATTCTATTTATCAGAGTACAAGTGTTTGCCCAGAGAGTTTGAAATGAAATGGCACAGGGCTCTAAAAGGCTCATTGTGCCTGTAAATTTGATGATTTTCTTGGAATGAAGGTGAACTAGGTGCCATTTACTGCAGATGCTGTGGTGGACTTAATCCCAACCACTCGCTTAGCTGACTTGGTTTGAAATTGAGATTGTAACTGGTTTGATCAAGCATGAGAGGCAAATGTGTGTATGTGTGTTTCTCTCTAATTTCCCATCCTTTTCATCCCTGTCCTGTTCTTACTCTACCTGTGCATATCAACATGATGCTTCTACTGCAGAGACCTGCCTCTTCCTGCCTGCTAATCTGCACAGTGTGTAGTTGTGTACAGTAAGGTCCTAGGCCTCGGGGAAGAAGATGTGAGAGCAGTCTAACAGGAACTGAACCCGATGCAAGGCAGGGTTTTATGTGTGACTGACGTGAAAAGGCAAATAAGGATATCCATAACACAATATTAGGAGCTGTGGCTGTGTCAGGCATAGGTATCGTAGATTTCAAACCTCAGCTGTGTCCATAAGTTGCCTGAAATAGGAAAGGCCCTGTTCCTGCAGCCCTGGGGCCTCGTGTTGAAAATCTTGGTAATTTCCAAGCTAAGTCAAATCACACCATATCAGTATTAAAGCAGGAGGCCCTCTAAGAAACCTCTAGAGGACTGTGCTGTTTCAAGGCTAAACAATATTGCTCTGTGATTATTTGAACCATTTGTACCTGAAACTGTTGAGTTTGTTTTCCCAAACCATCCAGGTTAATGTAAATGGTTCATGGTCCATACAAAGCACTCCTCCATCCACTGTTGTACCTGTACAGGCACAGCAGCCTCCTCTCTGTATTGTGTTTGTTTTCTGGGAGGTGGAGACAGACCTATTGTTTTTTATTAAAAACAATGTAAAAGTTTAAAAATATTGTATTGTGTTATGACTACTGTTAAAATATTTAAATTTGTAATTAAAAGGTTAATGTTGTTAAAATTCTAAATAAAAGTATCTAAAGTTTTGCTTGTAATAGGATGCACTGTGTCGTTAATGAGCTGGGGAAGGGGATGCCACACGCAGCCGACACCATGGGAACACTGCGGTGCTTCCAGTTCAGCCAGTGTGCAACTGGGAACAGTGGGGAGGTGGGAGGCATCTGTGACTGGGCAAGGAGTGCTCCACACCGTGTGCTGTCACTGAGGGTGGGCAGAGTAGCGTGGGGTGGCACGGTGGGGACACCAGTGTGCCTGCACCCCCTGAACACCTCAGGCGGGCTGTGACTGAGACAGGCGCCCTTCGGAGCGCAGTCCTCACAGAGCAGGGCTGTGCTCTGCAAACACTCCAGGTGTTTGAGCTGCTTGTGTCAGGCACAGAACTGCCAGCTACTCACACAGCCAGCTGCAGGCTTACCTGACACGGCACTGACAGCTCAGGGAGAGCCATTCTCCTCTCTGAAGAGCTGTCCGAGTGCCCCAGTGCGGCGCTGGAGGAGCTGCACTCAGTTAAGATGCAGTGCAGAGCCCAATCGCAGCAAACTCCTGAAGATGCCACTGGTACTTACTAGACAGCAGTTATCAACTTCAGGGTCATAATTACATTTTGCAACACAAAATTCATTACTGCAGTTGGATGAACTGCTCTTCAGGTTGCAGAATGCCACTGTGCGCTGTTCAGCCATCACTGTGCCTGCAGATCCAAGGGCAGTCTAGATGCATTTGCTAAAATTGTAAACTTTGAAGAATGGAATGGAAAGGAGAATTGTCTGGCAAAAGAATCATAGAATTAATAGGAATGAGATCCTGTAATGTTTTGTTATAGTCACAACTCTTCATTGCTTCTATGTTTGCAGTTTGTTTTATGATGGAAATGGAAAGGAAAAAAGGGAAGGGGAGTGTAAGACCATCAGAGTTAAGGGGAACTCACACTTTTCCTTGCCTTACCTCACCTTGTATCTATCATCACTCATCGATTGTTTTTCCCACCTTTTCATTAAATGAATGCAGTATGTTTAATAAGATTTTTCTTGTATGAAAAGCCAACATGATCAGTGGAAGGAAGTATGAGAGGAAAATTACAAAGCTTACTATCAAAGTGCTCAAAGGCAGAAACGAGCACTTTCCCACCTACGAATCCTGTTCTAGTAACTGTATGTGCTGTAGCATTAAGTGAAACAGTTTAGAAATTAGTTGATAATTAAACTGAAGCTGACTCAATTATGCCTAAAAACCACATTTGTATCGTGTTCTTTCTTGTAGCTTCCGAAGAGGAGGACCCTCGAGACATGAGGGCCGGGGACCCAGGGGCAGAGATGGCTTTCCTGGCCCTGAAGATTTTGGGCCAGATGATGCTTTTGACTCCCCAGATGAAAACTCCAGAGGAAGGGACCATGGTGCTCGGGGGCGAGGTCGAGGTGCTCTAAGAGGTAAGGGGAATGTTCTTCCACACAGAAATACAAGGATGAGGAAGGAAAGGCATTTCTTGGGCAGATGGCATTGTTTTCATGAATACAGTGCCTCTTCTCACTCCTGACCCCTGCTTCTCTTACTGCTCAGGAGCTCGGAAGGGTTTGCTTCCTACTCCAGATGAATTCCCACGCTTTGAAGGAGGGCGGAAACCAGAATCCTGGGATGGAAACAGAGAACCAGGTAAAAAAATTGGTGAGGTTTGCAAACTTCTACAATATAATAACCTAAAAAAATATATTTTTTTTAATCTTGTCTTCTTCCTGTACCTCACGTTTGTTACCAGTATTATACCATGAGAAAAGCCAAATGCAGTTCTTTGGTCTTTTAAATTTAGGAAAAAAGAACTATATAGAATTTAACTGGCTCTAAATACAGCTGTCTTACTGGATAAAAGTGATTGTGGCCCCAAAGCCTTGATTTTCAGTTGTGTTCTTGTACAGTCCAGAACTGCCTGGGCAGTTGTCACCTCTGGATGACTGAATCAGATGTCACAGGGTTTTTTTTAGTATGTATATTAATGCCAACAGTAATCTTTCTCTGTGTTGATATCTTTTCAGCTGCAATGTCTGACAGCTTATATTTGCAGTTGTGTTACTAAAGGCAAACCCATATGGGGCAAGGCAGAGCTGTAGAATGTCATGGAAAACAAAGCACAAATGACACATGAATAAATGAAAGTGTGATTGTCTCTAAAATATACTAAAGTATTTTATACTGGAAAGAACACTTTACATCTGCCACAGTTTTCTTTCCCATCATCTTTAAAATATGTTTTACCTTTAGATTTTTTACTAAAAAATGGAGCAAAGGAGAAGCTTTACATAATGTTAACTTCAAATTGTGTGCCAAACAGTGTGGGCAGTTTGTAAATTTATGTGTCTGCCTTCAAAAATGAGGAATAATGATCCAATGAACATTACTTATCCTGTGTTTTCGTGCACAGGTCCTCGTCCAGATCACCCTCCTCATGATGGGCACTCTCCAGCCAACAGAGAACGTTCCTCTTCACTCCAGGGCATGGACATGGCCTCACTGCCACCACGGAAACGTCCCTGGCACGATGGGCCGGGAACCTCTGACCACAGAGACATGGATGCTCCAGGTGGACCTCCAGAGGAGAGGGGCAAAGGTAAAAAGCCCTTTTGATTGGAACCCTTAAGTAACACTGGCATGTGTTCTCAGCCTTGTTCATCCAGACGTTCATCCAGAACGTCTCTGTACAGAGGGGATAAAGCTGAGCTGGTAAATATCTGATTTTACCAGCTGGGAAGTTAAAGTCTTACAGGAACATAAGAACAGAGGGATTTTCAAACACCAAATCCTCCAGCATTGCAGAATCCCCTTCTTTATTGCCCTGTTCAGAAGTAGTTGGATTTTGGTTCCCTGTTACTCCAGCTGGAAAATGCATTAAGAGCATTTCCCCCCTCATTTTCAGAATAGTTGTTTATTCATATTAATGCTTATGATCTTATCCTTTAACTCAAATATAAGAACATTGAGCCTGGAGCAATATGTCCCTGAAGTGCTCTCTAAACCTCTGAAGATCTGACTTACTAAAATATTATTTTTATATTTAATGGCTTTCTCGTTACCTTTTGTGTACTTCTCTAATTGCTTTAAGAATCATATAAACTTTTGATATACACAACATCCATGGACAGACCTCTAGAATTTAATTGCAGTAGACTATGCTTTAAAAAAAAGGGAGGGAAAATGTTTTTCCCTTGATCTATGCTTATCATTCACTAATTTAATGTCTTATGTTGTAATTAAGTTGAGTGTTGGTTCCTGTTATTACTGAATGCCACCTCTGATTGCACTGAACTCCACCACTTCCAGCCTGAACCAGCTCTTCTCCAAGTCAGAGCTCTGATATGTTAATTCTAGAAGTTGTTCTGTATCTTCCACTATCCTTGTCACTCTGTATGTGCTATTTTGAGTTTTAAATTATCCTTCTCTAAATTAAATCCAGTAACTAGGAACTGCACACACTATTTAAGATGTGGTCTAACCATGGATTTCTACAGTTCTCTGGTATTTGTTCCACTTCCTCCATTCTTTCCTAATAGTTCCTGGTGTTGTCATTCCCTCTAAGTGATCACATGCTACTGCATCCCACAAAACACATTCTTTTGGAGTCAGTCCTATTAGCATCACACCAGTTCTTGATCCTATTTCTTACAGATCTCAGGACTTCTGTTCTCTTGTGTAAATACTGTCTTTCTTTAATGCCCTCACATTGACCACCCACTGTCAGGTAGTGATCAGTGAGAAACATCCTTCTTATTTGCTTCCAGATGCTGAGCTGGCAGCCTGCAGCTGAATTTGTTGGTGTTAGACTGCACAGCTTTGTCTCTGATGCCACTGAACACTGCATCCCATCCCATTTCTCTCACCACTGTCCCAAAGCTCATTCAGTTTTAACTGCATGTCCCTCCTCCTCTGCGTGGGCTCTATTCCCAGTGTAGCATTAACAGCTAGGTTTTATTATTCCTTCACAGATGTTTTGAATAAAACTCTGCTGATAAACTTCTCCACCAGTATTTTTCCTTCCATATCCACGTGCTGTAGTTCTCAATTTAGCCAGCATCTATCAAATCTGTAAGGATTCCTTTTCCAGCTTCAGTAATGATTGTGCTAACTCTATCAGATTCTTTGTTAAAGTCAAAACAATTGTTGTACAGGCACAAGTGTGGTAATAAATTCATAATGTGCTAAACAAAGTTTGGAATGATGGCAGAAAGCCTGATAAACCATGAAAAGTACTTTTTCATATGTGGGCTATGTCACCTTCAGTTGTATTGGTAAAGTCATTTGAAGATTAAAACTTAATGAATGTTTCTGTGAAACAGTTTGGTGACAGTTCTGCATGGAACCAACCACAGTCAACAAAAATCACTCCTGCTAAAGTGCAGCAAAAATATCTGAATTTAGCTGTAGTATGTGTCCTTAAAACAAGGTTACCACTGATTTTGTTTTTTCAAAATACTGCTTCTTATTTTAGGCTAATGAATTGTGTTGGGGTTTTTTAATGTTCATATCAAACATATCAAAACCAAAAAGGTATTTGAGAATTAGAAAATTCTATTCCTGGCAGTAAGAGCTTGAGTAGTTTTTGTTCCTGGTTAGTAGTAAAATAAAGCATTTTTCCACTATTTTTAGCAAAAAATGGAACAAAACAGTAATGTTACTCGTGATCACCACCATCAGCCTCAACTGTCTCAATTTGTCAACAGTGCAATGCCTTTGTTTAGGATTAAAAAAAAAGTATTTTGCAGTAAAAACATAGCAAAACCACAATGTTGAAGCACAAGAACTGACAGTTTGGAGGAAAAGCCATCATTATTCTGACTTCATTTCAATGACTGCTGACAGTATCAAAATATAAACTCCTTTAATTCCCAAGGAATTGCTTGATTGTTGTCTGTTTTCTGAACTGTAATGAAGACACTAAATCTGTATAACAAAATTGTACTGAGGGAGGAGGCATAAAATTGCAGGTTTCAGCTACAGCTGGTTTATGACTGATGACACACCACAGCAGAACAGCTCAATATATGGCATATCTGAGAAGAGACTCTGCTCAAACTTACTCCAGTAACTGGCTGTGCTTCCTTTGCAGGACGAGGAAATTCAGGACCTTCACAGAGAGCGCCAAAATCTGGGAGGTCCAGTTCTCTAGATGGAGACCACCATGATGGATTCCACAGGGATGAAGCCTTTGGTGGAGGCCCCGGGGCAGTGAATAACCCTTCTCGAGGAGGAAGGAGTGGCAGCAACTGGGGAAGAGGAAATAACATGAACTCTGGCCAGTCCCGGAGAGGAGGATCTCGGGGTGGACGAGGCCGATAGAAGAGGCTTTGACTGGGTCATGCCCAGTCCTTGTGGGACAATATTTAAATAGACTGCTACTCTGGACTCAGTCACCTGCAACGCCACGAACCTGGATTCTTAACTGGGATAACTGAATGTGCATTAGTTCCTAACAAGGGTCTTTCTTTTCCTAAATCAGTCATTTGCCTCTAGCTGCAATACTGTAGCTAGCTTTGTTTTGTTCTTTCCACTCCCATTCCCCTCACTTTCTTGTTTTGTCAAGAGCTGGAATTTCTTTTAAGTGTTGTGGAACATGGAGCATCTCCACGGATTTCAGTTCACCTCCAGACAGAAACTTGTTTCTATATGTACAGTTTGTCAAAGAGTTACGTTGGTTTTGTATGAATACAGAATGTAATTTGCGCAAAAATTAACCAAAAAATCAACAGTGTGTGATTCTTTACTCACCTATTACTACAGAGAGTTGTATTTAGGCAAACTTGTGTTTCAGATGGAGCAACAGTACTACCTCCTGAAATCTCAGCCATTTAAAATACTGAGAGCCAATTCCTAGGTTTTTGGTTTATCATGTATAGAGAAGTTTCATTTTCACCTTTAGCCACAGCTGTCTACAGATTACAACGGTGCTGACGTTAAAATTCCAAAATGCAGGCAATCACCACTTGCTAGTCTGCCATCCTGAAACAGAAAAGAGTGGAACAGTGTTTAGAACAAGTTGTCAAAGACATAGTGTGAGTTACATAGCCTGGATCCTAAGACAGACATCACAGCAAAGATTGGCATTCTACACTTCACCTAGGCGAGCCACGGATTTTTGTTCAAAACAGCATCTGTTTATAGAAATTGAGAAAGGGAGTTTAGCAGCTTGATTGGTATGTTTTACAGCAGCTGTGTGACACATTGTTTAAAGCTATGAGTGTTCAGCAGAGTCTGCTGCATTAATTGCTGAAGTGCAATTCATCACTTCCATAAGTTTTTTACGTGTCTTTTTCTTTAGGATATTGATACCTGGTTTTACTAAAGGAGGGAAATGAGGAGGAGGGGTTATTCCCATTTCCCACATTTCATAATAAAGCTGCTTACCAACCATGAGTGTTTTCCCCATAAATCATTCATATTAATCATCTCCAGCCACCATGTTATCAGAAGGCTCCTTTAATACCTAAAGCCTCAGTGAAAATGTTACCACGTAAGTACTTATCCTACAGGTACCCCTCAGGAAGGTCCTATATTGAAAATAGAGCATATAATGAAAAATCACTACCAGGCTTCCCTGTCTCCTGCCTTGAATTTCAGGTCATAATCAGGATGAGACTTAGTTCCAGAGGCTCCTGCAACCCAGTAACACATGGCAGCTGTTGCATCTTCTCATAGGCAGGTTTACCAAAGACTGGCTCAAGCCCTGATGTCCCAGCTTCCTTAAAGACATCAGAGATGCTTAACTGCTGTTCTCTTGGTTCAGTCAGTCACAAGTACCTTTTTTCACTTGGTTTTTAATTTGTGGTGTATAAAATCACATTTGAAAATTGTAACTGTTAGTTAGGCTATAAAATCCTTGTCATGGGGCTCAGGAGGGACAGAGTGGTCTTAAAGGAATTAACTAGAAACAGCTGAGATGCATCTGATATGACAGTTTGTCCCTTGAGAAAAAATGCTTTTTAGCTCTATCTGAAGGACTTTGGGCACTTTGGGTGTATGTCTGGGAGTTAGGATTTGTCCTGAAGTTTTCATGATAAATACTAATGATTTAATCATTGGCAAAGAGGAAAGCTTGTCCTTGTTTTTTTTATTTAGCAAGCCCTATATGTGTTTAAGGGGCTAAAAGAGGTACTTAGAATATGTGAGTTAGAGGATAAGTTTTAGGCTTTATTAAACCACAGTCCTCTACCAAAACAAGTTAAAGTGTACCTAACAAGAGAAAACCCAGCTTTATCTAGACAACTTATATTTCCTCAGATGATTGGTTAATTCCTTAAACAATTATGGTACTTAGTGTTAAGCAATATTCTTCAAGGGGCAGCTTTTTAAATGGAGTCTTGAAGTATTTCAGAGCCATATGCTCAAAAAGTCCTAAGAAAATTTGATCATTAGATACAGTTTCTACAAAATCTTAGAAGGTAACAACATAGCAGAAGAGACAGAAGCAGCTTCCCAGTCCATGATGCCATGACCCACTATTACTGGGAAACAGGCACAGTTATTTAATGGGAATATACTTCTGTATTCCTCAGGTCATGTTATGGTACCAGTGCTGCACACAGACTCTTATGCTCTGTTAGTTCAGAGATTGTCTCAGATTTAATTTTACACTGCTGTTACGAATAAAATTAATTTTATTATACTGTAACTTAGAAATTGTAAAAACAAGAGCTAATTTAATGCTATTCTGATAGCTCTGATCTACATTCTTAATGGAAAAAAAGTGACCATTAGGGAAATGTCTATACTGACAACGGGACACAAATAGTTTTATTAAAGCAATCTATGTACACTTAAGCACCCCTTTAACAATTTCAGTTTAATTCAGAAAAGTATTTGGTGAATATGTTAAAACTAAATAGTGATAGCAGGTAAGTATTGCAATGGCTTTATTTTCTCCATGAGGCACAAATGCTCAGTGAGATACTCACTGGGGGCTCTGTGCAGGTGAGGCCCCGTTGTCCCATTTCCTTGCAGTGGTCCAGTACACGGCCCAAACTGGAGCACCCAGCTCTGTCAGCCTGAATTCAGCACCCTCCTAAGGCAGCTCAGTTTCTGCACTGAAGCAGAGCTCCAGTTACTGGCAAATCTCTTTCTGAAGGTCAGGCTGTGACAAGTAAGCAACTCCTGCCCAAGAGAGCAATATACATACACAAAAGTAAAGTTCTAAGAGCTGAAGCTGCCCTTTTAAAGCCCAATTTGGTCCCTTACAGCAGCTGAAAGGCAGCAGTACCTGCACACGCCAATGCTCTTAACTAACATTAGTGCTTTGCATCTTCTCATCATGCAGGAACACCCCCTCCCCTTACAATTATGGGCAGTGTTTGTGACCCAGAGCCCCACGAAAGTTTGTTTCACTTACTGGATGGTTATTTTAAAGCTGCTTTTTAGAGAGAAATGCAGTTCAGTGGCCACAGTCTTCATATTCACCACTGGTCTGAGGTGACAGCAAAAACAGTATGTGTTCATAGTGTAGGGGTCAGCACAAAATGAGGTAAAACCAGTTAATTTTTCAATGTTCTCCCCTAGACTCGATCGCATTTTGCTAAATCATCTTCGTGTTTCAGCATCCGATTGCCTTGCGCACCTCAGCTGCTCCTCAGTAGCGGGCAAGTCCATCATGACACCGCATCGGCTCCGATCTCACGGTCTGCAGCAGCCGCTGCAGCAGCCACATGGTCCCACGCTGAAGGCATTAGAGGGCTGCTGCCAGCTCCCCACCCAGAGGTGGAGCGACGCCAAGCCATGGCCATGGAGCTGACAGCGCGGTGAGGCAAATAACGAGCTCGGGGGCGGCTCGGCAGGCTGGCACCGCACACAGCACCCACAGCTCCGAGTCACCGCGGCCGCTCCGGCCTGCCAGCCCTGCTGCTGCTCCTCGAGCGCTGCCGAGGAAAACGAGACAGGACGCGGAGGAGGCGAAGAGAAGCGGCGTCCGCCGTCTCGGAGTCGGCTGGCTACAGAGCGAGGCTCTCGGTCCGTGTGCGAGGGACTCCCGCGGGGACGCGGCGGCGGCTCCTCCCCCGGAGCGGCCGCAGAGCCGGTCTCACAGAGGCAGTGCCTTGCCTCGGCCGCACACCGCGGCGCGGAGCAGCCCGGCGAGGCGGCGCAGGCCGGCGGCACCGCCGGGCAGCG
>VZSE01013413.1:121289-132813 GCA_013398275.1 Promerops cafer
GCACGGCAGCACGGGCGGCCGCGGCCGGGCAGAGCGGCGCGCGTGCGCCGGGGATCGTGAGGCGCAGGGCGCGTGCGCGGGGGGCCTGAGGGCTGGGGCCGCTGAGGCGGGATGAGACGGGGTGGGGGTTCTGCGGGGCTTATCGGGGCTCTAGGGGCTGGGAGAACCGAGAGGGCTGTGGAAGGGCTGGGAAGGCTGTGGAGACTGCGAGAGCTCTGCGGTGTGAGGGCTGTGAGTGGCATGGTGGCTGTGTGGGCTGTGTAGGGCTGCGGGGTCCCTGAGGGCTGTGTCGGCTGTCAAGAGCTATAAGCCTGGGAAAAGCCTGTCAGTGATTGACGGACAGGGCTAAAAGTGATTGACAGGTGGGACCAGCCCAGGAGATGGATTGACAGGCGGTAGTAAGGGTAATTGAGATGTGGGGTCATCCACTCAGAGTGATTGATGAGCAGGGCCAAGAGTGATGAGGAGCAGGGTCAGCCTGCTCAGTGATAACAGGCAGGGCCATGGGGATGCCTCTCAGCTGCCCTGAGACCCTGGGGCACCAGGCTTTCCTTCCTGTGGAACAGAGCTGTCCTCTGTAGCCAGGCTTCCATGGCTGAAACTTGGATTCTGCCTCCCAAAACTGTGAACATCCGAGGATTACTCCCAGATAAAAGCTGCCAGACTGACAGGTCTCTCTGGCCTTGGCTTCCCGGGGCTGGCCTCTCAGCTGCTCCACAGACTCTGGGGCACCAGGCTTTCCTTCCTGTGGAAGAGGGCTGTCCTTCACAGCCAGGCACCCAGGGCTGAAAGTGGGATTCCACCTCTGTAGCAGCACATCCCCCCCACACACAAGAGCTTATCTGTTAACTGGTCAGATAACTCAAACAGGACAAGCTGTCTTGTAATGTTTTTTTGATGCCATGGGGTTAAGACTGGTCTGGCATCTGGAAGATAAAGCTGGATTTCTGACTGACAGACACCTCACTTTATAAAAGCTACACCAAACTTGACAAAGCAGAATTTTTCTATGTTTTTCCTGGAAATGTGTAGAGTTTCTCCCACGAGCAGGGCTGCCTGCTTTGCAGTTACTCCCCTGAAGGTTAAGTGAAAGGAATCTGTGCACGTTATCATCATTTCAGTGGTCAGTTACATTCGACTCCTAATCAATACTATTTCTTTTGCTAGCTTTAGTATAGGTACCTTGATATCCTGCACTGTTTTGTGTTATGCTGTAATCTACTAGTAGTACTTTTTAGTACCAAGAATTGCTCCCAGACAAAAGTTGCCAGGACCTATGGGTCCCACTGGCCTTGACTTCCCCTGGGCTGCCTCTCATCTGCACCTGAAACACTGGGGCTGTGAGCTTTCCTTCCTATGGAGAAGAATATTCCTTTTTTTCTTCCCCAGGAGCCCATGGCCAAAATTTGGATTGCACCTCCAAAATTCAGTATATCCAGGGATTTCTCCCAGAGGAAAGCTGCTGGGACAGATGGGTCTGCCTGGACTTTTCCTCCCCTGGGGAGGGGGATCTGCACCTAAAGTACTGGGCCCCTCTGTGCTTTCCTTCCTATGGAATTTAACTGTAATTCCCATCCAGGAGCCCATGCTGGAAATTAGATTTGCACCTCCAGAAGTGCAGTGTGCTGGACTGCTTCTGTGCTGATACATTGTTCTGCACTACAGTAAATTGACATTTCAGACTCCAGGAGACTGCAAGCATGTGATGCTGCATAAGGCAATTAATGAGAATTAACCTGCAGAGCACCGTGGTTGTGTGCAGAGTTTAAAGGCTGCAAGAGGAGAGTGACTGCCACGATTGCCTTCCAAATCCTGGTTATCAGTTGTAAGGGGGAAGGTCAGCAAACACTGTCTGTGCTGGCACATGTTCCCATTTGAGACTTCTGTTGAAACAATTCCCTTTAGCTTTAGACCCCGAGATTCAGCAAATATTATGGTAGAAAGCACTGAGAAGAGAAGCTGCAATATTGCACCAGTGTGTTTGGCGTGGCTTACATGAGGCAGGGGGAAGGTGCAGACCTGCACTGGTTCAGCAAGCTGTTGCTGCCACAACATTTAACTTGCATCCTGTGAAAAGCAACCACGCTCTGGAGTCATGAATTTTCCTGCTCAGCTGCATGTACCATCACATTCTTTCACTCTCCAAAACCCACCTTCAAAACATAACATGTCCAGCAATGGTTCTGCTACTGTAGGTCCTAAAACAAGAAGTAAGCACTGGCCTTCCCTTTCCCCTTGCAGTCTCACAGAGTCCAGGTACAAAGCTAAGAACGTTCAGCAGCTGGTCCCCCGGGAAAGGTTCTAGAGAAGAAGAGGCCGTGCTGGAATTCACTTTTCTTTTGCAGCCTATAAACTGCCCAGCCAACAGTGAGACGATTCGTCTTCCTTCCCAGCTATTTGCAGGATCACAGTCTCGAAGAGTTCAGTCTCGAAGATTCAGGATCCCCAACACCAACTGCTCCCACACTAATAGTGCCAGGACAGAAAGGGCGTGACTTTCACCTGGGCACTGTCGGCGCTCACAAAACACACCACACGATGGCGGTGCGTACTTGCAGAAGAAGGAAATGCACCTTGTCTAGCTCTAAATCACCCAAAACTCAGATCCAAGTTCAAAACGTCACTGCTCTCAAATAAACTGTGTCAGGAGAGAAAGATTTCACTGACCTTCCCCTTCCAAGAACAAACTCCTATTTGCACCGCACTCAAAATGAACTCCTCTGTGCTAGTATTTTTTTCTCTCATGTGGAGTCTGGCTACAAACTTGAAAACCCCCGGCAAAAGTGTAGCTCACAGAAGTGCCAGCTGAGGAAGCTGTTGCTGGCCGAACTGCCACTGCACCCACACACGCTGCTGTCAGCACTGTCCTTCTCAGCTCTGTGTGCCATCGGCATCCCTCAGTCTCTCAGGGTCAGGAGCCAAACCTGAGCGGCACCGCTGATTGCTCACTACTGAAGGTGTCAGCTAGGCTTCTGCATTCCCACTGTAACACTTCAGCAGCTTCAACCCATAGAACTGGAGAGGAGGAAAAGCAATTAAATTCACCAAGATCACCCAAAGAAGGGAGGGAAGGCACTACAAGGCCAGGGAGGGGTAGGTAGGTCATAGTAGCAGCACAGTATGTAAGGTAAGGCAAGAGAGCCATAGAAGGGGAAGGAAACCAGCTAGGGCTGGTGTTTCAGGTACATATGATGGGCTACTGAGTAGAGATAAAGAGTAGCCTCAGCTTTCTGTTCTGACACCTCTGGTGTAGAAAATCCAAGTGTCATGTGAAAAGGTGAGGCAACCTCAACTCTTAGTGTGGGGAGATTTATTTGACCCTTAGTGTTTAATTTCTCTGTGAGCTTCCCAGGAAAGCCAAGACCCTTGTGCCTGATCAGTCTGTCAGCATCCTGTTATGGGTACCCTTCCCTGAGCAGTCTTACTGGACCAGAGGGTGATTTGACTTAGGGAAGCACACTAACAGCAAAAGGGAGACCCCTCAGCAGCTCTTCTCCTCTATTTGAGTGTGTTACCCACTGCCAGGGCCTGGGAAGGAATCACACTGACAGTTTGTGGAGTAACACTCTTTATTAATATAAAATCCTGACAGGTTAAGGTTCAAAGATTGTCGGTGATAGTATCTGAGTGCAAAAATATACTCCAAAGAATATATAGACAGGCTCCAATTCCCAGTAAAATATTCAGTGTATGATTCAGAGTATGATTCTTACCCAATAGGCATCCCTATAGGGCAGAAGACAGGTTCAGCCCATCCACTAATCCCAGCAGTTACGATGAAGTCTTCCCTTTTACCCCATTCTCACTTACTCATATTGTATTTCTTTGTATTTAGGTGGAGCTTGAGTGACTTCAGTCATGAATACCTTTGTTACTGATTGGTGTAAAATTCTTTGTCTTCACTTTTGAAGATACAGGCAAAAATAATTTAGAGCACATGACCAGTGGGTGGTCATACTTTGGAGACAGGTAACTTCGGCATGGAGGGGTGAGTTAATATTATTATTGGGCTTTAATTAATCATGTTGATCTAAGAAGAATTTTGCCACAGTTGCTGGCTCAGCAGTAGGACATCTTCCTCTGTCTCCCCTGGCTGACAAGGTGATGTGTGGTTTATTAGCTGCAAAGTACCATTGAGGAAGGATTTCCACAGAGCCTGGCCACCTCTGCTCCACCCTCCATTCCATGCCCTTAGCAGGGGTGTGGGTGGGGGGAATCACCATGGAATAGGTTCCAAGTCATGCCAACCACATTCCATCCAGGGAGCAGCAACTGTGATTTACCTTATAATTTCCACACCATTACAACTCCTCTTAAAATGCTAATATAACTCCAGTTTCCTCTAATTGTATCCCCAGTTACCTGTCCACTGGGTCCCCAGTTATTTTCCCACACCAAGGCATATAAAATTTGTGATTGTTGGCTCCAGATTTCTAGGGTGGGGTTCAGGAAGTGAACTAGAGTGTTTCCTTGGGAAGTAAAGGACAAGTCCTAGTTTTTTCAGAGCAGATGATATGGTACCCTGGGAAGTAAACTCCAGCAAGGCATTTCAGACTCAGAGACTGAAAGTGCATCATGCTGTGTAACATAGCTGAGAATGAAAGTGCAGTGCACCTTTTTGTGCAGGAGCAATCTTGGACATATGTAATACTGGAGTTGGTGTCCAGTTTTTGTCTGTGGGCCCCTGACTGTGTGTGGCAGTGCTTTTCCATGGGAACACCTAGGCCCAGTGTTTCAGATGCAGGTGATAGGCTGCAGCAGGCAGGAGCAGCTTGCTGTCCTAGCACAGTCTGTGTGGGAGCAATCACCCAATATTTGCAATTACCATATTGATATCCAAATTCTGAAGTTAACCTTCAGAAAGTGATGAGAGTGCTCATGAGAATGAAAAGACACAGTCTTAGTGTTTGTACTGTAAATTATCAGGTTCCCAGGGAATGAGAGGGATATCAGCAGTTCTTTTTATGTGGCACCTTTGGGTGGGAGCAGCTTTGCACTGTCTGCAATTTGGGATGTCATCTCCACATTTCAGAGGTGGCCTTCTGAAATTTTTGGCACTACATTTATTTTGGGCAAATTAAGCAGCTATCCTGAGTCTTAGTGTACAGCCTAGGGGAGGTAATGCCCAGTAACAGTGTTATAGCACCTTTGTATGGGATCACTTCCCAGCTGTTTTCTGTTCTGGAGATGGGATCCCATTTCTTTTGAGGTGGGGGTCATGGTTTCTTTCTCTGACAAGGAAAACAATTTTGGATCCACACATTGGGTGGTCTTGGTGAAATCAAGTGATTTTCCTAGTATACAGTGGTATCAGAGCTGTTGAACAGTGGGAACAGAAAAGCCAAGCTGTTGATCTTTTTGTCCTGGTACCTTTACCACTGAGCAATCAGTGGTAGGGTTCAGTTTTTATTCTGACTCCGTGAGACTGCAGGATTATGATGGTACACAGAGCTGAGAAGGAAAGTGCAGATACCAGGGGATGTGGTGCAGTTCAATGGGTGCCATTGAAGTTGCAGCCAGCAAGAGCTTTCTTACCTGGCACTTTCGTTATATTTTTGTTGGATGCTTTCAGTGTTGTGGCTGGGCTCTGCGAGAGTGAAAAAATGTATTAGCACATATAACTGGGAAGGAGTTCGTGTTGCCATGTGAGTGTGGTGCAAATAAGGGTTTGCACATGGAAGAGGAAGGGCAGCAGAGCCTTTGTGTCCTGACTCATTCCACGTGAGAGCCCGGAGCAGCCGTGTCCACCGTGCGAGCGGCGCTTGGGGCTGCTTTGTGGGTGCACAGCCACATCTGGTGGAGCTGCTGAACAGTGCTGGGTGCTTGGCAGAGACAGAGGGGGACCGTGGTTATCTCCAAACCATCCCACGTGGAGATCCAAAGTCTGCTGCTCTCAAAGAAAGTGTGCCAGAATAGAAAGACTTCACTGACTTTCCCTTCTGTTTGCAAACTTGTATTCGCACCACAATCAAGTAGCAGTTATTTTTCCTTGCAGCCTGTAAACTGCACATACAGTCATGGTGCACTGCACTTTCATTCTCAGCTATATTACGTAGCATCATGCACTTTCAGTCTCTCAGAGTCTGAAATGTCCATCTACTTCTCACACAGAGAAATGTGTTAAGACAGCAGCAGTCCAGAAAACTGCTTCTGTCAAAACATGCTGGTGCCGTGTACTTTCCTTTTCAGCTGTATGTGCTGTCACATTCTGCCACTCTTCCAGTCCAAATCTAAACAGAGAAGTTTCCAGCTACATCTCACACAGATAAATGTGCCAAGACAAAAAGCTTGCTTGGACCTTTGGAAACTTGTATTCACAATTAAGTCTCAGTCCTCTTTCCCCTGGCAGCCTATGAACTTCAGGCACACCATAGTTCTCTGTACTTTTCCTACTCTTTTATTCTGATTCTGAGCCAGTAACTGGAGCTGGCTTTGCGGGTCCTTCCCCTGCATCATCATCATCATCATTCACTGGTCAAATGGTTTTGGGTTTGTGCTTCTTTCCCGTGGTAGCAACTGCCAGTGGCTTAGGCTCACTGTCTGGTTTAGCTGCTGGCTTAGGCTCACTGTCTGGCTTAGCTGCAGCCTGAGTGACTGGGGTGTCTGCTGATTTATCCCCCTGCCCCCCTGCCTCTGTCTGCTGCCCTACAGTATCTAGCAGTGTGTGATAAGCATATGCCAGTGCCCAGCTTATTGCAATGAGCTTTTTTCTCCTTAGAGTCATTATGGCAGTTCTCTTGCAAATATTTTCCCACCTCATCTGGGTTCTGAATTTGTTCACAGGGAAAGTCCCAGGCTATGGGGTCAGAGAATTCCTTCAAGGTCTGGCCATCTTCTCCCATTCCTCACACCACTCAGGATTTTCCACGTCTGGGTCCACACCTGGGTCAGGTGTCTCCTCGACCCCTCTAGACATCTCAGCCCTCACCCTATACAAGCTGCAAAGACAAATTTGGGAGGAAACTTGTCCCCTCCAAAGAGCTTCAAGGAGGTATGTGGGGAGGATGAGCAGAACCAGAACTACTAATTAAAGACCTTTCAGTTGTTTATTCCCCTAATTTGCCCATAGTAATCCAATATTTACAGCTCCCCTCCTGCTTCCAAACCTAAAAATTCCACTTTGTACCATATCAATTTGTAATTGCTGCTCCCTGTTAGTTAATGGAAAACTGGCATGTTGTGACTGTGGGGATATTAAATTCTGTTGTTGTGCCATCAGGATTGCAAAGATCCTGCTGCAAAGATCAAGAGAACATTGAGGTTCTTGCTGCATCTCACTGTGCCTTGACTGACGGATGGATTTTTACTGTTTTTGATTTTCTCTTTTCCTGTTGTAGTGTCCCTCCCCATCCCAGAGAGTGCTGGAACAGGGAATGCTGGAGGTTTTAATAAGGCTGATTCCACCAGTGTTAATCTCCTTGTCTGGGATAAACACGGAGCAGTAGTTACTAAGTCAGCAGCCTTGGGATGCTTTCCAAAGCAGAGCTGGAATGTTTTACCTTTGGATATTTGCCCTGAAGCTACCCCGAGACCGGGTTAGGAACAAAAAAGAGGCAAGGGCACAAAGGCCACCCAACAGCAATGAGGATTTCACCACTGCCATCCAGGACCATCTGAAACCCAAAGGTTTATTCCATGTGCTGCAGCTGAATGGAGGGCAGCGGGTGTTTGGGATGAAAACAGGGCAGAAAAGGCTCAACTGAGGCATTAGTTGTCTGGCTCTGTTTCCTGTGGGATGCTCTTGTCACAAGGAAGGCTGTCCTAAGGGGCAGGAGAGATGCCAAAGCAGGTTAAAACCTCCCCCCCAAGTCCTAAAAGCAAGGGTTTGAATGAAAGTTAAAAGCTTGAAAGTTTTTTGGTTTTTTTTAATAAATACAGTATTTGCTTAAAAATATGGAGTAAAAATTAAGAATAACAACATAACATTTAGGTGGTTATCTGGTGTGAGGATATTGTGGGATGGGGGAGGAAGAGGATGTGAATGCAGACAATAAAAGGGGATGAGAAAATGTGGATGTTACCAGCAAAACCCAGAGGCAAGGGCAGCCCCAGCAATGCCTGGGGGCAAAGGGGGATGTCTGGCCCTTGGGACCAGGTGTTCAGGAATCCTCATGACCCGTCTGAAAAGTGACTTAAAGATCTGAATTTGAAGGAAAGGAGAAGGAAATGGTAATTGTGAGGTTTTGGCTGCCAGGTCTGTTTTTAGTGTGACAGAAGGGTGCCTCACTTCACTCCTTGAACTCTGCACTCATAAAGCTGCTGCCTAATCCTTGGCAGTGGAGAAAGAGAAGACAGAGCTTAAACTTGTCATCGCCCCAGCCAGTTTTTGGTCAGTGGGGTTCCCAAAGGCTGGGTGTGCTTCCCAGGTTTCCTATTCCTCTGATCCATGGAAAACAAGGAGGGGGAATCCTACCAAAAGCTTGTTAACAAACTTATTTACCTGACAAGCTCTTTAATATATTGATGTGAAAAAAACATATTTTAAGGCCAATGGGAATTCTGTCCCAAAGCTATGTACAAGAAAACAGGCTTTTCCAAAAAAAAAAAAAAAGGAGCACTTCAGGTGTACTAAGGAAGGCTAGCACTTCAGGCTGTCACAGAGTGTGAGATATGGTGCAATGTGGAAAATTCTCCTGAATTTTATCGAGGAGTTCATCTTCAAAGCAAGTTCCACCTAATTTGAGGTGGTTCAGGCGAGGCAGCACTTGCAACAAAGCGATAACAGTACCAAGGGAGACCAAATCATAGAGATCAAGGCACAGGGTCTCCAGGTGCTCCAGTGTCACAATAGCAACCAGCCCCCTGTTTGTCAGGAAGTAGGCATTGCTGATTTCCAGGTAGCGGAGCTGCTTCATGTGGCGCCCGATGAATACCATGGCAGCATCACCAATGATGCAGTGCCGTAGAACCAGGCGTTCAAGCTCTTGCAGGTGAGGAGCTGCTGCTTGGATCCCCATATCAGTGATGCGGTAGGTGCCACAAAGGCTCAGCGTCTTCAAGTGGTTCTGTGAGGAAATGTCAAGAAGATGATGGTCAGAAAAGGTGGGAATGCTGTGGATAGCGAGGTGTTGTACCTGTGGTGGTGGCACCGAAGGGGAGACGCAGAACCAGGCATCGGGGATGTCGCAGAGGCTCAGCTCCAGTGTGGTGACAGAAGCGGGCATGCTCTCGTACGGGACATGGCGGAGGTCAGTCTCGGTCAGGCACAGCCGGTGGAGCTGCGGACAGCGCTTCCGAAGGGCAGCCAGCAGTGCCGGTGAGAGGAGCCGCTGCTTGCCGCCGGAGCGAGGCACGCCCCGCATCCGCAGGGTGCACAGGCTGTCGGGGAGGCGGTGGCGCACCAGGTGCCACAGCGTGCGGCGGGTGATCTGGGGGTGAAAGGGCCTAGTTCCAGGGGATGGGCTGGGGAAGGGCACCCCTGTCGCAGCGGGGCGGTTCCCCCCCGTTCCCCTCAGCTTCTGCCTGCAGCGGGGTGGTCTGACCCCCCCAGTCTCAGTCTCTGTCCACCGAGGGGTGATGTCGCCTCCCCCCATCCCTCCTGCCCACAGCGGAACTCTCCCCGCGGTGCGGACGGGCGGCCCGTACCCGGTAAGGGCTCAGATCCACATGTGTCCAGACCGCTCGGTCCTGCGCCAGCTGCTGCCACCGCCGGCAGACCCTGCGGGGAGGCGACCGGCTGTCAGCGCCGGGGCGGGGAAGCGGCAGGCGGCCGGTCCCGCCCGGGGAGACCCTACCTGGCCGCTCGCAGCCGGTCCCGCAGCGGCAGCAGCGCCAAGACCTGCACCAGCACCGAGTCGGGCAGCGGCGGCCGCGCCGCCATCGCGGCCGTTACCACAACAAACCCGGGGCGCGGCCCTGGCGACGCCTCAGTTGCGGCCCTGCCGGCGGCCCTGCCGCAGCGGGCGCGGCCTCGGCAGGTACCGGTAGGCCGCGGTAGCTCCGCTGGGCTCGGGACGTGCCTGTTTAACCCCCTTCCCTACCGACAACCCCCTCCCGGTGCCTCTTCGTTCCTCCGCGTTGAGCCCCGGTGCCTCATCCAGTCTCGCCCGTCCCACGGTGCCTCTCGTTCCCGTGTCCCCCGCTCGATGCCTCCTGTCCCCGCTTCTCCGTGCCTCTTGTCCCGTCACCCCCCCACCACCCCACCCCCGGTGCCTCTTCTTTCCTGGCACTGCCCCTCTTGGTGTCTCTTGGAGGAGAAGAAGAGGCTTAGCACTGGCCATTCCTGGTCCAGTCACTCTCCCTCATGTGTTGTTTCTAGCACCCTTCTAATGTTCATGTGGCACCAGCTCAAGTAATTTCCTCTCCAAATACCCAGCAGGCCATTACAGAACGGGAACAGCTGTCTTGACTCTCAGAGAAGAGACTGCAATATCTGAAGTACATAGTTGCAACCCTGGAAGGAGAGAATACAAAGCAGTAAATTCAACCTTGACCTCAGGAGGATGCTTGAGCAGGTAAAATATGCTGTCCCTACCTCTGCAAAGCTTCGTTGTCCTCTGGAACACAACACATTTCACCAGACAGCACTTTGAAGTTGTCTGCTTGTTTTCTTTCCTCTCTGTCTCACCCCTTTGGACACACACTGTTGTATTTTCTCTTTCTTCTGATACCCCATGGCCTTCACAAGTGCACCTTCACACTGATGCCAACCTCCTTACCCCAGTGTCCCCAGACACACACTTGTCTCTCTTCTGTAGCCCACACCAAGGGCTTTTTGCCCACAACTAATGGTCTCTGAGCAGACATCTCCTTGTCCTGAAGTACAGAAGTAATTTTGCTCCATTTGGTGGCAGGTTTCTGTGATTTTTTTCACATCCATTGTGTAGGTGGAACAGGAAGGGGTCTGAATAGGCTTCTCTAAAAGTCTGACCACAAATGAGCTGCTTCTATACAGGTGTGAACAGAATCTTCTCTGGTGGGAGGAGGCTCTGCCCATGCAGTCGTAGTGGTGGTAGCAGCAATTGCCAGACTTGTCCCTGTACTTTCATGGGTTTGGTAACATCCTGGTCTCCTTGGGGAGGTGAATCTTCACAGGCATCAGGGCAGAATACAGGTAAGATTTATGTCAGTCAAGTACAGGATGCTGAGCTCTGGCAAATGAGCCAAGACTGCTGCTGAAGCCACCAAGGTACAGCTGGAGGCTGTGTTCACCAGGAAGCCTCGGAGTCTGAAGCTCAGTTGTGACAGAAAGCAAACTGAACTCCTTCCCCTTGGGACTTGTGGCTGCCTGTGCTGTGGACCTACTTCTGCAGTTCAGCAGTGTGTTGGTTTTGCACAGCCTGGTTTTTGGTAGCCAGGGGGGCCATGGAGGTGGCTTCTGTGAGAAGCTGCTGGAAGCTTCCACCATGTCCACTCAGAGATGGCTCTGAAGATGGACATGCTGCTGGCCAAGGCTGGGCCAGTGAGAGATGTTGGTAATGCCTCTGTGGTAACAGATTTAAGTAGAAAATCAAAACAAAGTGGGGCACACTGTTAATTCCAGCTAGAGAAGAGGAGGAGGTGAGAACATGTGAGGGAAACAACG
>VZSE01013413.1:137025-158211 GCA_013398275.1 Promerops cafer
CGCCGCCCCCCGCCCGCACCCTGCTCTCCCCGGAGCAGTTCGTGTCGGCGGCGGGGGGCGGCCCGGCCGAGTACGAGAGCCTGTCGCTGGAGCTATTCATGCTGGGCTATTTCCGCATCTTGGAGCAGGACCTGCCCCCCGAGGAACGCCGAGGCCGCCACCTGCTCTGTTTCGAGGTGTTTGAGCAGCTGGGCCGGCACGGCTGGCGGGCGGTGCGGGCCTTCCACCGCGCCGTCATCGACGAGATCGCGGCCGGGCGGCGCGGCTGGAGCGACGGCTTCGACGACATCAAGGCACGGTACTTCGGGACTTGGCACAGCCCGGCCCAGCGGCCGGGGCAGGCCGGGGAGGAAGGGGACGAGATTTGTCGCTACATCGATCGCAGCTTCGCCTTTTGGAAGGAGAAGGAGGCCGAGATCTTCAGCCTGGAGGAGTGATGCCGAGGGGCTTCGGAGGCCGCGGGCTGCAATAAAAACCTTCTCGGTTCTGTCCCAGCTGAGCGAGGCTTTCGGGGCGGTGAAGAAAGCTGCTAAGCTGGGCGGGCCGCCTCAGCACCCCAGCTCCCCCTCTCCCAGGGCGGGGGTTTCAGGCCCCGGCTGCCGCCGCGTGTTTACGGCTGCCGCGGAGTGAGATAACCACCTATATTTATAGCGGCACCGGCAGTGCGAGCCGGAGGAGCGAGGAGGGGCATCGCGGGGACCCCCTGCTGCCGATGGGGTGGAGGGAGGGTGCTGTGGAAGCTCGTCCCTCCAGGCTCGGCTCCCAGCCGACCCCTTCGCGAGGGGGAGGCTTTCCTAAAGGCAACAGCGCCGCGGGATGGGGCAACGACGAGGATGGGCGGCGGCGAGAGCTCTGCCCGTGCGGTGCCTTTAAGAGCGGGGAGCGGTGTCCAGGTGCCGCCTAAAAATAGCGAGTGCCCCTCGTCCCGGCTGATCCCGTGTCATGCGGCGTGTCCCTGCCCAGCGCCGGGACCGCGGTCCCTTAACTCCCGCGGGCCGGCCGGGCTGGCGAGCACTGGTGAGAGCGGGAGCGACCGCGCCGAGAGGGCTCAAATCACCCCGAAAATCATCCCCAAAAGACCGGTCGCAGTCCCGGCAGGGCAGCTGCGGCGTGGTGAGGAGAAAACACGGCCACCGTGGGAGGGGGGCTGTGGGAAGCGCTTGCGCAGCCCCTGCTGTCCGTGGCGCGGGCACTGGGAAGGCGGGAGGGTGTCGCGGCAGGGGGAGAGGGAGACACCGTCGCCTTTTCCTAGCAGGGACACCCTTGCCTCCCGCTGCCCGGGCACTGCCCGCCTGCCAGGCCCCACGGCCATCCCCGGCACCATGGTGAGGAACATGGACGACTTTGACTTCTGCCTGCCTTCGCACGCCCAGGGCGTGCTGGAGGGGCTGCAGCAGTTCCGCACCAACCCCAAACTGGCCGACGTGACGCTGGTGGCGGGCGGGCGGGAGTTTCCCTGCCACCGAGGCATCCTGGCCCTCTGCAGCCACTACTTCTATGCCATGTTCTCCGGTGACTTTGCTGAGAGCATCGCAGCGCGGGTGGAGCTGAAAGAAGTAGACCCCGGTGCTCTGGAGATGCTGCTTGATTTTGCCTACACGGGAAAGGTCACCATCAACCAGGGCAACGTGGAGGGGCTGATGCGGACCTCCAGCCAGCTCCACTTCCCTGCTATCCAGAAGGTCTGCAGCCGCTACCTCCGGCAGCAGATGGATGCCACCAACTGCCTAGGTATCTGTGAGTTTGGTGAGAGCCACGGCTGCCCTGAGGTCTCCTCCAAGGCCTGGTCTTTCTTGCAGGAGAACTTTGAAGCTGTCTCTCTTCAGGAGGAGTTCCTCCAGCTCTCCAAGGAGAGGTTGGCTGTGTACCTTTCCAATGACAGGCTGCAGGTGCAGGAGGAGCGGAGCCTGGTTGAGGCTGTGCTGCGCTGGGTACGCCACGACCCGGGATCCCGAGCCCAGTTCCTGCCGGAGCTGCTGGAGCTGACCCACCTTGTCTCGCTGCCTGACCAGTACCTGCAGAACCTCCTTGCCACTGAGCCTCTTGTTCGTGACTCAGATGCCAGCAAGGCCCTCGTCGCCCGATCCCGCACCATGGTGGGTACCCCCTTCCCCTAAATGCCACTCTCTGAGCCAGGAAGGAGGAGCCTGATGGTCCTGCCTTGGCCTCTTCATCAGGGGCAGAGTGGCACCAGTGCCCTGAAGAACCCCCCAGCCCCACCACAGAAGCTAGAGGAGGTGCTGGTGGTGGTTGGTGGCCGTGTGCTGGAAGATGGTGAGGATGAGGAGAGGGGGCTGGAAATGCCGGCTGCCACCAGGAACTTTGCCTTCTACAACCCCAAAAGCAGTAAGTGCCCCTCACTTTGTCCACCTCCTTCTGTGTTAATGAACCATCTGTCTACCCCAAAGCCACCTCTTGCCAAACTGGTGTCAGTTTAGAGAGACACTGGTTGGGTTGGGATGGGCTTGAAACAGGGGTGGCCTAAAAAAGTGTCATCGCTGGCTGTGGGGTCATTGCGTGGCTCTGCTGGGTTTCAGGGCGATGGATGGCTCTGCCTGACTTCCCTGACTACAACAAATGGGGCTTTTCCCTGGTGGCTCTGAACAACGATGTGTACGTCACAGGTCAGTGCCAGGGCTGCTGGTGCAGGGTGGGGGCTTCAAGGAGCAGGGATGGAGGACAGGGGACAATGATATGGGCATGAGGCACTGGGTGTGGGGCCAAAGGCTCCTCTCTGAGCAAAACCCTCTCCTTACTCGGGCAAGGAATACCCAGGGACAGCTGCACTTGGAGAGGGTGGCCCACCTGACCTGTCTCTCTCTAGGTGGCTCCCGGGGGTCCCAGAACGACACGTGGTCAACGACACAGGCCTGGTGCTTCTGCCCCAGGGATGGTGTGTGGAAGCCCATCGCCTCCATGCTGAGAGCCCGCACAAACCACACCAGCGCTGTCCTCAATGGCGAGATCTACGTGATCGGGGGTAAGGCTGCAAAGACCCTGCGGGTGCTGCTAGGGTGGGGATCCATGGGTGCCCCAGGGCAGCAGGGCGGCTGCAGTGTCCTGTCACCCTGCAGGGACAACAGTGGATGTGGTGGAGGTGGAGCGCTATGACCCGTACAACAAGAGCTGGTGTGCCATCAGCCCAGCCCTCAAGTACGTGAGCAATTTTGCAGCTGCCAGCTGCTTGGGCAAACTCTACCTGGTGGGGTCCTGCGCCGTCAAGTACAACGCGCTCACTCTGCAGTGCTACAACCCTGTTCAAGGTGAGAGCTGACCCTGCTGCCACACCCCACCTGTCTTGTTCCTGGGAGAGGGACTGAGGGGGACCCCCAGGCAGGTGACCCCCCCGGACTGCCAGGCAGGGTCCTGTGGGATGTGGGCGGGTGACAGGGTGTGGTGGTGGCTGTGGCACAGGGCCCAGGAGCCCCGGGAGCGTGGCTGTTGGCAGCACGGACCTGAGTCACAGATGTGTGACACAGCCCAGACCTGAGCTTCAGTGGAGTGGAATCTCTGGGGCATTGGGGTGGGGGAGGCTGCCTGCCTTAGGAAGAAACTAACTCCCTGTGACAATGCCACCTCCTCACGCAGACTCCCATCCCACAGCACCACTACAAACCACATCCTCACCCCCCCCCCCTGTTTTTTATGCAAGACCCTCGACTGGGATGGGGACTGCGGGTGCCAGTCTGCCTGGCTGCTGTGCCTCCTCCCTTTCAGATTCCCCCTGAAATAGCAGTGCTTTTTTCAGCGACTGGCAGCTGCATCGAGAGCCAGGGGTGGGGTGCACTGCTAATGACTGCTCCTTGCAGATCTGTGGAGTGTGATCACGTCTCCCTTCATCCCCAAGTACCTCTCAGCCCCACGCTGTGCCACTCTGCGCGGGCTCATCTACCTCATCGGGGATAACACCAAGAAGGTCCACGTGTACAACCCAGAGGCCAACATCTGGCAGAAGGTGGGATGTGGGACCAGGCACCATCAGCCTCCCAGAGATATGGGGATGGTGTTCCCAGCTGCTTCCCCTCAGTGCCAGCACCCCCCTCTCCCTCCTATGCACTCATCCCTTGGTTCTATTAACACCTGCAGAGCTGAGGGTGCCCCATTCCTTCCTGCCCTGTTCCCCATCACACACACACGAGGCACCAGAGGCCCCCAAACCCCACAGAAAGGAAAGATGGGGTAGGGAGACATGTCTGGTGGGTCACTGTCCTCTGCGGTGGGAGTAGGAGGTCACCAAGGAGTCCCTGCACATCTCACCCTGTCCCTCACACAGGTGCAGCTCCTACACACACTGCATGAGAACGGTGGGATGGTGGCACTGGGTGACCGGCTCTTTGTCACCGGTGGCCACTGGAAGGGCATGGACGGGGACTACCGGGTAGAAATGGAGGTGTATGACTGCACCAAGGACCTCTGGACGTGCGAGGGCTCCCTGCCCTGTCTCTGGCTCTTCCACAGCTCCTCGTCCATCTTCATGGACACCTCCAAATGGACAGAACCTTTCCAGGGTGACCATGGGTGGTAGGAGAGCCTCAGTGATGCCTGTCACCCTTTGCAGCCATGCTTCCCTTTTTTCTGCTGCCTGTTCAGATTGGGAGTGGGAGGTGGAAAGCATCCGGAGCATGTTCTCCCCCACCACTGCAGGGAAAAGGCTTTTCCTTATAAACACGCTTTGGTTAATGCTCTCTTCTATTGATTTGTGGGTTTGTGGTTTTTTTAGAACTGCATTTTCCCCCATTCCAAAACCCTAAAGATTTTAGGGTATTTCGAGTCCTCCCAAAGTGTGGTTCATCCCATCAAAGCCTGACATTGCTACTTGGGGGCAGCAGCCTGTGCATAATCCTGGTTTCTCTCCTGGGACACGCAGCATGCACCCCAGGGAAGTGATCCATGGCCATGGTGAAGCAGCTGGTACTTGGGTGAGTCCCTGCTGGTGCAGTGACTCCTGCCCCAGCCGCCCCGGTACCGGTGGCAGAGGGATGGGCGAGCACAAGATGACGCTTCCCCGACGGCTGGGCCCACAGCCAGCACCGCTGGACGGTTCAGCTGTTCCCCCTGCGGCTGTTCGGTATTTTCGAAGCGTTAAAAGCACGCCGCGCTGAGGAGCCCCCGGGGCGGGGTGAGCATCTCCGCTCCAGGCGCCCTCGCTGCTCCGCAGGGCCCACGGGAGGTTTTCCCCGCGGGGACGTCCCCGAGGGCAGAACCCGGCAGCGAGGCGGGGCCGGGGCCGCCCTCCCGGCAGCGGCGGCGGGATGCGGCTGCCGGAGCTGTGCCTGGCGCTCCTCTGCGCCGCCGGCACCGGCACCGAACCCCCGCGGGCAGCCCGGNGCGGCCCGCGTGGACCCCCGGCAGGCGTGGATGCTGCTGGCCGGGAGCCCCGGGAGGGGGAGCGGCGATCGGGGCCGCGGCGGCGCCGGCTCTCCGGGAAAACCAGCCCCGGCTGCCGCGCAGGCCGGCGGGACACGGCCCGCCCCGGCCTCCCCCGCCATGCCGGAGGAGCTGCTGAGGGAGCTGCAGCTCCTGCTCAGAGGTACCGGGCTGGGGGAGCCAGGGCGGGAGCTGTGGGGACAGCAGGACAAGGCAAAGCAGGACTGGGCAGCAGAGCCAGGGAAAGTGAAGGCTCCTTCCTAACGTCAGACTCCGGTGGGGTTTGGGGTCAGGCACGGCAAAGATGTGCAGGACAGCTGGGGAAGGGTGTAAGGAGGAAAGCTGCAAAGGCAAGCCCCAGGCCGGGGCCCAGCGTCGTGTGGAAGCAGCCTTCCACTGCCAAACGCGCGAGGACATCGCCGTGGAGCAGAACACGTGGCAGGAGCTGGGGTGGTTCTACATTGTAAGTGCCCAGCCTGCCCCTTGTCCCTGCTGCACGGGCACCTGCCCTGGCACAGGGACTCCTCCTCTAACTGCAGCCATTCCCTGTCCCAGCCTGAAAGGGAGGGGATGTTCCACCGTGGCCCAGGGCTGAACCTGACCAGCGGGCAGTACACAGCCCCCTTTGCAGGATACTACGCCTTCACCAGCACGCTGCACATCGGTGAGCCCTCAGACAGCCCCGTGGCCCTGCCCTGCCCTGCCGGGGCAGTCCGGGACGGCTCTCAGCCCCTGCTCTGTCAGTGCGCAGGGAGCCGCGGAGGAGGAGGCAGGGATGCCGAGGGAGCCGCCTGCGGGTGCTGATCTGTGTGCAGTCCTGCTGCCAGCACAACAGGTAGGGCAGGGCAAGGCCAGGGACCCTGGGCCAGGGAGGGGGGAAGGGGGCAAGCATCTCTGGGAAAGGAGGGGCCTGCTCCCCCCACCCCTACCCTTCCTCTTCTGCAGCAATTTGGAGAGTGTATCCCGGCTGGAGAGCAGCGGTGACCCTTTCACCATCTCTGTCACAGGCACCCTTTACCTGCAGGTTAGTGGTGCCAGCTCCACTGCTGACAGTGCTGGGCACAAGGTGCCTTCCATGGCCTGAGCCCAGGGCTGGGCAGCAGGTCTCCTTCCCAGGTGACCTCCAAGCCCCAAAGACAGGGCAGAGCTCTGCTAGGGCACTGCAGCTCAGACTGTGGCTGGGCTGCCCTAAAGCCCTTGTGCTGCTCTTTTCCCAGAAAGAAGGGTAGGGGCAGCTCCTCCAGCTCTTGGTTGCTGTGTGCAGGGGCTCTGCCAGGCCATGCCTGGTGCCCAGGGGAGGTGTCCTGGCCCTGCTAATCCCTCTCTCCCCCCAGGCTGGGCAGTATGCCTCTGTTTTCGTGGACAACACAGCAGGCTCTCCCCTCACAGTTCAGAGCGGCTCCGATTTCAGTGCTGTTCTGCTGGGAGTGTGAAGAGGCACCACGCTGAACCTGTGCCAGGGGCAGCCAGACCCTTCCCTCTGCCAGCCACCATGGGGTCTCCCCTGCTCAGCACCAAGCCTAAGGAAGATCATGTGCTCATGCAGGAAGCTGCAGTCTGATCTGATACTGCTCGTGCTGCAGAACCAGCTGAAGATGGACAAAAGATCATGAAAAAGATGATGACAATAATAAAGCAGCATGACCAGGACCTAAAGGCATTCACTTTTATCTAAAGGCTAGGCCTAGAAATTTATCTTGGCAAACACTGCTGACATTGGCAGCAGATGGTTGCCTTCTCCCTAGGGCTCAGCTCCCACCGTGCCTGGTACAAAGCCCCACACGTCCATTTTTGCCCTTAGTGGACTTCCCTTTCCTGTCCACCCTTAGTCTCAGCAGCCCAAGCCAGATCATGTATTGCTTTAGCTGCCCTGCAGTGTACGAGCAGTGGGGGTTTGCAGGCAGGAGCCAACATCCTTTGCACTAATCATCAAAGCAAAGCCCCAGGAATGCTGCACCTTCGATTAAAGGAAATTGCTGCCCCGTGACTTCCCACAGCAGGCACTCCCTGCCTGTGGCACAGGGCCTGGCTGTGGGCAGCACAGATATCTTTGCTCTGGCTGCGATAGCTGCCTGAGCTGAGGATGGGCACAGGCCTACGTGACCAAGCCAGGGCTGCAGGACAAGCACCAGGAAGGCTGAGCGTTGGATTTCCTAGTAGCACTCAGCACTGGGTAAGTTGTGCCAGAAACGCTGCAAGATAGCCTGAGCTAACAGCCCCACCTTCTCCCAGGGATGTCCCTGGCCCTGCCTGCCCTCCTTGAGGAGCCTGGTGAAGGAGCTGTTAATGCAGCAATTTATGGGTAGGGGTGTTTGGGTGTGGGGAGGAGAGGGACAGTCTCAATGCTGACTTCTGCCAAAGCAAAGAGAACTTGTCTCTGAGAGCAACGCTGTGCTTCACCCCCAGCTGATCAGGTGGGCAGCAGCCTCCTGGCACAGCTCCTGCCCAACTGCAGAACTTGGCCATGGCAGCACCTCCCAGACCCCACACATGATAGGCCAAGTCTGCCTTGCTCTGATCTCTGCCTCTCTTCCTCCTACACACACCTGAGAAGGTAGAGAAAGACTGTCTGGAAGCAGGGCTTGCCCAGCTGTGAGCTGTCCTGTGCAGGTGAGAGATACCAAGAGCCCACTGCACTTGATCACAAAACTGAAAAAGCTGATTAAGTCAGAGGTACTCGAAAGGTAATTCAAGTGTTGGAAGGGGACAGAAGCTCTGTCAGCCCCAAGGGAGAGAACTGCACACAGAGCACTTGTGCATGGGCCACCCCAAAGTGGTCCTGGAGCTCTCCTCAGTAGCAGGACGCTGCTGAGCACTGAGGCAAGGAGAGTGCTTTTTCAGGAAACCTCCTGCAGACCCTGTCTTACCATGAAATTAAAGCAAATAGTTTTTTTTACTTCCACTAAAGCTGGGGCTGAGCCTGCTTTTCTACCTGTCTACTCCCAAGCACAGTGAGACCTGCTCCTTCCTTTTCCCCTTTGCCACGAAAAATGGACATTTTATGGTAATTAACAGTACCATAACACTGCATATTCCAATCCTAGCTGGAGCTGTGCTTTCAGAACTTTTCCTGAAAGGTAAAAAAGCATTGTAAGAGGAGGGAGGGTGAGTGAAGACAGTCAGAGAAGGACAAGCTAACATTCCTCTCACCAGCTCTTGCACTGGAATTCAGAGTGGCCTCCTGGAAAGAGCCCCTGAGCTGGGAGCATGGCTCAGCTCTTGCAGCATAGCAAAGTGCAAGAGGTGGAAAAAGGGGGAGCTGAGAAGGGAAAGCAAGTTACCTTTCTGAAATTTGCCATTAGGGTTTCTTTTGCCACAAACAGAAGCAACTCCATGCTACTCTGTCTGGGCTCTCCAGATTTGCCTTTCAAGAGTAGAAACAGGAGAGTGTGCTGCTAACAAAGGCATTCCCTCTCAGCTCATCCTGCACTGCAACCTTACATCAAAATACACAGGAATGGCTGGAAGCAGAACAAGCTGGCAGAGGACAAGCACCAGCCAAAATCTGTGCCAGAGGGTCACTTCCTTCCTCAGTCCTGTGCAGAGATGCAGAGTCAGTGTGCACCCTCAGACTAAGCCCATGAAGTGTAACTGACTACTGTTGGAGCAGAAATAGAAGTTAGATGGTCAAGCCACCTGTCCCTAACAGGACAGCCATCATGTGCTCCAGCAAACAGCCCAGGAGCTGGGACCATCTCCCAAAGTTCCAGGGACCCAGAAAACAGAAAGGAGCCAGGGAAGCCTCACAGCCCTGCACAAAACAGCAGGCACCACCCTGCCCTTGCCCCCTTCCCCTGGGACTACCTCAGCAGGCACTACCCTGCCTCATCCCACATGACACTTCACTCATTTCCCTCCCTGCCCCCCTCACACACAGGGTGGGAAATTGGAAACTTAACTGCTTAGGTAGCCCAATCCATGTAGCTTTCATTCTGTCATTTGGTCTTAGGCCAAATTTTCTCTAGAAAACAGCACACTGACTGCAGCAACAGCTGGTAGAGGCACTGAGACAGGATGAGACATCAGACACTTACTAGTACCTAAAACCTGAGATGCCTTCTCCTCAGATAGCACAGACAAGCACAGAGCCTGCCTGCAGCTCAAGCTGCCTGGCAAGTCATTTGTTGAAAACACTTTTTCCAAAAAACATCAGGAGCAAACTCCAGCCACTTTTCCACATCAACATTGTGGTAAACCTCCAACATGTTCTGCAAGCACAGGGCAGGTATGCTGCTGGTCTGCAAGGGGTGTCTGTGTCCCTCAGCTGCAGGCAACCTCCCAGCCCAGCTTCAGAGTCCGAAGATTTCCTACCCAGTGTGAAGAGGACAGCCCATACCACATCTCAAGCTGGAGGCCTGGAGTACTTCACACTCTGTATGGTGCAGCTCCCATGTCTGGGAGCTCCCACTGAGTCCTGGAACTCCAGACTCTCCCAGGTTCTTGCACAAAGCCCAAGGTTATGGGCAGCAGAACTGTCCCACTGGAAACAGCTGGCAGAGCTCATGCCCCCAGATGCCTCTTGCTAGCACCCCTGCCAAACGAATTTGCCAAGACATTCAACCCTACTACTAAGTGAGCTAAACCTACTAGAAAAAAAACCATCTTTATTTACACTGAAGAGCATCCAGCAGGACCCACCCTCCCCCAGGCACACATGCATGCACACAGACCTCTCCCCTTCCTTCCACCCAGCACACCTCATCCCTCAGTGCTCTATCCGGACCACCATGACCGTGACGTTGTCGGCCGAGCCTCGCTGCACTGCCTTGCTGGCCAGCCTGTTACATGCAGCCTCGTAGCGAGCATCTGCCTCCAGCTTCCCTTCTCTCATCTGGATATTCTTATCCTGTTGGGACAAAGGAATTTGACTGCTCCCAGCAAAGGTAGGTACCTTGTATTTTCCAAGCACTGGGAAGCAAAACAAGCCAGGGAAGAAGGGAGGACACTCTGGCAGAAGTCCATTCCATGCCCTCTGCACTGACAAACCCAGCCCCCACGCCACCTTCTCCTCACCTCCAGGCAGGACACAATGAAGTTCACAGCTTCTTCTGGTGTAAAGACTTTAAAGAGGCCATCACACGCTATCAGAATGAACCTGGAAATCAAGCGGAGACGGATTCCAAGGCTGACTTTTTGGCTCTCCAGCTACAGCAAAATCCCAATCTATTTTATGAACATCCATGCTCAGATCCAAAGGGAAGATGCTGTAAAAGCTCATCTGAAAATCCCTTGGGACCTACTGTTCATGGCAATTCAAAATACAGGACAAAGAGACAGACAACTAATATAAGACCTAGATCAGGACATCCTGGCTATCCCACAACACTGGCAATGCTCCATTGTTTCTCTAGGAACTGCTTCTTTCCTCTGAGTCTTTTTCATTCATGTATTTTCCCTGTGAAGCAGCTAACGCAAGGAAATAGAGAAACAAAGCTGAATCCTTCATCACTTTAGTGATGTAAAGTACATCACTTTACATTTCTACACTCCTGAGGTACGTGGTAATTTAAATATGCAAAGTCAAAAGAAAAGCACGTGACACAACTGTGATCAGGAAACTCTGACACAAAACATTGCCACAGGCTGCAGAAGGTTGAGGAGATACAAAGCCCAAGGCAAGAACAGCATCCCCCTTAGGATGGGGAGCCTGCTGTGCACTCCCTGCCTGCACAGAGAATTGTGTTATCCAGGAGGCCTAACCAGAGTCACCAGGACAAGGAAAACTACAATGAACCTACAGAAGTGGTCAGTCTGCACATGCCTCTGAAGACATCATTTCAGTGCCTGATACTCAAGAGTATCTTTAGAAATATTTCAGTGGATCACTTGATATGGAACTCTAATCCCAGTAAAAGCAGCAGTACTGGGTTACACTTTCACCTCTCAGAGTCTGCAGGGCCATACTGACACGAAAGCTCACTGCAATTTGTTGTTGCCAATCATATAATGGAAAAGTATCTCAAATCTTCAAATATCAGAGCTGAATGCAAAAGTATTTATGGGCACTACAGCTGCTAGAAACAACTCTTAGACAGAACGGAGACCCAAGAACTCAAGCCTTAACTAACTGCTTGAACACTGGTTTGTGAACTTAATCAGAGCACAAAGGACATCTAAGGCTTGTGTATACTATTGCTATGAGGCTGGTTCCTCCAAGAGGAGCCTTCACAGTATCTTGGCAGAGCAGCAGATTATCCCACTGTTCTAATAAGCAACACAAGCAGAGAGACATCAGCAGCAAGAGCATCCTCTAATTCTGGGGGGATCAGTCTGAAGTGCCTCGGCTCTCACAGCAGAGCAAACAGGGCTGTGCAGCTTCTGCTGAGCAGAGCTGGGACAGAGCCCCCCACGGGAGGGCTCACTTTACCTGTCGTTGTGTGTGAGTTGGCAGCGCTTGATATCTGGCACAGAGATAACGCCACAGCGCTTGTACTGGCCATCCCCGATGGAGCGCGAGACCTCCAGCACGCCCAGGACTCTTCCGTCCCTGCGCAAGGAAAGACAACACTGAGAGCCCTCCCCACGGGTGTATTTCACTGCACCGCCTGACGGGGACACCTCGTGCATCCAGCTGCTTGTAAATGATGACCCACTTCCCCAGCAAGTTCAAATCTTCCCTTCAGAGTCTCCTCCACCTTTCTGTATGTTTGTGTGAAGCTCTGGGAAACAAGTGAGGGGGAGGAGGAAATGAAGTCAGGAGGCTTCAAGGCTGTTTTCTGTCACCCTGCCCTAACTCAAGTCCTGCTTAGCCTAGCAAACTGGGGCAGTAAAAGTTATATGTGAGCTGAACTCCTGGCGGCAGTTTGAACAGAGACTATTTTTTGGCAAGATATCCAGCAAACTGCTCTTCACTAGAGGCTCAGAGTGGCAGAGGCAAGAGGTCTGAGTCAGCAGCCCTTCCTGTGTCCTGTCTGAGGACACCAAACCTCACAGACTGGCTCAGCTGCAGGCAGGTCCCAGGAGTGAGAAACACGGCATGTTCAGCTCCTGATCACTTGGCCTTTAGTAACCACTGATTGCAGCAAGCAGTTTCTGTGAAACCCACATTGCAACACCCCTTAGGAAACAGCTCTGGGTTGTTAAGCTTTTCGAATTAACCAAGCTCCCTAGAGAAATAACTTCCCACATTTCACCTTTCCAACAATCAAGCATCTTATCCTCAAAAAGGCTCTTCTGTGCTCTCTGGGAATACACAAAGCTCATTCATCTTGTAGTCCAAGCAGCCTCGCTTGAGATAAAAGCAAGAAGCAAGGCACGTCAGAGAGAAGAGATCTGACGCTCACACACTGTGTGGCTTATCTCTTGGGCCCAAAATATTGAACTGCAAGCAGTGGGAGAGGCTCCCAGGCAGTCAGGGACCAGTTCTGAAAGGAGCTAACAGACACTGGGCCATCTCTTTGCCATGTGCAAAGAGAGATCAGTGCTAAGTGTAAGCAGCAGCATGTGCTCCCCAAAGATAAGGGGAACAAAGTGCTCCACACACAGCAGCATAACAGAACTGAGCCCACCCCTCTCCACCCTGGGTGCATTTTGCTTCCACAGGCATGAAGATACTTCACCTGCACTGAATCCTCTCTTTGTGAAGACACCACTAAAACAAGAAACAGCCTTCAAAGAAGAGAGAGAACCTAGCCACAGAAATAAGACTCAGCTGTTGTGTTAGGCACCCGCTCCCCAAACAGCCATTAACTCCTTTTTGCACAGGAACATTAAGATAATCACATTTTGGCTCCAGAAAACTCCTTCCTAATGCAGAGAGCCTCAGTGCATCAGCTAACCCCAGGGGAGCAACACCAACTGACATCAAGGGCTTTTTGTGCTCTCTCAAACCATGCCCCCTCACAGGACAAGGAGAGAGGAGTCATGCTGCAAGGAAATGAGTTCTGTTCAGCACCACAGTGTGCAGAAAGCAGTAACTTCTTCAACAATCCAATCCAGCTCCATAGGTCCAAATCTGTAGGTCAACCTTAAGCATGCCTGTGCTGGTATCCCACTGCCAGGCTTTCACATGGGTCCTGCCTTGGCCATCCTAGGGCTCTGGGAACCATCAACCAGCTCCAGTAACTGAATCCTTACAGGCCTCAGGCATCACTGTGCTCCCCACAGGCAGCAACAGATTCTCTCAGCTAGGATGCATACTGGGCTCAGGCCCAAAACCAGGCTAGGGTTTAGATTAGCTCATGCACACCCTCGGGCACTCACCTGACGTTTCCCCCAGCTTTCTGTATCCGCATCCGCTCCTCGTACTGGGTGGGGTTGTGCTCCTTACTGAGGCTTAAGGCTGTGTGTTTCTGACTCTCTTCATTGTAACGACACAGAATCGCCTGTGCTGACAAAAGACCACCATCAAACAACACCACAACTGCAGCAACAACGTCTGGAGAGAGCCCCAGACTGCAGTGAATGGTCCTACATCAGGCCAGTGACTGGTGGCCAGTGGGGCTTCTCAGGGCTCATTCCTAGGCAGGAGGTGCTGTTCAGTACTTTTATCAGGGATCTGGATGCAAGAGTTGAATGCACCATTACCAAGTTTGCTGATGATACTAAACTGGGAATGCTGTGGACTCTCTGGAGGGACAAGAGGCCTTGCAGAGGGATCTGCACAGATGCACCATTGGGCAATGCCAGTGGCACAGAATTACTGAGTGCAAGTGCTGGATTCTGCCCCCAGGGTGGAGCAGCGCTCAGACGAGTGTAAGCTGGGAGAGGAGTGGCTGGGGAGCAGCCCTGCTGGGAGGATCTGGGGGGGCTGGTTGGCAGCAGCTCAGTAGGAGCCATCCCCAGGAGGGCACGTGGCACCCTGGGGGCACCCGACAGCGTGGCCAGCGGGTCAGGAGAGGGGATGGCCTGGCTGTGCTCAGCACTGGGGCGGCCTCACCCGGAGCGCTGCAGTGCTGGAGATGATGGGAAGGTGCTCGAGTGTGTCCAGAAGAGGAGAACCACGCTGGGGCTGGAAGGTGTGACCTGGGAGGAGGCTGAGGGCTCTGGGTTTGTCTGGTTTGGAGAGGAGGAGGCTGAGGGACAACCTCATCTCCCTCTGCATCTTCCTGAGGAGGAGGGGGCATGGAGAGGGAAGTGCTGATCTCATGGGAATGCTGATCTCAAAGCAGGGCCAGGGGAGGTTCAGGCTGGACATTAGGAAGTGTTTCTTTATAGAACATATCATCAAATACTGCACCAGGCTTCCTGGAGATGTGGTTGGTGCCCCAGACTGTCAATGTTTAAGAGGCATTTGAACAATGCTGTAACTTTAGGGCAGCCCTGAACTGGTCAGGCAGTTGGACCAGATGATTGTCATAGGTCCCTTCCAACTGAAATATTCAAACATTCTCTTCTTGATACTGTGAGATATTTAGCACCATCAAGAGAGAGCTTTCACACTATGGGAGACAACACAGAGGTACTCTGTACCCACCCAAAACAAGATGCTTTGTAGGAACAGTTGAGTAGCTCATGACAACTCTTTTCCCAAAGAAACAAACAAAAAACCCACAAAGCTCTGGGCAGAATAAAGATGCCATCAGTGGTCTCCATTCTGCTTACCCGGCTGTCCCCGAGGTTGGCTATGTAGAGAATATTGTCAACAGCTAAGACACAAGTAGCTGTGGAACCATCCTTCCACGCTGGCTTCCTGAAGGGAACAAAAATGAGATTACTAAAGGGGAAAAACAACACTGAAGAATTTCAGTTACAGAGTGTTCTTGGGGACTCAAAGAAGTGCCAACACACAGCAATCAGGCAGCACAAGCCCACAGCAGCTGCCTGCTAGCAGCTCAGGTTGGTGATAAACAGCAAACTGGACAAGGACAGAGGAACTACACAGACTACAGATTTCTGAATGCACAGCCAATGCCCAGCTGGTGCAAATACTGCCAACCACAGTTCCCACGCCAACTCTTCCTCACTCTCAGCTCCCAGGAAACCTCCCATGTGAGCAGAACAGGCTCAGCCCTGATGGCTGCCTAAAAGCAACAGTATCACGAGCAAACAAGCACCCCACACTCCTCCTTGGGAAGCTTCTTCTTTGCAGCAAACCCCTGCAGCAGAAATGCCTTCTTTTTTGCTTACATTTTTCTTCCTTTTTTCACAGTACCCCTGCCTCCTGCCCCACCTCAGCCCTCACCACCCCACCTCAGCAGCAGCACCACCACTCGCTCAGTTGCTCTCCTCCTGTTTCACTTTCTGTAGTTAAGCTTTTATCTCTAGAGCTCTAGGTAAAATGAGAAGCATTTCTTAGATTACAGCTGCCAGACTAGTCCTGTCCACAAAAAATCCTGTCTATGATGCCATTCTTCACTGAAACTATGTCTGAGATACTAATTTCTTGACATATTTCACCCAGTTTTTCTTTACTTTGAAGGTGTGGCTGAATGAACATGATTCATTTCACCATCAATACAGCTATTGCTAGTGATCCTTTGTCATGCCTTTGCCAGAAGTCATGTTTCTGACCAGAGACTGATTTGAGAAAGACACTATTGTGACAGACTCAAGAAAGCATCCTCCTTTTGCCTGGTCAAACTTGTTGTTCTGATTAGGATTAAGAGACTGAGCCAGTCTGCAATTTACTTAAAATTGAAAGTTTTCAGGGAATCACAGAATCAAACGGATCAACAGTCTCTCCATCTGTGACAGAGGTGTCACTGTGAAATAGTAACAGTAAAAAAACCCAACCAAATGTGTGTCAAGGATTGGTAATGAAGTGACTGTATTTGAAATGTAATCTAGATCTTCCCCAGTCCACACATTTGGTGTGTCAGTTCAGCAGAGACTGAGAGAAGGTCAGGGTGCTTGGCACTCCACACCCAGCTGCAAGGCAGGCTGGCATTCACCCCACAGAGGGACATTCTTCATCAGCATCTCTGTTTTCTAAAGAGTTGAAGAAAGCAAGATTTAAATTTACATTGGGAGACATAGGTCTTTCAACACAGAGCATTAAAAGCTACCTCAGGGATGTGTTCCAGCCTGGCAAGCACAGCTCTAAAGAAAGCTTAGTGGCCTCTACAGATCCCCTCCTGCCACACGCTGATGCCATTAACAGAGAGACCCCATCTCAGGCAGTATGGGACAAGTCCCTTCAGCAACATGGCAAGTCTTCAAAAAGAAAGCAAACAAGATGCCCTGATAAGGACAGAGGTGGTGCTAGGACCTGTTTTGCTTGCTTCCTTCATGAGGAGCATGTGTTTTAGTCTAAGGGATCCTATAGACTGCTTACCAGAACATGCCATGATCTAGTTCTAGCAAGCACTCAGCTGGCAGAGTCACAGCCTGGCACAGCAGAGCTGTGTGGAGTTTTGCCAAAGCACAGGAATGACACAAGGAAGGTTTCCTCTGCCCTGCTCACAACTCAGACCTCAGAGATGCACACTAAAGAAACACAAATGAACGGAAAGCATTTGCACTTACTGGCTGGATGCCTGCTTTAGAAACTCTTCATCTGTATGTTTAAAGGTGTCCAAAAGGCATCTCTTCACAGTTTTCTCCACGCTGGCTACCTCACCTGTCAGACAGAGAAAACAGCAACTAAGCTCCAAGTAAAACATATCTGATCTATCCTAGTCTGTCCCTTTGCTCATCCAACATTCAGTCAGGCACTGCATCTCTTGGACTCTGCAGAGCAGCTGGGGCACATCCTGGGCTTACCCCACCAGAAATCTGTGCAGCAGTGTATGTGGAGAGTTTATGACATAAGCCTCTCCACCACAGGAGTATTTTCACACTTGATGTGGCACTGCCAAAACTGGCAACAGCACATCTCACACTTGTTTAGCGAGTCACAACTGGCTACTTGCACCCTTGTGCCAAAAAGGCTTCCAGCCCTCTTCCCCAGGAGACACAGCAGTCTTGCAAGCCCCCTGGGAATAGGGGATGGGTACTGTAGGACTACTCCCAAACAGATCAGTCTCCCTATCCACTGCCAAGGCAGAAAAGGTGATGGTTGCCCTACAGCCCTCATTCCACTCCTCTCACCTTTAGGAAATTTCTTAATCAGGTTTTGGTGCAGATTCTGTGCTGCAAATTTTGAGGCTCGGACTCCCCCGTGGCCATCAAAAACAGCGAAGTACGAGACACGTGTGCTGTGAGGGAACAAAAGGCAGCAGAAGGAGGCTAAGAGAGGCCATTAGCCAGGGAATGGGATGGAGTACACTCCTCTCCCCAGTACCTGCCCTGTGTCAGCCAGACCAAAAATCCTGCACTCCAAGGCACAAAAGGTAGCAGGTCTCTGAGCTCAGATATTCAGCATTTACATGGTTTACGTGTTCCAGCACTGAGCTGAGAACTTTCTTGTCATTTTCCACTCCTCCAGAAAATGAAGGGCTAAAGGGTTTACAGACCTCAACTTGGCATAAAAGCAGATAAACATTTTACCTCAAGGACACTGCAACTCTCCAGTATTAGAGATATCAGTCTAGCCAATCCTACAGTATCTTCCATGCCTAAGCTTGTTCCAGCTATGCTACAGACAAAAAACTTGGATCTCTCAGAACACAAACCTCCTGGGACAGTACTAGTTCAGAAGCTAAATCCAGTATCAGGGTGATGCTCGAGAACATTCTTTTAATTTTACATACCCACTTACATTTGGGTAATAGAGGATCAACATCCAGAGTTATCGGGCCCTCATGGTCCTCATAAAGTCAGTGACTGAATCCACTAAGCACCCCTCAAAGGGAGGTTTTTGTACACACCAGCCCCATGAATTGCCTGGGAACACAGCTAGCTGATGATTCACCCCAGGTCTCTCAATAACAAGCCCAAACCATGCATCACAAGACAGGCAGACAAGAGCATCAGCTGTTCAAAGCAAAAAGGATCATCCCATAGGCTTAGCAGAAGCTCCCTGACCCCCAGGATGGCTGTTCTGGCAGCTGGGGCCCACTTACATTTGGGAGGGCAGAGGCTGGCATTCCTCGGTGATATCGTTTAAGATGACATGTGCATCCTGCATGTCTTCTCTCTCACCTTTCCTCTCTGCCACATAACCCTTCAGTCCAAGAATGCCCACTGATCCTAAAGGGGAACAAAGCAGGCACACGCATGCAAATCAAACTCCTCTGTCTCCTCAGCTCAGGCTAAAAACCAGTAAGTTCTCAGCTTTCAGAGCCCTGCTCTGGCAGTGCAGCCCTCATCCTGCAACAAAACACCTAGCATTTGCTGCTAAACAGGACGTGTTTATTTTGTAACACGTTTTTATGTGTCCCCAAGGTCAGCAGCTCTAAAAGCAGCCTGCCCTCATTTTAGCAGGCAGCTGGAGCCAAGGAGGACTGCTGGGCATTGGATAGGACTCTTACCAAACAGGGGCAGGGGACAGGGTGGGCAGGGGAAGCACGTGGCACTGAACCTGCAGATTAAGTAAAGCACAGCTTTAAAGAGTGCACTAAGGACAGGAAATCCAGATCTGATGTTCCCAGGACATGTCCCCCTGAACACATCTTACTCCCCAAGCTGCAACACAGCACGCAGGCACTGAAGCCACAGGCCCTGTATGTAACAAGCCTGTCTCTCCCCCTCTCTGGCATCCTTAGCAGCCAGCAGAGAGATTTGTGGATGTGGCAAAAGAAAGTGGTGTGGATCTAGCCTTACAGAGGTTCCACACCCAATCCCCCTGTTGGCAGCACAAGCACTTATCCTGCCAGTGCTGAGGTTCCTGCTGCTCAGCTCCTGCTGCTTCAGCAGGGACAGAAAGAAGGCCCAGGTGAAGGAGGCAGATAGAGCCAGGAAGCTCGAGGAGCTTCCACAGACCCCTGCAGCAGTTTGTTTCCTACAAGAGGCTGAAAAGGCAAGCAGACTGAAGAACCAAAGCTTAGCTTTGTTCTGGACTTACTCAGCCCAACGCCAAAAGTACAAATTGAGTACATTTGTTTTCAAACTGTCTGAAAACCTTTACAAACTTTCTTTTCCACAAGTTCTTCCCTGCCATTCTTCTCTTCCTCCTCCTCCAAGGACTTTCTCTTCTGCCCTTTCTCTTGGCTCCCTGCTGATGAGACTTGCTTAGTAGCACTGGAGGCTGAAAGAAAGCAAGAATGCAGCTGGCTCAAATGTTCCAGGACAGTTTTACTTGCAAAAATTCAACAGCAAGTCCTTTTATACCAAAGCACACTCAGGAGTGCAGGCTCACACACTTACACAGCATTAAGTGACCACAGCTACTACTGAACAACCCACAGGTTTTATTCCTTAGCCACCAGGCTTTTTTTTTTTTTTTTCCCCAGTTAATTGCTCAGGAAGTTAATGTTACAGGCTGGAACATTTAAACAACATTATTATCATCATCATCATTATTATTATCTTCCTCTATGATCTCTGCATACAAAGAAACTTACTTTATTACTCTTAATGTGCTTATTTTTTTAGAGGGCTCAGAAGAAGGCTACAAATTAAAGCTAGCAAGCAAAACCTCATGTCAGAACTCTGACTTTTTCCTTCTGGAGATTTAGGCTCCTATGGGTACAGTGAATAATCTCAGCTCCTCCCAGTGGCAGCAAGCACATGGCTGCATGCAGAAAGCCTTGCCAGAGCAGCAGTCTGGGTTTGAAGCCATATTCAGCAAGGAACAAGGAGGCAGCCTATGCCTACAGCAGAAAAGCAGCCAGGGCAGTGGCTGCACCAGGGCACTTTCCCTCCCAAAGTAGAGAGCTTTCAGTCAGGGAACCAGGGTCCCCAAAAGACAGGAATGTACTTCTGGGAACAGGCCTAATTTTAAGATTCAGAATACTGATTTAAACAACTGGGGCACAAATTGCCATGACAAGTGTCAGCCAAGCTGGACTGGAGAAATAAGCACCAGGTTAACTTGCTGTGTGTCCAACACAACAGGCTGCATCATGGGCTTTTCCCAGAGAGGGGTGGCTCAGCAGAGGCTGATGAGGGACACAGCTCCTTACCTGGGTCACCACTGCTGGCTGGTGGGAGACCATCGAAGAGCAAAGAGCCTTCTTTTCCTGGAGCACAAAAACAAGACAAAAATAACTAAATACCTTTGTTCCTTTCAGGGAATAATGCTTTGCCTGTGTCTCTCCTGAGGTGAAGAAATTATGACAGTTTACCAAAGAGAGCCAAATTTCTACTTCTATTACTAGTCCAGGCTTTGCATTTGTTCCAGGGAACATTTTAATGGAATGTTTTATAGAATATATGTGGAACATCTATAACACCCTGGTTATAAAAAAAACCAGACAGGATGCAGCTGGTCTGCATACCAGCACTGATAACCCTACTGTCTTTATTCTGTCTAACAAAGAACAGGATTTACACACGTTTCATCTGAAAGAGATGCTGATGCAGAAAACACAGAAAACCAAACTAATGGTAGGAACAGAGCACCCATACCTGAGTCAGCACTGCTGGATGGTGGGAGATCATCAAACAGCAGAGGCCCTTTTGGGGCATCTTTCCCTGCAAGGCACCAGGGCAGAGTAAGGAACCAGTGCAGGCACTCCTGGGGGCAGTTGTTCTGAAAGGACTGTCCCCAAGCCAGCACAGGTGTGGTAAACCGGGAGAGCCTTACTTCCATCTGTAATTTTAGCAGCTACTACACAAGTAAAATAACCACCAGCCTGGGGCTGAGGTCAACTTTTGTCTTGAGAACAGGTTTTTAGGGTTTTTTTTCGCTAAGCTCGCATTTACATCCCTCAGCAGCACAGTGAGAGGAAAGGCTCCAACATGGTCTAAGCCGCAGGGAACCGCAGTTCATACAGAACATGCAAAACCACGGTCTAAACTGCAGCGGAGCGAGTCCCAGAGGAAAACAAAACCACAAAACCCACCAAACCCGGCAATTTCTCCAGCGATTTTTAACCCGTCCCCTCACCCTCCCCC
>VZSE01013415.1:0-11283 GCA_013398275.1 Promerops cafer
GACACGAATCACCAAAATACATACTACAGGCAGATGCCATGGGGGTCTCTCACCCAGAGCAAGAACCAGGACCTGCAGGGCAGATCCCGTGTCCTCGAGCCAGCCAGGACAGGGGTAATTTTTGCAGCAGCCAGGAGGAGCACGGCCAGCGCCTTGGGGTAATTGGATACCACCTCCCACATGGCAGGGGGAAATGGAAGGGATTTGTTCTTCCTCTCCTGGTGTGCTGTAAATTGTGGGATGTGTTGGAAGAGAATGAAGGCTGTGCATATAAGATCTCAGCAAGTTCACGCTACTAGTTTCCCACGTATAGCAAAAAATTGACACCAATTCCCTATGAAGTTAAGAAAAATGTGAGTAATAGTTTTTAGGATGTAGTGCTGTTCACACAGCCCTTTCAGAATGCAAACCAGTACCTTGAGGCAATTCACACTTAGTTTCATAGCTAAAAAGGAGATATTCCTACTTGATATGTTAATGCTTGCATAATTAAGCAACAGACTAAATGGACAGGGAATATTGAAAAAGAAAGGAAAGAGCCACTGCATCCTTCAGTCGATGTGCATTGTATGAATGGCTGTGATAAAGAAATAACAGTGGAACTTAAAGGAGAACTGGAAAAGTTACTGAATAATAAGAGGTGCCAAGGAAGATGAAGACTCAATCCACACAACAGCAAAGAAACCCTGTGCTCAAAGTTGGGTCTCCACCTCTATCATATAGATTTGCCTGGAACACCCTTCCCTGGAAGGCAATCCCCACAGATCCCAGCAGAAGCCAAGTACCATTGAGAGGCCACCAACTCCATTCAAATGAAATACTACCCTATGCAGTAACCAAATTGGTCTCCTCAGATATTTGTCCCAGGAAATTTGAAGGACCACAACAAAGTGTTTCACCCAATTGAGAGTTTCAGCCTGTGAAGTTACTCCATGAATCAGTTAAACAGTGCAAGGAAAAGAGAGAGGATGAAATAAGGCATGAGAAGCAACAACATTACAAAGAGTTTATCATTGCCAGCTACTGCCTTGAACCCTGCTGTGTTCCTCGATCCTTCTGCAAGGAATCAGGATCTCCAATCAAATATGGACAGCTTTGGGAGCGTCCAGTTCCCTGCTGAAGCAGCAATAATGCACTGCAAAGCTCACCAGTTCAGACAAGCGCCACTCAACACAGGAAACCGATCAGCAGACAAAACTGCTAGAGAAGTGGCAGAACAAAGCATCTTGCTGGCAATTCTTTCCAAAGTTGTGAACCTTTCCAAATTAGTCACAGAACACGATGATGAAAACAATCATTCAGCAAAATACTTAAATTTTATCCTGATTTAATCCTGAAGGGTGGAGGGTGACAACAAATCAATAAGTTAGAGTGCCTCAAGCAATAATGAGACAAACTATAGAAGACAAACCTAAAGAAACCCACTGGGGTATTGAAGATATGGTAGACAATTTGGAAAGGCAGCTATTTAGTGTTAGGCTGAGAGGGACTGTGACAAGTGAAATGTAAAATCTGCTTACAGAACAATGCACAGCTTTATAAAAGACTGCCCCTAGGGATCCTAAAAAAGGGAGGTAGTGCAGAAGATTAATGCCGAAGAGATTTCTCTGACTTACCTCAACAAAAAGGATATGGGTATTTATTAGATTTAGTAGACACATTTTCTGCAAGACCAGAGGCTTTTCTTTGTCACAACCAACGAAGCTAGAGAAGAACCTCAAGTAATAATACAAGAAATAATACTCAGGTTAGGGATCCCATTAGGAATGTCATCAGATAGAGATTCTCATTTCGTAGCTGAAACTGTACAAGATCTGTGCAAAATACTCCCAGTTAAATGCGACCTACTTAGCCCATGGAGGTCTTACCCCAGTGGCAAGGCTGAGAAAACAAATCAGAGTCTAAAACCAGAAATGAGTAAAATTGGCCAGGAAACCTCAATGAAGTGGCCACAAGTGCTTCCCCTTGCACTATTGAGAATCAGAATTCAAGTGGCTTCTAAAGAAAAAGTGAGCCCATAGAACATGCTCTATGGAAGACCTTAGAAAGTTACAGTCCTTTCTAGAGAAAGTCGTGTGATAGGAAATGATAATTTAAGACCGTGTGCATCATCTTTGGGCACAGTTCTCTCATCTTTGCACAGGTTTCTGGTTTTAGCATCCCTGATGACTTTGGATGCTGAGATAAATCCTTATTAACCTGAGGACTGTGTCTATGTCAGAATGCAGAGCAATGAGGCACTTAAAAGTGGAAAGGACCATTTCAAGTACTCCTAAGCATTCTTGCAGCAATAAAACGGGATGGGATCAGTGCATTGATGCACCTCCCCCATGGGAAGCCAGCCCCAACACACAGGGAACCAGAAGGGAAACTACAGTCAGTAGAGGATTTGAAGCTTAGACTCATTAAAGCCTGAAATATATTACTTCTTTTATGCTGTGTAGACTTATTTAGAACAAATGCCATAAAAGTGAAGTTATGAAGGGTAAGCTGTGAAAAAACCTGCTAAATTTGAAAATTAAGCTTGAAGGTTACAAATTGCTGGATTTGTTACAAGAATGCTGATGGATTTGATATCCAGTAATCTGGAATATCATCAATCAAAAAAAGCAAGTTAAGAATGGGAGAAAACTAAAAGTCCCCACTCTTGGTGGGACTGGCTTTCCTCATGGCTACCAGACCTTTAAAGGCTTAAAGAATTTTTTATAACCTGTGTTGAAATTGTTGCAGTTTGCATTTTTTTTTGGTGTAATAATTCAATGCATTCCAGCTTTCATGAGATGTTTTGGAAATATTTGTAATAACAAACATTATTATCAATGATAAGAAAATGAGTTTTAGAAGTGAGACTTCCAAGATTTATCTTGAAAGTCTCTAAAGCGGGGGTTGTCGCAAATAGCTTAGGAGGAAGTAGTGGATAGTGGAACACCAAGAGCTCTGAAACCACCAATGTCCCAAGTCAAGCCAGAGCAATACAGTTTGTTCCAGAATGTACCGTGTATCTCAGATAACCAAGATGAAAATTACTGCTATATGGAAGACCACAATGAAAGGTCAAGCAAAGGCCAAAAGCTCAGTGACCACCCAGGGTCTCTAAAGATCCCCAACCAGACCCTCAGAGACTAACTATGCAGACTCGAGCAATTTATGCATATTTAATTATTTCTGAGAAATAGAACACATATGTGCATTCCATTTGAATGAATGCATACTCCATTGTGACCTCACGGCTGGTGTTGGCTCTGTCACAATGTGCTGCCCCCCGGCACCTGTATAAAAAAGCACGGCAGTCACACACAGAGCACTCATCCAAAACCATCATGCCCTGTCAAGGCCAGAGAGGATGCCGGAGCAGGAGCAGGAGGCGGAGCAGGAGCCGCAGGCGCTCCTGGCACCGGCCCGTGCGGAGAAGGCGCCGGGCCATGTCCCGCTGCCGCGGATATCGCCGGCACCGCAGCCGAAGATGCTGCCGCCACTACTGCTGAGCGGCAGGAGCCTGGGGCTCCCCATACAACCAGAGCCCGGAGAGTGCCAGCTATGGCACAGGCCAGTCTCTGCCAGTAAAGCGTAGCAAGCTCAGACCGAAGTCTGCGTGTCCCCACAGTGCCTCTGAGCCAGCAGCAGGTGTCACTTGGTGTCCGCCCGGTGTCTGCGTCTCTCTGCTCCCCCAGGGTTTCCCTGGCTCAGGAGATCCCCCTGTTCTCCGTGCTAGTCTGCTCCACTGTTGGTTGTGCCTCTCAGAAACAGGGCCTGTATTGCATGAGTGAATGCCCTGAGACTCAGGCCTCTCAAAAACTTTGTCCTTGCTGCACTTGTGCCAAGAGCGACATGTGGGTCACCTTCCTGCCAGTTCAGTATGTGCAGAACTGTACTTAAGTGCTACTTCTGTTCAAAGTTTTCTGCAGGCAAAAAAGGGAGCTGGAGCGGGGGCAGAGGGGGGAATGTCAGTAAGTGAGAGGTTGTCCTGAAGTCCCTTTTGCTGGGACAGAGGTGGGTATCTCACCCAGAGCAAGAACCAGGACCCGCAGAGCAGATTCTGGATCCGGCCAGGACAGGGGTAATTGTTGCAACAGCCAGGAGCAGCACAGGCAGGACCTTGGGGTAATTGGATACCACCTCCCACATGGCAGGGGGAAATGGAAGGGATTTGTTCTTCCTCTCCTGGTGTGCTGTAAATTGTGGGATGTGCCAAATTCTGTGTGCTGAACCATCGTGTGTGACTCAGCCTCTTGAACACTCTGCTTTTTAGTGTTGTTACTACCGTTTATGTTCTTATTTCACTGCTGTTTCTAGTAAATTGTTCTTATCTCAACCTGTGATCTTTACCTATTTGTGCTGTCCTCTCTATCCTGCCACAGGGAAAATGGTGGGGAAGTCAGTGAGTGGCACATAGTCTGAGGTGTTTCAGTGTGAGCACTAAACTGGGGAATACCATTCCTACACAGCAACAGTACAGAAAACTCAATTTCCTAAGTGATTACTTTTGTCTAGTCATACAGGAAAATTAGCCTGCAGAAAAGCAACTGCTGTAATTGAACTGAAAGCCTGCCAGGTAACTGTGAAAAACGAGGTTCACTGCTGTAAGATTTATAAGGTTTAATAAAAACAAAGACAATAGGAGACAGAAATAAAGCAAATGGTTAATAACGGCTGGGTGCCTTAGCATTCTTGCCAGAGGGCACCTGGAAAACTTGACATCAAGGTCTTCATATAGTTGGAGTTACATGCATATTCACTAACTTATACATTATTCAAACATTCCTTTGAGTTTAGGTGTTAGAGTGGTCTTTTGTTTTCCAAGTCTTCCCATCTTGACTGATCTTTATGGCGTCAATAAATTTTGGGTGACTTGTTTTCACACTCTCCTTGATGAGCAAAAATTATGTGTCTTCGTCCTCTCTTCTAAACTTCCCCCCCATCCTTTTTTGCTACTTCTGTTTTGTGTCACTGTTATCATTTGGATAGATCAGTAAAAGGATAACCTTACATATTTTAGTCACACAAAGAGCTTACACTGCAATTTCTATAAGCAATACATACTTAATCTAAGAGATTATAAGCAAGTAAAAAATCATAATCTATTACTATTTCCAAATACTTATGATCAACAACATACGAAAACTAATACACAAATGTGAAAGCCAACATTATTATATGTATTTATAACAGTAACGCTTGTTTTAAAGTACAGATTTAATAAAGTTACACAGACAGCAAAAATTAAATATTGCCAAATAGTTTTTATAATAATAAAAATTTTAAGATATTTTAAAGTCTTTGGTGGGAGAAATTCCTCTCATCTTTTTCCAGTCCCACAGTGACAAAGAATTCTATAAAGCAAATTACAACTGAATATTTTCAGCTCATCAAAAAAAGTTAAGCAAAATAACAGAAACAGTTACATTTGAGCTGCATTTCCAAAGCAGATGGTTGACTTTAATGCTTAAAGCTAAAGAAGGGGAAATGAGAGGATCTGTGTGTTGAAAAAAAAAAATCCATACTCAAACTGTGCAAATGCATTCTGTCCCTCCCCCAAATAAACATTCTGATATTCAAAATATCATTGAAAGTTGAGGTCAAAATTTCAAGTGATTTGATGTCAATCAGCTGTGTTAAATCTTTAAAGAGAGCATTATTGGTCTAGCTTCACAGGTGTCTGAATGAATGATGAACAGAAAATCTGCACATTCCAAATCACACTTTCTTGAATAAGTCAGATTTTCCAGAGGACTCATAAAACAGGTTTGGGTTTGGGTTTTTTCCTCCCTCTAAAAAAGGCCAAAAGAGTTCATGCCTTTGCTTAGTCAGTTCAAGGTTCTGAAGGGTCACTCGACTAGTACTGAGGTCACAGACAGTGGATTCTGAGCACTTCCAAAAAGATGTCCTTGATTTTCAGACTTTTCACAGACAAATTACCACGAAAGAAAAAATTGAAATCAGTTGAATTCAGACACCACTTTGCTCTCCATTAAACTGCAAACCTACACTCTACCTTTCTCATTAATACAGACACAGAAACACTGACAGCCTTGGTTGGCACAAAATGGAAAACTGTCACTTCCAGACAACTCATTGTGAGCAGTCAATATTAAAGCCCCTGCCCTGGGTTTCACAGCCACTCCCCACCTGTGCCCTTCCCTGCAGGGCAGGACCAGCATCACGAGGACCTGTGGCAAGAGATGGTGACAGTGGCAAGTCCCTCTGCCCAGTGCAGAAGGCACAGCACCTCTGCTCCTGGCTGGAACAGGGGGCCACTTGCCTGGGTGGACTTGGTGTCCCAAAAGGAGGAGGGACCCTAGCCCCAGGGCTCTCCCCAGCCCTGCAAGAAGCCAATCCACCAGCGGCTCTAGCAGGGCTCTTGGAACTCTTTATTCAAGGAAAAGGAAATAAATTGTTATTTCCCTCACATAGTCCCTGGACACTGGTTTCTCTCCCTTCTAATGCCCTTCCCCTTCCCCTTGTGCCCCACCGTGGGTGACACCCCTGAGCTGGCGGGCACAGCCATGAGCCCCTGGAGCCCGAGGGCTACAGGTGGGTACCAGGGTCAGTGGTGGTACCTCTTCCCACAGGAAATCCTGCTGCAGCTGCCACACCTGCAGCATAGCAGATGCCAAAGCCAGAGCGGGCAGCAGGAGCAGCTGGTCTGTCACAGGACATGCCCTCAACCTTCCTATCCAACTATCTGGATACACAGTGACTCCACAACCTGAGGTAATTGAACTGGGGGCACTCCCTCTGATGTTTCTGCCCAGAAAGAAGAACTAATTTCAGTCATTCAGGCTTTAGAATTGAGTAGAGGAAAATGAATTCACATTTGAACTGATTCATAATATGCCTTTGGAGTGGTACATGCACACGTGACTTCTGGAAAGAACGGGACCTTTTGACATCTCAAGGCACATTGATCAAAAATGGAAAACCAATCTTGGGTTTACTTGAAAGTATCCATAAACCAGTGGAAGTTGCCATCAGGCACTGCAAAGCACACCAAGTGGATAAGACCAAACTGGAACTGGGGAAACATTTAGCCAACGAGGCTGCAGAAGAAGACATGTTAGAAAACAAAGCTTTATCTTTAATACCCTTGCCAGACATACTTCTCCCAGTAGAAAAACCAGAATATAGTGCTAGGGACTGTCAATTAATTGAAACTGTAGAAGCAATATTTGATCCACAAGGCTGGGCAGCTATCCCAACTGGGCAAAGAGTAGTCCCAGAATCGCTCTTGCATGAAATAGTGGATTGCAAACACAAAGCCACTCACTGGAGTACTGAAAAACTTTTGAAACATTTGCAGAAATCAATAATTGGGTCTGAAATGGCTCAGATGTACAATCAAGACTCAAAACATGTTTAGTTTGTAAAAGAGACAACGCTTACACAGCTCACAATGTAGTGCTAAGAGCCATAAAATCTGGAGGGGTTCCAAGTGAATACTGGCAGATGGATTTTACAGAATTTCCCAGAAAACGGGGGTATAAATTCCTCCTGGTTCTGGTGGATACCTTTTCTGGGTGGCCAGAAGACTTCCCTTGTCGCACCAACCAGTCTAGGGAAGTGACTAAAACACTGTTGAATCAACAAATAATACCTAGATTTGGGGTACCTTTGGGAATGTCATCAGATAGAGGTTCCCACTTTATTGCAGAATGGGTACAAGAGGTTAGGAAAGCATTGGGAATACCTTGGGATCTTCATACTCCTTACAGGCCCCAAGCTAGTGGCAAAGTAGAGAGAATGAGTTATACAATCAAATTGCACTTGGGTAAATATGTTAGGAAACCTCCTTGACACGGGTCCAAGCCTTACCTGTAGCTCTACTTTGAATTAGAATTCAGCCACAGGGAGCCAGCAAAATCTGCCCCTATGAGCTGCTGTATGGTCGACTCTACCAAGTACCACACATTTTAGGAAACACACACATATAAGGAGAAGTTGATTTGAATAATTACCTCATTTCTCTTAGAAAAACTTTACAGGATTTACAGCGGGCAGTGGTGATCTCCAGACCAACAGGACTGGACATACCAGTGAAGTTCCAACCAGGAGCTTGGGTGTACTTGAAAGACTGGGGAACTGCTCTCCTACAGCCAAAGCAGGACCTTCCCAAGTTCTGTTGACAATTTTACTGCATTGAAATGGACAGAGTAAAATCATGGATACATTACTCCAGAATCAAAAGAGCCAAAGCCCCTTAGCTCAAGACAACATCTCCTGGGGATTTGAAGAAATCTGGACCAAACTTACTACATGGTTACCCAGCTGGACTTGGTTAAAACATCGGTCTGTAGCTGTTGTAATGCCTTATGTTGTAAAATGAAATATAGGTGTTAAGAAACTAGTTCCCTTAAGGAACTTTGTCTCAAGAAAAGGGGGTACTTGATAAGGACCGTCAGAAGTAATGCAAAACACAAACAGGATGCCAGATCAGTTCTGCAAGGCTGACAAAGCAGAAGTTATTGTGCAAAAAATGATATTGTGCTTACTGCAAAGCGGGGGTTGAGGAACAGCACCTAAAAAGGACACCAGATGCTGAAGACAGACCCCAAAGAACCATATGAGGACTTCCAATAAGGGATGCATATTTGTAAGATAAAGTAATACATATACATCAAGTAAGCGGGGATAGCTGACGAACGTGTAATCAGTGTGTACGATAAAAATGCTGTGCACTTGATGCTCAGGACACTCGATTAAAGGAGGGATCCTCTGAGTGACCAGCATGGTGTAATAAAGAATGCCTGCTTTATAATACTCAAAACTATGTTAGAAAGTTTCTATTTGGCCAATTTTAGTAACAACCTCTCCTGGCACAGCTTTGAATTATTCCCCTGTGCCCTGTCACTGTATGCCAGGGAGAACTTTAAAAGCACGATAAGACACATGGCCACAGACACATGATGCAGGTGACCAAGGGAGAGCAACATGGGAATGTAGAAGCTGTAAACAAGAAATGGTATTTCTTTTTTTCCTCCAACACCATGGAGGGATAGAAGGCCTGCTGTGACAACACCGGGTGGAGGAGGCCGATGTTGCCAACCTATGGACTGTGACATCCCTGAGAAATGGGTTGTGACGTTACTTCCCTCACTGCTTATCTTGGAGTGACCAGAAGGTGAAATGCCTGTTTTGCTGTCACTGGTGAGTGGAGTCTGATCTTACCGAGCAGTGGACTGTGACATCACAGAAGGAATGGATGCTGACATTGTGCCCCTCACTGCTTATATTCAGTTGGCAGAGCCTAGGCCAGGCTGGCTCCAGCCTGAACTCCATCCAAGCAACGTTGTGAGGACTGGAGAATCAAGCCAGGCTACTCTGGTGCTGGGTGGTGCCTGTTACTGGCAGATCTTGGTGCCAGTCTCAGAGCCATCACTCCTGTTTCCCTGCCCTGCCTGCTTCAGGCAGCTGAACACTGCAGATGCAGCACTGAGGGTGAGCTGTGCAGGAAGATGTCCCACCAGGGTGGCTGTGGGATGTGTGATGGGACTCAGTGAGCTGGGAGGGTGGCCTTCTCGAGGGGCCTGGCCATTTCTTCCTCCCTGCCCCAGGACAGCCAGTGACCACGGCCTCTCCCTCCTGCAGCAGGTGACAGCAGTGAGGGCAAACAGCCACTGATCCTTATCCCTCCACAACCTACTGCAGGGCACAAAAATGTCCACAGAGGCTGACAGCAACTGCCCCATCTGCCAGGATACTTGTGAGGATGTGGCTTCTACTCTGCCCTGTCACCACCAGTTTTGCCTGGGCTGTATCCTGCGGTGGACACAGAGAAATCCAGTGTGCCCACTCTGCAGAAGAACAATAGTGACTGTCCGATTTTCTGATCATGGAGAAGACGACTATCTGGAGACAACCATTACAGTCACTGAGGAGCTACCGGATGGCAGCAGCCAGGCAGGGAGAGCTCTCAGCAGCCTGGATGAGGACAGCTCCCATCCTCCTGTGGTGTCCTCTTCATCTTCTGCACAGGGAACAGTGTCTCCAGCAGAGCAGGAAGGTTCAGGGCTGGAGTTTGTGGGCAGTGTCCTGCCTGAGATCTGGGCAGAAACTTTCCGTCAACGACAGCATCTCCTGGACCCCATGCGGCCCTGGCTGCATGAGAGGCTGGAGGGAATATACCAGGGCTGGTGGTGGGTGGTAGATGCCATAGAGAGCAGCATCTTACATGGCCTTTGCATCTACGGGCCAAATGCTGAGATGCTGGTTGAGGTGCTGCAGCCTCTCCTCGAGGAACACACGGCACCACTGGTCCATGAAGTCATCAGTATCATTATGGGCCACTGCCGTGAGGAGGCCCAGAGGCTTCTGCGCTCTGATGCTGTCAGGGATGAGAACAACAGCCCTGTGCCCAGTGCCAGCTCCAGCTCTACCAGCTCCGTCTCCAGTGCCAGCTCCAGCAATTCCAGGATCTCCAGCTTCAGCAGCAGCTCCAGCTCCAGCAACTCCAGGATCTCCAGCTTCAGCAGCAACACCTGCAGCTGCAGCTGCAGTTGCAGCTGCAGCTGCAGCTCCAACAGCTGCAGCTCCAACAGCTCCAGCTTCAGCAGTTCCCAGCAAGGGACTCCCGACAGCAGCCCCACAGGCTCTGATGAGGAGGAGGAAGCTGGTACATCAGAGACTTCCCCCTGTCCAGGGCAGCAGTTGCAGCCCCTCTGCTCCCAGGGCAGGGACTGATTGTCCACTGGGCCCCAGCACATCTGACAAAAGAGGGAGCTCGGGCCCTTGAGGTCTCCCCAGGCCTGCCAGAGGCTGCCCCACTGGCAGCTCTAGCAGGGCTCTTGCAACCCTTTTCTCAAGGAAAAGGAAATAAAATGTCATTTCCCTCACAAAATCTCTGGGTGCTGCTTTCTCTCCCTTCTAATGTCCTTCCCCTTAAGCCTACCATGGGGGGCACTCAGGTGCTGCGGGGCACAGCCATGGGGTCCCAGAGCCATTGGGCCATGGCAGCAGTACCTCTTCCCACAGCTTCCTGCTGCAGCTGCACACCCACAGAGCAGCAGATGCCATAGGCAGAGTGGGCATCAGGGGTAGCTGGTCCTGTCACAGGACCATGTCCTCAACTTGCTTCCATATTTTCTCTTACTTGCCCACTTGGGAGAGGGGAGTGATACAGTGGCTTTGTTGGGTGCCTGGCCAGGGTCCATCCAGGGTCAATCCACTAGATTTTTCACATATTGTCTTGTCCTGACTGCCCCAAAGGCTACTGCATAACCAGTTTAATTTGTTCAGAACCCCAGTTAAAATTATTCCTCCATTCCACATCTGACTGTACTCTGGAATATG
>VZSE01013416.1:5529-17264 GCA_013398275.1 Promerops cafer
GGTGGGCTGAAAGGTGTTTTGGGGGATCCTGGAGGGTTTGTGAGGGGGTTTGTGAAGGTGCTGAACCCCCATCCTGACCCCCTTGCACCACAGAGATACTGTGGGACAGTGCAAGATGCNTGCCCCCTCCCTGGGGATGGGACCCCCGCGTCCCATTGTCACCGCCTTTTCTCTCCTCACAGGGCTTCTGTGCTCCTGCTGCAACCTCAGCCCCTCACTCTCTGCTCTGGCCCAGACCAGAGCCCCCTGTCCCCAATCCCGCTGTGTCCCAGTGACCCCCACCCCAGCCCCACTGCACCCCACCTGTGCCCCCAGAACCTCCCGCACACCCCCAACCCGGGGATCTGGCTCCCTGGATTTTGGGGGGGCTTTGGAGCAGCAGTAAAATAGTTTGTAGGGGTCCTGGCACCCATAAATCTGTCATCGGTTCCTCTGCACCCCTGGTGACCCGGGCGGGGCAGAACTGGGTGACTGGGAGGCTTTGAGGGGGTTTGGGGATGATCCTGAGAGGGCTGTAGAGGGGATCGAAATCTTTCCGTTACCTGAGTCTTGATGGGTCTGATAGGCCATCAGCCAATCAGAGCACGCTTTGCCGCTGACTCATCAGTTGCCAGCGCTCACAGATCCCAGCGCTGCTCACCTGGATCCCACCTGCGGCCGCCCTCGCCCCCAGCGCCCCGGGAGGGGGGAGGGAGGGGCCGCCCAGGCCGGGCTCTCCCGCGCTGTCCCGGCGATGGCGGCTGCAGCGGTGGCTGGTCCCGGGATTGTTCCAAACTCCGTCCCACCTGGCCCGGAACAGCTCCAAGGATGGGGCAGCCACAACCTCTCCAGGCAACCTGTTCCCACCTGTCTTGTTGGGATCAGGGACAGGGCCCGAGATACTTTATAGTGTTGGTGTATCCGAGACTGAAATGTTATGCTTAATGGCTCAAACATCTTTATGAGGGAGTTTTGACCATTACAGCAAAACTGTATAAAGAAGCTGCGACCGCTGAAGCCCACCCCTCCCTGAGGATGCCTCCTCAGGGGAACTTTGGACTGTGACTTAAGCTGCCTAAGGAAACCTGAGATAAATAAAGGTGACACTGTTGTTCAATCATCTCAGGTCTAGAGAGGAGTAAACGAGAGGGAGAAAAAAATATCCCCCAGAAAGCTAAACCCAGCAGTCTGAAAATCAGCTTTGGTTGAGTTTGGGGTGGGAGAGGCCATGGCCCACAGGCTCATCTACTGAGCCAGCCTTGCACACACTCCCCCCAGCCAAGGGGGGAAGTGGAGAATTTTGGGGGTGTGGTGTAACCTCTGGTTAGAGGCAGTGAACACCCATCCTCTGTTACACAAAATGGCTCAGTTGTAAAACCCCCCACCCTGGGAAAGCCAGACACAGAGGACATTTTTTAAGGCCTTGCTTGTCGGATGGCTGTAACAGTGGCTTTTAAAGTTGCATTTAAAGATGGATTATTTTCAGCTGCAATCTAGTATTTTTAAATTCCTGTAGGCGAGAGGTTTCTATGTAGGAGCAGTTTTTTGGAGCTTGCGGTGGGCGCGCTTCCGGTTTCTCCCGGAGGTGAGGTAGTGCAGAGCATGCTGGGAGTTGTAGTCTGGAGTGAGGGCGGTGCAGCACGGGCGGAGCTGAGGGGTGAAACCTGAAGCTACAGTGCCTCGAAAGGAGTACGCATTAGTAGAGTGCTCAGTAGGCAATTCAACTGAATTTTCACATGAATAAGGGACAGTTGGAGTGGTGGAAAAGCAGGGAAGACGGGGGAGGGAGGTTTGAGATTGTCTGGCCACTACAATCGCAGATCCCAAGAAAGGAGTTGAAGCTGAACTCGGGGCGGATATCGGCTCCGTGTTCAGCTCTGGGGCAGGGCAGAGAAAGGGGAAAACACAAAAGGTTGAGAGCTACAATTTGCACGGGCTCTTGTGTCAGGGACGGGTTCTGCCCCTTGTATCCCCCCACCAGGGTTAGAAGGGTTAAACGTAGCTCTGGTTTGGGAAGGGATCGCTAGCAGCGGGGATAGCTTCAGACCTCCCGTTGCTAGGTGACAAAGAGCAACCCCACAGAATCCCAAAGTCCCAGAGAGATTTCTTTACACTCTGTGCTGTTTTCTGCTGCGCCGTGCGCGGCTGTGTCGGCAGCCGGCGGGGCTGCGCCGCGGCTGCAGCAGCCGGGGGGAAGCAGGCGCGGTTTTGCCACGGGCTGCGGCGGGCAAGGTGGGGGCGGCGGCATCGGCAAGCAGGGCCGGGCTGGGGCAGTGAGTTTTTCACTTTCTGATGTTACAAAATGCAAAACCGACCAGAATATTGGACCTAATTTTAAGGTGGACTTTTTTCTTTTTTTCTAAATTGTAGAGTCTCAGTCTTGCTGAGTCTCAAAAGTCTAACGTAAGCGTCTCAGATATTTTTGGAGATGGGAATTCTTTGAATGCCTATCTGATGGGTTTTTTGAGCTGTTTCTTTTCAAGCTTAGTATCTTGGATTTCTAACTTATAATTCAAATAAAAATACCAGTCCTGCTCTGCTACAGATCGCTGTGACCCCATCTTTACTCACCAAAACGCGGTTTTCAGATGCAGCTATCTTCCTCGGTTTTTAACACTCGGTTTCTTGAAGCACGGCAGATTTTCAGCTCTACTCCTGGCTCAGCCAAGACAGCTTCTGTCCGAGGAGGCAAAGGTCCTTTGGATGTCGCTGGGCGCTGTAGAAACTGTGTCTGGCTACATCTCCCTCTCACTGGTTGGGAGATCAGCCTAAAACCCCCTCTTGCCTTTAGACCCACCAAATCTGGATTTTTTAACGACCAAAAATCCAGCCCAGGCCTGTCCAAAAATGAAAACAAGGGGAAAATTGCCCTATTTGACGGAGGGCCAGTCAAACCCAGACCAGGTTCACTCAATATGAGTGTCCCTGTTCGGGCGCCATGTGATGAAGGTCGCTGCGAGCCAGGTCGATTGAGCTCTCAGTGTGTTCATCACATCTGGGTTTGTCCAGCAACCCACAGTGGCTTAAAATCAGCAGGATGGCATCAAAGGGAGAGTTTGAAACAAAGAAAGTTTTAATAAAGACAAAAATAACAAACTCTTACAGAGAGAAACCGATGCCAGGAGCTCAGGGTCTGTGCTCCTGCTAGAACACCCCAAAAATGCCACGAGGCTCTTTGTTCAGCCTCTTTTGTGTAAACCAAGGCGGGATTCTTGGCACTCTGCCCAGTAAGGTGGCAGCAGGTCGGTTCAGCAGACCCTGTGAGGTGGCTTCGTGCTGGCACACAGCCAAATAGGGAGAGAACTCTCTGGCTTTTGACCTTACTGGGAACACAAAGAGCAGGGGCTCACACTGCTTCCAACGTGAAACCCCTTGGTATAGATGAGGTGCACTGCAACACCTCAGCAGTGGAAATCAACAGAGATGTCAATCAGCTGACTGACATGAGATCTTGAGATGACTGTGACCAAAAGATGACCATGACATGTCCATGACTGTGACCACGAGGTGACCATGAGATGAGCACAACCATGACATGATTGTGACCATGAGACAACCATGGTCATGAGATGACCCTGACTATGACCATGACAGGACCAGGAACATGAGATGATTGTGACCAATAGATGACCTTGAGATGACCATGACACAACCATGACCATGAGGTGATCAAGATATAGAGACAGCCATGACCAAGACTATGAGGTGTCCCTGAGGTGACCCCCACGTGATCCCTGAGATGACCATACCCAGAGGCTGCTGGAGTGAAAGCTCCTGAGGACACAGAGAACAAAGATTGAGTTCATGGCCCTGGAGATGAGGAGAGCTTGGAGAGAAGACCCACTGCCAGGAATTCCACAGGATCTGGGTTGGGAGTGGCAGGAGTGGGGGACACTGGGAATGAAGGACACTGGGAACAGGGGACAGCAGCAACAGTAGATGCCTAGAACTGGGGGACACTGGGATGCAGGACCACCACAAGCAGGGGGACACCAGGAATGAGAGATACCGGGAATGAGAAACATTGGTAACAGGGCCCACCAGGAATGGGGAACTCTGGGAATAGAGAACAATGGGAATGAGAGACATCAGGAATGGGGAATAGCAGTATGGGAGACAGTGGGAAAGCAGGTACTGGAAATGGAAGACACAAGGAGTGTGTGTACACTCTAACTGGGGGTCATGGTGTTATAAACATATAAAATAAGGTTGGCTTTCACATTTGTATGTTATTAAGTATTTAAATCTAGTCTAAATGATGATTTTGGTCGCTTGCAATCTCATAAGTTAAGTGTGTATTGCTAGCCGTGTGGGTCCTTTGTGGGACTAAAATATGTAAGGTTACCTTTTTCCTGACTTATCCATGTGATAAGGTAACAGTAACACAAACCAGAACAGCAGAAGGGAGGAAATGCCCAGAAGAGGAGAGGAAGACAAATAGCTTTTCTCAAGGAGAGAGTGAAAACAAGTCACCCAAAATTTATCGATGTTGGGCTAAGACAAGAAGACTCGGGAAACAATAGACCACTGTGACACCCAACCTCAAAGAAATGTCTGAATAATGTATAAGTTAATGCATGTAACCCTAACTATATGTTATGAGTATGCATTATATTATGGGCTTTTCACTAATGTTGAAGTGAATACTCTATGTATAATGTTGAAAAACTTTATTGTATGAATATAGTTTCTTTTGTTGCTGACAAAGCTTAGAAATAACAGGATGTGAAGAAAAGCTTTTGCTAACTCAGGAAAGTACAAAATAAACAGGAGATCCATCTGTCTGGATAGAAATGACAGTTGAGTACAGGAGAAGAGAGTGATTGATCAGGAGAATGCACAGATTAGCAACATGAGAAGATGAAGATAAGAAAATGCTGATTTACAGGATGAAAGCAGGGGGGAATTGGTAAAAAACGTATATAAGGGAATGCTTCTGGGAGTTAAGGTGTGCTTCTTGGCTGAATGCCGAGGCACCCGGCCCTATTAACCCTTTGCTTTATGTCTGTCTCCTACTGTCTTTATTCTTATTAAACAACTTCTATTTCACCAGAAGTGAACCTCATTTTTCACACTTCTGTTGGATTGATTTGGAGTTTTTTTCCCTTCTCCTAGCCTGGAGGCTGTACCAGGAATCCTCTTGGCGATTCGTTTCTCCTTTTTCCTTGAACGGTTTTGACTTGGTTTTTTTACTTTCTTCGGCCTGTCTGGGGAGCCGGCAGGACCGCCCCAAACCCAAGACCTCGGAGGAGCTGAACTGACACGAGAAAGGACATTAGAATCCACCAAGTTCGGCGGCCGCAAGGAGAAGACCCACCACAGAAATCCAACTGGTTCCCAGCTGCTGTGAACTCTTTTCTCCTCCCGTCCCCATAGACAAAGAAGCGCAGTCCCCATCTTTGCCTCTCGGCCACGCGGAGAGACGGGGGTGGGGTGTAATGTTCCTTTTTCTGTTCCTTGTGGCCACCCGTATTATTTTTTTTCCTCAATAGTCAGTTTCTTTTTTTTTTTTTTTACTTTCATCCTCTAGTATCCATTTCTCTCATTGGCAGAAGAAAGGGGAGTTATTAAAGCCCTCTGTCCTTAGAGAAAAACAGTAATTTTAGAGCGTTTTTCTCCTAGAATTTGTCTCCTAACCAGGACATGGGGGGGGGGCAGGATCTGGGGGAATCTGTGGGGCTGGGATCTGTGGGGTTGGAATGAGGATCTGTGGGTCTCCATCAGACTCTGGAGCTCCATAGGGCTGGGATGGGGCTCTCTGAGGCTGGGACACAACTCCACAGGGCTCCGTGGGTCTGATCCACCCCTCCTGGTCTCCACACAGTGCAGTGGGTTTGCAGCAGGTTTGCAGCTGCAACCTCCTGTTCAGTGGGAACATCCATGGAATCTGTGGAGAAGGCTACAATAGGTGGGATTTCATCTTCAGGCTGGGATCCAGGGGTTTGGTGGTGGCTGACGGTGCTGCCTGGATGACCTGGGGGTGACCAGGTTGACCACAGGTTGAAATAACTGGAGCACACCTATGTGGAATGGCTTTAGAAATACGTTGGGTATTGGTGCTGTACAGCACATTAGTACTGGGATGCAAATGGGGGAGTGGAATTCCCAGGGGAATGTGGGATTTGGGAGGGCAGAATTCAGGAACATAGGAATTCCCATGGGAATCCCATGGATGGATCTCACAGTCATCCCATTCGTATGGGAATTCTGTGAATGGATTTCACCTCCATCCCATTCCTATGGAACTGAAATTCCATAGGTGGATCTCACCATTGTCCCATTCCCATCAGAATTTCATGGATGGATTTCTCCATTATCCCATTCCCAGAACCCCCTGACATCCGTGTGCAAAGAAAAGCAGAACATGGGACCCTGGCGCTGTCCTGCCACACGTACGGGTTCGGCCCCAGGACTATCAGGATCAGCTGGATGAAGGGGGAGGAAATCCAGGATCAGGAGATTGAGCTGGGTGGAATCATTCCCAACAGTGATGGCACCTTCCACACCTGGGCCAGAACTGAGGCACTGCCAGGGGAGCTTGGGATCTTCATCTGGGGAAAGGCTGGGAATGCAGAATCTGTTAATTGGGAATTTGGGAATGAGGAATTTGGGAATGCAAAGCAGCAGGGTGGGGGTTCCCCTTCTCACCACCTTGCTCTTCCCAGAGCTAAAATCAAGCTGGAATCTCATCCCGGTGATGGTCGCTGTGTCCGTCATTGCTGTGTCGTGATCCTCGTTGATTGAGCATCTGGACAGTCCGATCTGGAAACACGTGGGACGGTGGCTGGGAATGAGCACCGATCCGCCCAACAGCAGTCTGGGGATCCTGCGCTGTGCATGCCGATTGCGCTTTATTTCCATAGGGAAAAGAGAGAGGGATGGATACAATAAGGTGGTCAGTGAGTACCAGTGGCAGATCCAGCTCTGGAACACCTCCATGCAGATGGATCCTGATGTGTGATCCGTGCTAGAATCTCATAGATCTTCTCATTCTGCAGAAACAGGCAGAGACACCAATTGCTTGAACGCAGGTGTGGAGCGGGATCTGTGTGGGATTCCAGAAGGAATATAGGGCAGGATTCCAGACTAGGGTGTGATTCCAGATAGGGATCAGGTAGAATTCTAAAGTGTATCTGGGCTGGATTCCAGAGCAGGATCAGGTAGGATAGATGGAATGGCATTCCAGAACAGGATCAGGGCGATTCCAAAGCAGATCAGGTGGTATTGATGGAGCAGGATTGGGGCACAATGGATACAGTAGGATCTGGTGGGATTCCAGAGTAGTTCTTGCTCTCTGTGGGCTCTTCAGCCAGATCCAGCCCATGGGATGGGGACAGAGACAGGGTGACACCAACTCTTACTCTCATCCTGGCAGGAATCACCACCTGAATGATCCATGGTGCCAGGTCCAACCCCTTCCCTCTCCCTGCAGAAAGCCACAAATTGCTGGCAGAGCTCATCCTGCTGCTCCCACCATCACACAGCAGCCCTTCCCAAAAGATTGACTACCTGTTTTCCCATGTTTTAAACACAAGAATTACAATTATTCCAGATGTTTTAATTCTGATGTGAAAATACCCTGGTTTGGGCAATAAATCCCAGTTCTCTCCTCCAGTGTCCAGCAGTTCCTCTCTGGGAACCAGGAATAGAAAAGGGGACATGGAGAACTGGGATGAAGACAATGGGGACACTGGGAAAGGACTGGGGACACCAGGAGCTTGGAGTGGGCACAGCAGGAGTGGGATGAGGATATGACACCCACACCCAGATCCATTCCTTGGGATTTATTGCCCACTCTGAGTCCCATGTCCAGGAGCAGACGTGGGGGACATGGGTGGGGCTTGGATACAGGTGATCTGCACATGGGGGATACAGGAAAGGATACAGGGGACCTGGGGAGTGGGGATCCAGGGGACACGGAGATCCAGGGAATGGGCAGACCTGGGGGACATGGTGGGGACATGGTGGAGACATGGGGGACACAGGGACCAAGGCGACACACGGAGTTGGGATCCAGAGGATGTGGGGATAAGGGATTCACAGGACACTGCGACTGGGGACACCAGGAGCTGGTTATGAACACAAACACCAGGAATGGGGACACTGGGGCTAATTCCCCTTTATTCCCTGCCAGATGCAGCCCTCTTCTCACTGCCCATCCTGGGGGCCTCGGGCTGCCCAGTCCTGCCCCCTCCAAGGAGCAGGTGGCTGTAGGCCCCACAGTGTTCCCGCAGCTCTGCTGGCGTTCCTGTCTCCACCACAGCTCCATGATCCAGCACCACGAGGCGATCGGCCGCATCCAGGACCCGCGCCCGGTGGGACACAACCAGCACGCTCCGGGCCAGCCCAGTGTGCACCCAGCGCTGTGCCTGGGGCCAGAGAACCCTCATCCCATCCCATCCAACTCAGCCCTACCCGACAGTCCCACCTGATCCCACCCAACCAATCCCACCCCACTGTCCCCTCAGTCCCACCCTAACCCCACCATCCTATTTTTACCATCCCACCTCCCTGTTCTCCATCCCATCCCCATGCCACTATGCCATCCTGTCCACACTATCCCCATCCCCACTGTCCCATCCCATCCTACTCCCACCACCTCAGCCCTTCCCATTGCATTCCATCTCTCTGTCTTCATCCCAGCATTCCTATCCCCTCCATTCCCACCCCATCCCATACCATCCCACCCCAACCTATCACATCTCCTTGTCTTCACCTCTTCATTCTATTTTCCTGCCTACACTCCTGGTCTCCATCCCATCCTCACCATTCCCGTTCTACCATCCTGTCCCATTTCTCCACCTTGTTGACCCACACCACCCCATCCAATCCCTGTCTTCATCACATCATTCCCACTCCATCCCATTATCCCTTCTTCCCACCCCCCCATCTCTCCAGTCCCCATCCCACCATCCCATCCCAGCCATCCCACCCTTCCACTCCCATACCATCACACCCCATTTTCACCAATTGCACCCCTATCCACCCCACCCCACTCACCGCCCCCTCATCTCCATCATCCAGTGCCTCGTCGAGGATGAGGACAGCCGGACGCCGGAGCAGAGCCCGGGCCAGGGCCACACGGCACCGCTCCCCTGCTGCCAGCCGCCCCCCATGCTCCCCCACCTCTGTGGGAGCAATGCCACGGGATCAGCGGGATCCAGCCCTGGGGTTCCCCCTCTTCTCCCCACCCCCTCTGCTCCCCCACCTCTGAGGGGGATCCTGGGATCAGTGGGATTGCAGCCCGAGAGGTCACCCCACTTTCCCCTACCCCCCACACTCCCTCACCAATGCGGGACCAATTCCATGTGACCCCCCCACACCCCACCATCTGCCACCCACCACGCTCTCCCATCTCTGCCAGAGGATCCTGGGATCAGGGGGATGCACCCTAGGGGTGCCCCATCCCCCCAGCTCTCACCAGTGTCCCAGCCCTGCTCCAGCCCCTGGATGAAGTCCATGGCTCCAGCAGCAGTGGCGGCCTCCCGCAACTCTGACTCTTTGCAGTGCTCCAGCCCCAGCACGATGTTTTCACGGATCGTTCCAGAGAACAGGACGGGATCCTGCTCCACCAGCACCACCTGCCACACGCCCAAGCCCTGTGATGCTGTCTTGGCTCCTGGTGTCCCCATCCCTGTTCCCTGATCCCATCCCACCTTGGTGTCCCCATACCCTCCATCCCTGATCCCATTGTCTCCATCTGTGTCCCCAGTGTCCCCATTCCTGACTTCCCACTTTCCCCATCCCCATTCCTGTCAGCCTCATCCCATTTCCCAGTGTTCCTATCCCACTTCCTGTTGTCCTCATCCTATTCCTGATGTCCCCATCCCTCTTCCCAGTGTCCCCATTCCTGCTCCTGATGGCCCCACCCATGCCTCCGTGGTCCCAGCTCCATTTCAATGTCCCCACCCCTGTCCCCATTGTCCCCATTCCATTCCCAGTGTTCCCAGTGTCTCCGCTGTCCCCACCTTGCGGTGCAGGTACCGGTGTTCGTATTCTGGCAGCGGGATCCCATCCAGCAGCACCCTCCCACTCCCAGGATCCCGCAGCCGCTCCAGCAGTGCCACGGCCGTGCTCTTCCCACTTCCATTGGGCCCCGCCAGCGCTGTCACCTCCCCGGAACGCACCTCGAACGTTACGTCCTGTGGGATGGGGACAGGTGATGCCAGAATTCCGACCCCTGGGAAACCCCACCTTCCCCCAGACCCACCTTCAGCACAGGGTGCTCTGGATTCCCAGGATATGTGAAGGAAACCTTCTGAAAAGTGACATGGCCCTGAAGCTCGGGGGGCTCCCGTGTCCCCCCAACATCCCCTGTGGGTTCCCGATCCAGGTATTCCCAAATCTTCCGTCCAGCAGCCGCATTGGTCAGGAATTCATTGAAGCCGTAGAGCAGCACCTGGGGAGAAGGAAGGGGGTGGCACCGGGATGGGCTGAACCATGGATGGATGGACAGACATGTGGATTCCATGGGATCACCTGGACATGGCCACCAATCGTGTCCTGGTACAGCAGGAAGGTGACAAGGACCCCAGGAGTGATGTATCCGTCACGGAGCTGCTGCTGGCTCCGGAAGAGCACGAGGACCCGGATGGCCAGTTGGAGCACCTGTGCGTGGGAACAGGGATACTGGTGCCCCCAACCCACTCCTGGTGTCCCCATTTTGCCTGTCCCCATCCCGCTCCTGGTGTCTTCATCCCTGTTCCTGGTGTCCTCATCCCAGTCCTGGTGTCCCCACCTCACTATGATTTGTCCCTGTTCCTGATCCTGATGTTTCCAACCTCTGTCCCAGTGTCCCCACCCTGCTTCTAATGTCACCATTCCCATTCCTGGCATGCCCATTCCTGATCCCAGTGTGCCTGTTCTGGCATCTCCATTCCTGGTGTCCCCATTCTGCTTGCTCTCAGTGCCCCCATCTCAGCTGCTGGTTTCCCCTTCCTGGTCCCAGTGTCCTCATTCCCAGTATTCCCAAAGTCCTCATCCCTGATCCCAGCATCCCCATTCCCTGGTGTCCCCATTCCCAGTCCTCCCTGACCCTCTGGACAAGAGTGAAGAATGCCAGCTCCAGATCCATCTGCTCCCTCAGCCTCAGCTCCTTGGCCAGGTTCCATCTGTGCTGCTCCTCCTCCTCCTCCTCCGCCGAAAAGACACGGATTGTCTCTATGGCGGCAACAGATTCCTGCACCCCCGAGGCTGTCCGGGCGGATGCTTCCACCATGGATCGCTGAAGTGCCTGTGGCAGCATCAGGGGGTCTCTAACTTTCCCAGGTCATCTTCAGGGCACACCATCCACATCCCATCCCCAGCACTCCCATCCCACCACACCCACTGCATCCCCACTATTGCATTCCCGCATCCCACACCCCTCTCTCCCGTGACCATTCCCATCCATTCTCCCAGTCCTAATCCCACCATCCCCATTCCCACTGTCTCATCCTGTTGCCACCATTCTCACTCCCAGCATCCCATTCGTCTGGTCCTCATCCCCACTCCCATCCCCCTGGGCCCCATCCAGCCACACCATCCCAACCCATCTCCCTGTTTTATCCCACCATCCCATCCCCATCCCGTCCCGTCCCATCCCATCCTGTCCCTTCCCCACCATCCCACCTTATCCCATTCTTTTCTTCCCATCCACACCATTTCCATCTCCACTATTCCATTCTATCGCCATGCCAGCATTCCCACCATCCCACTCCCCTGGTGTATATCTTCTCTCATCCCACCATTTCCATCTCCATCATCTTCCTTTCCAT
>VZSE01013421.1:0-32178 GCA_013398275.1 Promerops cafer
AGCGGGCGCGGAGCTCCGGGAGCGGCGGAGGGCGGCGCTGGAACGCTCCCGGTGCGGGGCGGCAGCGCCGGGGCCGCAGCGAGGGGCCGGGAAGGGCCGGGATGGGGCTGAGGGCGAGGGTCTGGAAACAGGGATGTGGCCGGGGACAATGGCACGGTGTTTATAATGTCACCGTGTTTTAGGGCCACCCCGTTTTAGTGTCACCGTGTTTTTAATGCCACCCCGTTTCAGTCACCGCGTTTAGGGTTCCTGGACAAATGGGGTCCCGTCCCCAATACCCCCAGGTGTGACCCCGCGGTGGGGAGGGCTCGGAACTGCCCCCGGCAGCAGCTCCTGATTTTCCCCCCCAGAAAAATCCAGCGGGTCCTGGCGGGGTGTGGGGTGGGAAGGGGCTCACGGCAGATCCCAAACGCGATTCCCGTGGGGCACGGGGAGGGATCCGGGCTGAAGCTGGTGATGGTTCCCACCCGAGGCTGAGCCTCTCTGGCCATAATTACCACAACTCGGGGTTTGGGGCAGCGCAGTGCCCTCGGTGTCGTGCCAGAACTGCAGTCTCCAGCTCATTCCTGCCAGGTTTTGCAGAGATCCCCATTGAGCCCCCCAGAACCCCCCAAACCTCCAGGCCAGAGGTTCCCCAGCCCTGGGCCAGGCTCCCCCCTGCCCGTGGCCCCATCCGGGGTGGGCAGCCCTTGACTCAGGGGTTCCCCAGTTTCCCATTTTCCTCAGAAACGTGAATTATCCCGGCACTGGGAGCAGGTAGGGGGTTTGGGGGACTCAGGGAGGGGCTGGATAAGGGGGTCCAATCCCAATGCCCTCAGGCCTCCCCTGAGTTGGGGCATATGCCACACTGGCAATTCCAGCCCTTACTGCTCCCCAAACCCGAACCCAGGCAGTGTCCATCCCACCACTGATGTTTCCCATCCCACCACTGATGTTTCCCACCCCACATTTGGTGTTTCCAATCCCACATTTGGTGTTTCCCATCCAGGGGTGACCTCCCTGGCTTTTTGGGGCCGGGCAGTTCCTGCACTGACCCCTCCGAGGAGGGACAGCCCCAAACCCCCCCAGGGCCGCTCGGGCTCCACTCCACCCGCGGGGACCGGCCCAGGGCGGCTTGGCTGGAGATCAGCTCCTGTTCCAGGGAGCCAGAACCTCTCCAGGCGGGCTCCTGAATCCCGGGCTTTGTTCCCCAGGTTTATTCCCAGCCCTGCATCCCCTGGCATTTTGGGAATATTTTTCTGCTTGTTGGTGCCAGGCCCCGGCGTTTAACGAGAGCCAGGTGCCCGCGGAGCCAGGAGCGGCCCTCCCCTCCCTGCCCTCCCTGCCCTGCCCGGCCCGGGGCTGCTCCCAGTCCACGGATGAAGGCTCGGCGGTGCTGCGGACAGGCCGGGGAACCGTCCCTGCCCCGCGCGGAGCTGCGGTGAAATTAAAGGTTTATTTATTTGCCCAGCTTTTCCACTGTGCCACGAACCAGAGCCACGGTTTTGCCGGGTTTTGAGGGAGAACAGCTGGAATTCTCCTGCATGTGTTGGAAATCCCCGAGGCTCTTCCCACTCGCTCCCGGCACGCAAACACCCCAAAGGCACTTGGAATCAATTTTTTCTCTTTTTTTTTCCTTTTTTTTTTTTTTTTTTTTTAATGTATAACAGTTATGCCTGAGTTACAGAAAGACACCTACAGGCAGCAGGTAGTTAAAGCAAAACCAGTTTCTCTTCCTACTAAATCTACTCCATATAGCTGAATAAATTATGGTGCGGTTCCGTATTTACACACCCGGCGCGCGCGCACGCGCCCACGGCCCGGAGCAGATGGCGATGAGGCGAACACAGAAGCGACAATCCCGCAGGAATTGGGGACAGGGAATGCCCTACAGAGCTAGGGGGACCCACGGGGGTGCCGGGGAGGGCGGGTTAGAAGCGTTAAATACACAAAGGACCCGATCTGCTGCGGCAGCAAGGCCAAGTCCGGCCGTGCAGGGGTGGAATGGGGCTGTGGGGGCCAAAGGAACCCCCTCGGGGTCACTGCTGTCCCCCAGGGGTGGCAGGGGTCACTGGCAGGCTTGGGAGAGCGGTGGAGCTGGGAGAGCGTCCCTGGATGTGGCCAACTCTGGCTGTGGCCATCTCTGCTGTGGCCATCCCTGGCTGTGGCCATCTCTGCTGTGCCCATCTCTGATGTGTCCATCCCTGGCTGTGGCCATCCCTGGCTGTGGCCATCTCTGACGTGTCCATCTCTGCTGTGTCCATCTCTGCTGTGTCCATCCCTGGCTGTGGCCATCTCTGCTGTGCCCATCCCTGGCTGTGGCCATCTCTGCTGTGTCCATCTCTGCTGTGTCCATCTCTGACGTGTCCATCTCTGGCCACGTCCCTTGGTCGCTGCTGTTCTGGTTGTTGGGTGATTTTTGGTCCCCCAGAGTCAGCAACAGCTGGTCACTGTTGGGTGGCCCCAGGTGGCCACAGCCAGGTTCCTGCTGTCCACCTCTCCAGGCTTGGTCCCTGTTGGTGGCCCCAGGCAGCCGCAGGTGGCCACAGCCAGGTTCCTGCTGTCAGGGTCTCCAGTCTCAGTCTCCATTGGTGACCACAGGTGGCTGCAGGTGGCCGCAGCCTGGTTCCTGCTGTCCAGCTCTCCAGGCTTGGTGCCCATTGGTGGCCCCAGGCAGCTTCAGGTGGCCACAGCCTGGTTCCTNCTGCAGGTGGCCGCAGCCTGGTTCCTGCTGTCCTGCTGTCCAGCTCTCCAGGCTTGATGCCCATTGGTAGCCCCAGGCAGCTGCAGGTGGCCACAGCCAGGTTCCCGCTGTCCAACCGTCCATGCTCCATCCTGTCCCAGCTCCAGGCCCTCCCCCTACTGTGTCCCCTCCCCGTCCCACCCCACCCCCCGAGTTTGTCTCTCGTCAGCAGAGCTGAGGTTGGCAATCCATGAAACAAAACTGAACCAACAGAACAAAACCAAAAGTTACTTTTGACTTTCATACATGAACAAAAGGAAGAAACTAAATTTTAAAAAAGAAAAAAAAAAAAAAAGCCTGAAATCAACCCCATCCCACCCCGAAGATTCTGGAATGTCTTTTGAAAACACACAATAGGCAAATTTCTACAGTTCATCCCCCCATCCCCATTTTTTTCTTATTTTAATTTTTTTTAATTTTTCTTTTTTTTTTCCTCTTTTTTAACTAGCACGGCACTCACTGTGGGTTGTTTTTTTTTTTAGTATATAAAAAAAAAGGTCAACTTTCTATAAACATACAGCACATGACCAAATTTCCCAACTAAATGTACAAAGTGCGACCACGAGGGGAAGGTCAGAGAAGAGCTATTTCGTTCCTCTAGGAATTCTATTTACAGCAGTGCCCGGCTGCCCACGGGGAAGGGGATTGGCAGAGAGGTTTCTGCAGTGCTCCCTCTTTTTAATTTGGGGTTTTTTTTGGGGTCCTGCCCTCGGGTGAGGCGGCCAGGTCCGGCTGTCCATTGATGAAGAGGGGAGATAAGAGAGGAGATAAGAGCAGGAGCAGCAGCCAAGCGATTCCGTGGAATGATGGAGCCTTTCCTTCCGGCTGAGCAGGCAGCGAGATGGAATTGGGTCGGGAATTCCAGCGGCGAGGAGGAGGGATTAGCTCGGGATGGAATTCTAGCGGTGAGGAGGAGGGATTGGCCCGGGATGGAATTCCAGTGGGGAGGAGGATGAGCCCGGGATGGAACTGCAGCGGCGAGGAGGGCGCAGGCGGGAAGGTGCTCCCAGCTGGGGATCGTCAGCGTTTGGCCTCTGAAATATTGTTAAGCATCAGGAAATCTCTCGTTTCAGTGGTTGCTGTGAATGGTGCCGAGAGAAATTCCAGCAGGTGCTTCCATCGCTGCACGGAGACACCCCAGATCCCTTCGGGACTCCTGCTGGGAACGACATTTCAGCCAGGACTGGGATTCCGCAGGGTTTCCCCCTTCCTTCAGAGCTCTGAAGCACAAACACCACAGAGCAGCAGAGGCTCTGCTGCTCCCTGAGATCTCTGGAGCAGGGCAGGGAGAGGCCTGGGATCACCTGAGCAGTCCAGGGCGTGGGGGCTCCTCCGTCCCCTCTGGGAACGGTGTCCCTTTGGCCTCGTCGGCTGCAGGTGCCACGCGCTGCCCGGGGAGAGGAGGTGGGAATGGAATTGCTCCCAAACTCTGTGATCCAGGGAATGTTTGGGCTCTGTGTGTGACACGAGGATTTCCGGAGCACTGAGCCTCTGGATCCAGGAGTCAGCTGGATTCAGCTCCTGCGCGAGAGAGGTGCAGGGAAATCCCTCTGGGAATGCTGGGCCAGCTCTGCCAGAGCCGGGAAGCAAAGCTGATGGGAACCACGAGTGGCTCTGATGGGAATCCAGGACAAGTGAACTGGTCCAGATGGCTGCAGGGACAGTGGCCTGGTGGCTCGTGATGGATGGTGTGGGGGCCAGGCAGGGGAAGAGCCCAGGGAGATGTTCCAGCTGCCAGAACACATTCAGCTGGCTCGGGAAGGGTGGCAGAGGGGAGAACGAGGGAAGTCTCCTTCAGCAACCTGGAGCTGCCACGGGGTCCCTCAGCACACAAAAGCAGAAATTTGCTGGGAAAGCAGAGATCTGAAGGGGTTCAGTGCATCACAAACCCCGATGGCCCGTGGGGGACACCGAACTCCGCCCATGGGGGACACCGAACTCTGCCCGTGGCCACTGCACCCCTCACACCTCAGCTCCTGCCTCATCCCGGGGCAGCTTTCCTCACCCTCTCCCTCTGCACCGCTGGGAATGCTCAGGAATCACCGAGGATCATCCCCACAGCCAAAAGGGAAATGTTTCACCCCCGTGAGGGCAGCGCCTCAGCGGTGACCTGGGGGTGCTGGCTGGGTTTGTCTGAGCAGGGACAGGAGGTGACACAAAGGCAGGAGAGGAGAAAAGTGAGGGGATAAATCCAGGGAACAGCATCTGGCTTAGAGATGGGGGGGAGAGAGAGAGAGGCTCCAGCAGCAGAGGAAAGGGACCGTGGGACTGGGCTGTGCTGGGGGATGGATGGATGGATGGATGGACGGATGGATGGATGGATGGATGGACGGATGGATGGATGGATGGATGGACGGATGGATGGATGGATGGATGGACGGATGGATGGATGGATGGATGGACGGATGGATGGATGGATGGATGGACGGATGGATGGATGGATGGATGGACGGATGGATGGATGGATGGATGGACGGATGGATGGATGGATGGATGGACGGATGGATGGATGGATGGATGGACGGATGGATGGATGGATGGATGGACGGATGGATGGATGGATGGATGGACGGATGGATGGATGGATGGATGGACGGATGGATGGATGGATGGATGGACGGATGGATGGATGGATGGATGGACGGATGGATGGATGGATGGATGGACGGATGGATGGATGGATGGATGGACGGATGGATGGATGGATGGATGGACGGATGGATGGATGGATGGATGGACGGATGGATGGATGGATGGATGGACGGATGGATGGATGGATGGATGGACGGATGGATGGATGGATGGATGGATGATGGATGGATGGGGCAAAGCTCTCTCGCAGCAGTGAGAACAGGGAATGCCTCAGGAAGGCGAATGCTGTCCCTGCAGAGTGGGGAGGGACAGCTGGGAGCACCTTCCCATCCTGGCTGCTGCAGAAACCCCTCAGCTCCTCTGTCCTGGCTCCATGCCCACCCTGGGCAGGGCAGCACCTCCAGACCCAGCTCCATTCCCTTCCAGGTGACTCCTGTGGCAGAACTCGGCTCTGCTCAGTGAGTTCCTGGCCCTGCTCTCTTGTCTTTGTTCCCGTGCCCAGCTCAGGGACAGCAGGGCCACCAGAGCCCTGTCCCGTGTCCCCAGGGTATCCGTAGCCCCTCCTCGTGCCAGGCCAGCACTGTCCCTGCTGCTGCCACTCTGCTGCTGTGGCCTGGCGGTGACAACTGGCTCTGGATTGGTCCCTCAGAGGAGAAGTGAAGGTCACCCGTGCCCTTCACCTCTGCTCCTCCTGCAGCTGTTAACGTTTTCCAAAGGTCCCAGGCTGGCTAGAATTCCATCCTGCCCCTGCTTATCTGGCCGGTCCGGCCCTGCTTTGGGAAGCCACCAGTGAGAAGGGAGGGTACACTGGGCTGGAGAAATTTGCTGTCCCTTGAATAAATGTTTTTCTGCTTTCATTCATCTTTGCAGTTTGTTTGTTTGTTTGTTTTTAAACAAGTCCTTATATTTGGTCCATAGGTCTTCCGTGGTCCCGATTTACATCACCCTTAATGCTCAGCTTGGTTATTCCTTCCTATACAACATTCACCAAATTTACAGCAATGGAAAGAAAAGGAAACAAAATGAAACATTTCTTTTTTTTTTCCTTTACAAAGAAAAAAATAAAAAGCGCTCAATTTGGCTTTGACTGTGCCAGCTACCTAGGGAATGGAAAGTCCTGGAATGTGGGGTAATGCCGTGGCCAGGGGGTTTGGAGGGAGTGCTGGGACCGGGGTTGATAAATGCCCCCAACCCGTTGTCTCTGGCCACAGGAGGAGTCAGGCCCCAGAGGCCGGACTTGCCTCTGGAATGCTCTGGAGGAGCCGGATTCTGGGAGAGCTCCCCCCTTTCCCATCTCCTTGGCAGCTGGGGTGGAATGGTGAGGAAGGATCCCTGGAAGCCGGAGGGGTTCTCCAGAGGTCTCTCCGGTGCCGGGGGGTCTCAGTAGGCCTGGCCCGTCTCCACCGGCAGCAGCCCCAGCACGGCCGAGTGCTCGCCCAGCTTCATGCGGCGCTGCGTGGACAGGCTCACGTTCTTGGCCAGGTAATCCACGGCGGCTGCAGGGGCAAAAGGGACAGTGAGGACACGGGGGATGGTCAGTGGCCAGGACTTCCAGCCCTGCAGGGCAGCAGGGACAGCCCGGGGATGCCACACACACCAGGGACCTCCTGCTCTCCTGGGAAGGTCTCAGAGCCGGGATGGAGCTGTCACACACACCAGGGACCTCCTGCCCTCCTGGGAAGGTCTCAGAGCCGGGATGGAGCTGTCACACACACCAGGGACCTCCTGCTCTCCTGGGAAGGTCTCAGAGCCGGGATGGAGCTGCCAGGAGCAGGACAGGCCCTGCTGGGGCTCAGCACAGCCGAGGGTGGGGGAGGCCCTCGACTCTCTCTGTGAACACCTGAAAAGAGCTAAAATGCCTCCATGGAAAAAGGGGGTTCAGAGGGAGCTGCTGGCTCTGAGCCTGAAGGTTTGGGTTAAACCTTGCAGGCTCCCACTCGCGGTGATGCCGCTGGATGTGATTCCAGAGATTTCGGTGGAAGCTCCCCAGGTCTGGGCTCGCATCTGCCTCGCCCAGTGCTGGCTCACAGCTGTGAGCTCTGCCTGCCTCCCTTCATCCCACGGAAAACCTCTTCCCTGGCCTCCATCCGGGAAGGGAGAACAGCCGCAGCCCCGGCGGGGACGGCAGCTCCCCCGGCTGCCCCGGGGTGAGGGGACAGGGCTGGGACAGGACGGTGACACTGCTCATTAGCCGGGCTTCAGTCAAAGTCCCCCTCCCCGCCTCTAATGGCCCCAATTAGATTAATCAGGAGCTGGCAGGAGCTGCCCGATCGGTGCCAATGAGTAAACAAATCTCAGCCATCAACGTCCTGTCAGCGGCGGGCCCCAGAGGAGCCCCTTCCACGCACCGCTCCTGATTAGACTTGGCAGATCCATTAGAATTCCCTTCACGCTCCCGCGTTCCATCACCGGCATCATTAACGCGGCCCCGGCCTCTGGGAGCGGCGGATCCGCCGGCCCCGCTGCCCTCCGGTGGGATGGAGCGGCTCTGGGAGCGGCTCTGCGAGCGGGAGGGATCCCGGGGTAACCCGACGGGAGCAGCACCGGGCTCGGGAATGCTGCCTGTGCTGCCTCCGCCTTCCGCAGGGTTCCACCCCCAGCTCTCATCCAGAACTTTCCCGCTCGGTCTCGGGTGTTGCAGGGGACCCGGGGAGCGCTGGCCCTGCACGGGAGGAGCCATTTCACCCCTGGGACGCTCCGGGTGTGTGCTGGTGGCTCTGTCCCTGCTGTCCCTCGCGCTGGGTGGTGCTGGGGGAAGGAGGAGGGTGAGCAGGTGGAGCCCACAAAATCCTGGAATTCTCACGGAGGTTGGAAAAGGCCCCTGAGATCATCGAGTCCAGCCCTTAATGCAGCACTGCCCAGCCCATCCCCAAACCCTGTCTCCCAGCACTGGACCCATTTTTTGGGGCAATTCTAGGGATGGCATCTCCCTGGGCAGTCCATGCCGGTGCCTGAGCACCCTTTCCATGCAGGAATTTCCCCCAATATCCAACCTGAACCTCCCTTGGTGCTGTTTGGGGCTGTTTCCTTTTGTCCCGTCCCTCGTTCCCTGCAAGCAGAGCCCGACATCCCCCAGCTCCAACCTCCTGCCAGGCTGGGAATTCGATGGCAATCCCATCCTCCCCAAAACCCCCAAATATTCCTTTCTGTGCTGGTGGGAAGAGTCCCCAGGCACCAGGGGATCCCAGGCCAGAAATCAGGGATGGGATTTGTTAGTTTAACAGGGCAGAAACCAAAATAAACCCAGAAATTTACGGAAGGTGCTCTGGGTGTTTGTTTGTTTGTTTGTTTAAATAAGAGGGAAAGTGAGGCTGGGTTTGTTTTTGTAAAACTGGGAACAAGGAGAAGTGGGAGGAGAGGGATTCTCTGCAGGCCAGGTCCAGAGGCCACCAAAGAAGTCTGATTCCCAAATCCCAAGTTTGTCCCCTGTCACACAGAGCCTGCCCCAACACCATAACGCCACTCATATAATACCATTTATATTAATTACATTATATATTATATATACCATTGCATGATATATAATCCAAATGATACTTTGTATTATGTAATTAATATATTTTGTCACCTAAGAATAATTCTGATGCTTTTGTGCCGCATCAGAGAAGGAAGGAGCACTGGATCTGAATAAATGACCTCGTGGGGGTCACCTCACGCTGACGGGCGTTTAAACAGAATTTGAAGGGAAGTGAAGAACCCTAAAAAGAGGAGGAATTGGAATTATCTGCAAAGCACAACAGGCACCTGGAAAGGCAGGGAAAAAATGCTGTTATCCCAAGGTCAACTGCACGTGAGGGGCTGCTCTGGCCAGCACTAATTACCAAGGCAAACTGCAGAGAGCTCGTCACCAACGGGGTGACAGAAATCGGGACGGGGGGCCCAGGAAATAACACAAACAGGGCTGTGTGAGCAGCTCGAGCAAAAATTCCTGCACCAAAGCGAGACAAACCCTTCTTTCTCCTTCCCCCTCTCTCCCAAGCGCAGTTCGTCCCCTTATTTTATTTTTTACACACATGGGTGTGACTAACGCCTCGCCCAAGGGAATCTTTATTGGAAATACATGGTATCGGAATTTGTTTAAGATTTTTATCAATAGCACGTGTGTCCAGCCCCGCATCCAGAAGCGAGGGGAAGGTCGAGGGGTCACAGATCAAACTCCCGACAAACAAAAAGAGGAGGGGCGGGGGGGCCGCTATTGATCCCGTCTGCCGCCACAGCCGGTTCTCATTGAGGCCGCGGCGTTAAGGACATTAAAGGGCTGTGACGAGAGCGGGGCCGGGAGCCGCGGCCGAGGGAGGAAAGGTCACTGAGGACACGCTGCGGGCAGCGGGAGCGCGCCCGCAGGAAGAGGATGCACCTTTAACCCTCACGGGGTCAGCGGCGCTCGGAGCGGCCCTGCGGCCGGGGGAACGCGGCAGGTGAGACCAGCCCCGGCGGCTGTCCCTGTCACCCCCGGCCGGGCTGTCCCTGTCACCCCCGGCCGGGCTGTCCCTGTCACCCCCGGCCGGGCTGTCCCTGTCCCCCCCCGGCTGGGCTGTCCCTGTCACCCCCGGCCGGGCTGTCCCTGTCACCCAACCGGGACAGCTCCCACTGGCCAGGCTGTCCCTGTCACCTGGCCAGGCTGTCCCTGTCACCCAGCAGGGACAACACTGGGCTGTCCCAGTTCTCGGGGCAGGCTCAGGATCCCAGTCCCAGCTCTTGGCTCAGGCTCAGGAAACCAATCTCAGTTCTCAAGGCAGGCTCAGGATCCCAATCCCAGCTCTCGGGCAGGCTCAGGATCCCAATCCCAGCTCTCGGGGCAGGCTCAGGATCCCAATCCCAGCTCTCGGGGCAGGCTCAGGATCCCAATCCCAGCTCTCCCAGAGCCCCAGCCCAGCTGACGAACGCATTCTGTAGGAAAAGCTCCGAGCCCTGGCCTGGGGAGGGGAGGGCAGGGCAGGCAGGGACACCTTCAGCTCGGCTTTACAAATCCCAGCTTTGCCCTGGCTGAGCAGGGTGAGCAAGTCCTGGTGCTTTTGGAGAAGTGAGAACTGGGGAAGGAGAAGGGGCTGGGAATCATCCTTTGCTGACAGAAAGGTTTCACCTAAAACATTTCATTGGGGCTTTCAGATTCGGCTGCGAGGGGAGGAGCAATCCATCAGCACATTCCCTTTGCACTTCCAGCCAGCCAAACTTCCACGGCTCTCCCACCCAACAGACGGAATTTGGATGGATAAATCGGTGCACCCAGTCCCGCGCTCCCTCCTGCTGTTCCCCGGGGAGGGGCAATTCCTCCCGGCACTTACTCTGGCCGTACTGGCCGTACTGGTAGCCGGCCACGGGGTCCACGCTGTAGCTGGTGGTGCTGTAGGTGGGGGGACAGTAGGACTGCGAGGTCGGGAGGCTCTCCACGGACTTGATGGAGTCGCTGCGCTGGCTGCAGCTGGCTGAGATGGAGTTGGTGCTGTCCAGGCCGCCGTGGAGAGGAGAGATAGAGAAATCGGCCTGGGGCTGCGGCGGGACCCCGCTGGGGTTGCTCAGGATGCTCATCACCTGCAGAGACACCGGAGGGACCGTCAGGGGCTGGGCGGGAGGAAAACGGCCACCAAAACGGTGCTTTGGGATGGACAGCGTCCCAACGGGGCTGCCTGGGTGGGAGAGCCGAGATCTGCTCCCACCAAACCCCGGGGCTCTCCTCGGAACCCTGAACGGGGAGAATGGAGCAGTTCCTCCTCTGCCCACTCTGTTTTGGGGGATATTTTGCTGCCCTGCCAGGGACAAGTACAGGGGCCACAGAAAACCAGGAGAAAAATCTCAATTTTCCCAAAGGGACTGTGAGGACAGCCCCGTTATTGGGAAGTCAGATTTGCAAAGGTCCCCAAGCAAAGTGGATCAAGCCCTCGCTGGCTTTGATGCAGCTTCAGGGGCTGAAATGTCCGAGTTCTCTTTGCCCCCAAATGTTAAAGGGTAACAGGTCCTGGTCCAGCTCATTTCAGTGCTCGGTTGGAAAATGTAATTAAATTTGCACACAAAAAATCTTCCTGCATTGAGACCTGAACCAGATGAACTAATTGGGTTTTTGTTGGTGGGGTTTTCTCCCCCGCCCCTTTCTTTTTTTTTTTTTCAACAAAAATGCCAGATTTGTTCCCGGCTGGGGGTAAGGCTCTGCCCTTCACACGGGGACCCTGGACCTGCCAGTGATCAGCAGAATTTCCTCGGGGTAATTCCGAGTTAAGGGTGGAAAGGGTTTGCAGGGGAAGGGCCAAGGGGAGGCCGGGGGTTCCTGAAGCCTCTCGGTCGTGTCGGAGCCGCCGCGGGCTGGGGCGGGGGCAGAGGGGACAGGGGACGGTCACCTCGGGGGGCCCGGCCGGCGCTCAGATGCCGAGCGGCTCCAAATCTCCGAATTTAGCATAACCTTATTGACATCAATTAAAGTGGCAAATTGGAAATATTTGGAGCCCGGCAAGTGGTAAAATGAGCCCTTTATCTGCCAGCAGCGGCCTGGTGAGCTTTTGTGCCGGGGCTGCATTCTCGGGATGGACACTGGAGGGGTTTTATGGGGCCGAGGCTCCCCTTCCTGCTCACCCCGACACCTTCCCGGCCCCTCCTCCCTGCCCGAGCGGGCTCCGGGCTGAATGCCCCGCCACGAGCTGGCCTCTGCTTTCTACAGCATCTCCTCCCCCGGAAGGGCTCGGCAGTGCCGCGATGGCCTCCATGGACAATCCCCTCCCGGCTCCGCTCCGGGGGGAGAATCTGTCCGGGAGGGGAACCCGGCACCGGGGGAGGAGGGGGTTGGTTAAAATCCTGGAAAATCCATCTAACCCCGAGCGCGGGGCTGGGCTGGGCTGTGGGCTGGGGCACGGGAATGAGGTTTGAGTGAGGGAAGGGCTCGTTCCCCCCGGCCCTGGCTCATTCCCCCCCAGTCCAGGCTCGTTCCCCCCAGCCAGGGCTCACTGACCCCTCCTCCTCCAGGCTTTCCACCCTGCACCCAGCTCAGACTCCTCTGTTGCTCCCCAAAAGTTAAACCCGGCTCAGCTGTCCCCACACCGAGCTTAGCCAGAGCCTCAATCGGCTCTCCAGAGCCTCTGGGCACAGCTCGTGGCAGGGATTAAGCCCCAGGGTGCCTCAGTGAAGATGTTCAGCCCCAAAAATGTGCCCGTGGAGCTCCCTGGCCTGCGCCAGCCCAAGGACTGGGGGATGAAGAGAGGAAAGTGCATTTAACAGCCAGGAGAGTGGATTAATCCAGGACTGGGGTGCTGTGCTGTCCTGGGGGTGGAACACGGACCCCCTCCAGGCTCTGCAGGAGCAGGGAGCTCCTGGAAGGGCAGCCTGGAGGGGGCTCTTCCAGCTGCAGAGTTATTTGTGGGCTCGCCCTAAGGTGGGGTCACGAGCCCTGGTCTGGCTCAGCCTGAATCCCCTCGGTTCAGGGAGCGCTCTGGGCTGGAGCATCCCCTGGGCTGGAGGAGCTGGATCTGTGTCCTGAGGGACACCCAGGAGCCTCACCCACAGCGCCTGGACACGGCTGGAGTGACTCGACGAGCAGAGCCGGATGTTTACAGCAATAAACAGGCGCGGAAAACACAGACGTGGGGATTGGGAGTTACTTTGGGAAGCTCTGCCCTTTCTCCTCGCCGTTCCTGAGCTGTCCAGGCCGGGAAGTGCTGCCTGGCTGGGGATGGGAGCCCGCCCAGCCGAGCCCTGCAGGTGCAGAGAGGATTTGGGGCGAAGGGTGACTGGAATCACTCAGGGAGCAGCGGGGTTTGTGCTGCTCTCCCTCCCGGCCACGGCCCCGGAGTGCCTCAGCTGCTTTTTATTACCCCGAGAAAAGAAACGGCTCCCTGAGCCAGGGAGAGCCACATTAACACTTCCTTTTAGAAAAAAAAGGGGGATGTAAAGCAAGGCTGGCAAATGAAACCCAGATTCACACTCCAAATTCAGGGAGCGGGGCAGATGCTTCCACAAATCCTGCTAAAAAAAGGAATTGGCTTTAATCAGTGGCAATCAGGAGCGGTTCCTGATCTCAGCTCTGCCCCTGAAGTCACTCCAGGCCGGCCTCAGCTCCACCAGCCCCAGTCCTGGGGAGCTCCCAGTCCCTGCTCGCCCTCCAGGATCCCTGCAGGGACGCTGGCCCTGCTGAGGGACGGCTCAGCCCGGCCCGAGGCCTCCCTCTGGAAAGGCAGGGCTGAATTTCCCTCCGGAATTTCCCTCTGGAATTCCACGGGGGAACACCAGGACACCGGGATTCCCTCCCAGCCCTGCGGAGCTGCCGGTGCCTGCTCGCCCTCCAGGATCCCTGCAGGGACGCTGGCCCTGCTGAGGGACAGCTCGGCCCGGTGCCTCTCAGGAAAGGCAGGGCTGAATTTCCCTCTGGGAATCTGTCAGGACGCCGGGATTCCCTCCCAGCCCTGCCGGGGTGGGGAACGGCTGCGTGGCCGGACAGAGGCTGGGGAGGGGATCCATCCCAGCTGGAGGTTCCCGTGGATTTGGGGTGGCCAAGGGGACCCTGACAGCTCAGCTGAGCCCCAGAACTCTCCGGTCCCTCTCCGAGAACGCAGACCATGGGAAGCCCCTGCCCCTCCTGGACAGGCTGAGGGGATTTGGGGCTGAGAAGCCCCTGCCCCTCCTGGACAGGCTGAGGGAATTTGGGGCCGAGAAGCCCCTGCCCCTCCTGGACAGGCCGAGGGGATTTGGGGCGGAGAAGCCCCTGCCCCTCCGGGACAGGCCGAGGGGATTTGGGGCTGAGAAGCCCCTGCCCCTCCTGGACAGGCTGAGGGGATTTGGGGCTGAGAAGCCCCTGCCCTTCCCGGACAGGCCGAGGAGATTTGGGGCCGAGAAGCCCCTGCCCCTCCTGGACAGGCCGAGGGGATTTGGGGCTGAGAAGCCCCTGCCCCTCCTGGTCAGGCTGAGGGGATTTGGGGCCGAGCTCCCTGAACCCTGCACAGGTTCAGCCGAGGGCAGATCCCACTTTCCCCAGCCCAGGGCATGAAGGTGTTCGGAATAATGGGAGAGAAGCGGAGATTCCCGTTCCCTCCTTGCCACCCAGCACGGAAAGCCCTGCAGAGCCCTCCTGGGCCTGCATTCCCTGACTTCTTCCAGCTGGAGAAACTCATTTTCAAGGCTAGTTTTGAACTCTGAATCGCCTCCTCAAGAATGCCAAGTCCTTCTCCCTTTCCTCTCTGACCTTGCTGGCTTCTAATTTATTACTTCTTGGTGCATTATCATCACTAACTAAAAATCAATACCCACTCCACATCTGCCAGGGTTTATCTGCGGGGGAATCTGCTCGCTGTCCATCAGCAGGACTGACAGCCGTCCCTTTCCCTCCCTCTCCTCCCTGTCCTCTGCCTTTCCCCTGGCCCAAATCTGTCCCGTGGGCTCGCACTCGGGGCCCAGTCAATGCCAGCCACGGGGCCAGGAGCCTTCGGCCTCGTCCCTTGCCTTTCCCGAGGTCACCATCGTGGTGGGGATGAGCAGGGAGAGGTCCTGGAGCGTTGTGGAGCCCGAGGTTGATGCACAAAGACCCTCCTGGATGAAAGCAGCAGCTCCCCCTCACCTCCTGCTGCTGCCTCCCTCCCTCCCCACCCTTCTCGGCAGCTCCCCCCGCTCCCCCCGGGACGTTTCATCGCTCTCTCCCCTACTTTAAAAGGAGGGGAGTTAAAAAAATGTAATTAATTCCCTCCATTTCTGAGCTGGCCCTCAGGGCCTCTGGCCGTGGAAGCTGCAGCAGGGGAAATGTGCACCCTTTATGATAAACGCAGGCGGCTTTGGGGAGGGAAGCGCAATTAGGACCTTCCAGCTGGGCAATCAGGATCCTGCTTTTGGGGGGGTCAGGGGGGCTGCAGGGGACCCGAGTGATGGGGACAGATAAGAGAGGGATGAGGGGAGGGCAGCACCCGAGTTTGGTGCCAGGCCCTGCCCTGGCAGAGGCAGCGGCTGCTCCTCAGTGGCTCCTGAGAACCACAGGACACCCCTGAGTGACCACGGCTCCTTCCCTGAGGGACACCCCTGAGTGACCATGGCTCCTTCCCTGAGGGACATCCCTGAGTGACCATGGCTCCTTCCCTACAGGACAACCCTGAGTGACCACAGCTCCTTCCCTGAGGGACACCCCTGAGTGACCATGGCTCCTTCCTTATGGGACACCCCTGAGTGACCACAGCTCCTTCCCTACAGGACATCCCTGAGTGACCACAGCTCCTTCCCTGAAGGACACCCCTGAGTGACCACAGCTCCTTCCTTATGGGACAACCCTGAGTGACCACAGCTCCTTCCCTACAGGACAACCCTGAGTGACCATGGCTCCTTCCTTATGGGACATCCCAGAGTGACCACGGCTCCTTCCCTGAGGGACACCCCTGAGTGACCACGGCTCCTTCCTTATGGGACATCCCTGAGTGACCACGGCTCCTTCCCTACAGGACATCCCAGAGTGACCACGGCTCCTTCCCTACAGGACATCCCAGAGTGATCACGGCCCCTGCCCTGCCCTGGAATCTCCCCAGGGTTCCCAGGTGGCCGCTGTCAGCTCCTGGACATGGTGGGGACACATCCAGGGGCACACCCAGAGACATCCAGGGACACACCCAGGGACACACCCAGGGAGACACCCAGGGACATCCGGGCACATCAAGGGACATCCAAGGACACACCTAGGGACACACACAAGGACACCCAGGGACATCCAAGGACACACCCAGGGACATCCAGGGTGATCCAGGGACACCCAGGGACACCCAGGGACACCCAGGGAAGGGGCTCCTGGCAGCCTGGTTCCTGCGGCTGTTTTCCTGGGAACTGGGAGACACCCTCCCTGTCTCGGGAATGGGATCAGTTTGACTTTCTGGTGCCAGGCAAGAAGGAATGGGCAGAAATCCTCCCTCTCCAGAAAAAAGGCTGGGAATGGGATCAGTTGGGCTTTTTGGTGCCACACCAGGCAAAAAGCACCGGGAAATCCTCTGCCGGGGAGGCTGAAATCTCCCTGGGCTATTCCCACTTCACTTCCCCGGGCATGGAGAATCTGCCTGCTGGGAAACCCGCTGCATCTCCGGGATTTACGGAGCACAGAGCTCTCCCAGCTCCTCCAGGAGGGAGCTCGGTCCCTGCCACCCCTGGCTGCTCCAGCTCCTCTCCAGGTCATGCCCTGCCCTCCCAGACGGTTTTGGGGGGACCCAGCTCGATCTTTGGCGTTTTTCTTTCCCTGCTCTGCGCACCTGCTCCCCAGCAGAAGGAAAAACCCTTCTCCACATTAATGCTTTTTGATCTCTGTGGATTCATTTCCACTTGGCGGGAAGAGGAAGAGTCGATTATTCCACACATACATTAAATGGGAACAAAATGAAGAGGTGACTGTAGGACAGCTGAATGCCGAAGAAAGAGTTAGGAGGAGATAAATACACTTTCCCCAAAGATCTCCACTTGAAAGGAGGATAAATATATGCAAATATGCCCCTAGGTAGGACTAAAATGACTTGTGTAGCAATCACTAACACTGCACTCACAAAACCAAGCAATTAATTTCGAATATTTTCTAAATCACCGCAGCCAGCTGAGCTGGATCCCAGCATTCCAAACCGAGCACCCACTGCATTTGCTTTGCAGATCCAGAGGGTGCTTCACATTTCCTGCACCTGGAACATCTCTGATCCGGGTCACTGCAGTTCCTTGCATCCAGTGGCACTCCCAGCCAGGTTTTGGAGCAAACTGGAGCTTTGTGGTGGGGTGTGGTGGGCGGGGGGTGCTCCTGAGGATCCTGGAGGTGTTTTCCAAGCCCAGCGATTCCCTCAGCCCCCCCCCGGGGTGACCTCGCTGCCCTCTAGCCCAGCCCTGGCTCTCGCGGGTGTAACCGAGGCCCTGATCGAAGCCACTTGGATTTCGGGGGGGGTCAAGGCTGACAAACCCGGGGCTGCTCCCCGGCCTCACCCCCCCCGGGTGTTCATCCCCCCTCCAGGAGCCGAGGGGAGCAGTGGAGGAGCCCCCACAACCCCACATCTCCTCCTGCTCCAGGCGGGCTCCAGGGCTGCTCCTGGGGAGCTGCAAAATCCCAATTTCCTACCCCAAACCTCCACTGGAAAACGTGGGGAGAGCAGGGAGCGGGACGCGGCGTGCCTGAATCCTGCATTTCCTATTTCCCCTGGGACACATCGCACCAGAGCCCTCCAGAGCGGTCCCAAACAGCAAACAACCAACCCGGGTGTGCCACCGGCGCCTTGCCGAGGCTTCTAGCGCCTGAGGGACGTGCCGGCGCCGCGGGGAAAGGGTCTGGGACACGGCAGGTGACATGGAGATGAGCGCTGCGCCCTAAGATGGCCCTGCTCCGCCGGATGGAGGGGAAGCCACCACACACCGACGATGGAGAGGGCTCGGGGGGTGCCGGGGGTGGGATGGAGCCGGGGATGCGATGGAGCTGCGCAAAGTGGAGCCTCGGGGGCTGCGCGAGGGGGGAGGAGGAGGAGGAGCGGGGAGGAGGCGGTGGGAAGTTGTTACCTGATTGTTCAGGGCTATGGTGAGGTTCCAGCGGGAGCACTGCATCTTGTTTTGGGCACCCTGCTTCTGTAGGGATGTACAAATCACAGACAAGGTCTGAGGAAAAGGCTCTAAGCTACGCGGAAAGAACGGGAAGGTCTCGGCTGGAGCGGGGAGAGGAACGGCGTCGGCGCGGATGCTCTGGGAAGGAGCAGCGGGAATCCCACGCGGGAATCAGAAACAACGTGGGGTCAAACGTCCACTGAGGGCTCTGGGAAATCCCGCGGGAGAGGCGGGACTGGGAGGGGAAGAGCGGGAGTTACATTAAAAGCTGCTTGGTCCGGGAACACGAGCCATGGTCCCTGGCTGGGACACCAAACTCTCCTTTGGGACACCAAACTCTGCTCCAAAACATGAGCCATGGTCCCTGGTTGGGACACCAAACTCTGCTTTGGGACACCAAACTCTGCTCTGGGTCACCAAACTCTGCTTTGGGACACTAAATTCTGCTTTGGGTCACCAAACTCTGCTCCAAAACATGAGTCATGGTCCCTGGTTGGGACACCAAACTCTGTTCTGGGACACCAAACTCTGCTCACAAACATGAGCCACAGTCCCTGGCTTGGAACAATAAACTCTGCTCTGGGACACCAAACTCCACTCAGAAACACAAGCCATGGTCCCTGGCACTGGGACACCAATCTCTGCTTTGGGACACCAAACTGCCCCGAAACACGAGCCACTGTCCCCAGCTTTGAGACACCAAACTCTGCTCACAAACATGAGCCACAGTCCCTGGCTTGGAACAATAAACTCTGCTCTGGGACACCAAACTCCACTCAGAAACACAAGCCATGGTCCCTGGCACTGGGACACCAATCTCTGCTTTGGGACACCAAACTGCCCCGAAACACGAGCCACTGTCCCCAGCTTTGAGACACCAAACTCTGCTCACAAACATGAGCCACTGTCCCTGGCACTGGGACAGCAAATTCTGCTCTGGGACACCAAACTCTGCTTTGGGACAGCAGACTGCCCCAAAACACGAGCCACTGTCCCTGGCACTGGGCCACCAGACTCTGCTGTCCCCCGGAGAAAAGCAGGAAGCAAAGGCTTGGCCAGGCTGGATCACCAGGGAGGAAACACGAAGATGTTTCGTGGAGTGGGGGCTGGGGGAGGCCAGCGGGGTGCCAGGTTATGGACAGCAATTTCACCGGCCAGAAACACTGGGACAGAGGAGCTCCTCCCTCCAGAACCGGGAGAGGCTCGAGCCAAGAGGCGAAGGAGCACCGCGACACCCCAGACTCTCACAGGGCTCTGATTTCCAGGCACTGCTGGACAGCTCCCCTCGGGGAAGGGGCAGTTTGTGCTTTACCACCCATCAATGCCGTGCTTTGTCTTGTGGTACCTCGGCACTGAGTGTTTTCCCGGATTTCATTGGGATTCTGAGACATTTTATAGAGAAAATCCAGGATCAGGCCCGGCCTTCCCCGATGTGCTGCTCAGCAAATGGAGCCACCCCGGCCTCCTCATTTTTGAGTCACCACAAGCAAACTCCACCCTGGTGCTGCTTCCATGCTCCCCGTATTTAATCTTACATTGCTCCGTGAATATTTTGAAAGGGAGATTTTCAGTGGGAAAATCCCCCTGGTGGACTGGGAGCATCTCTGGGACACCTCACCCCGAGTATCTGGGGCAGGAATATGAATCCTTGCTTGTGGAGTTTTGGGACAAAGTCACCTGGGAGAGATAAAGCAGGAAGGCAGAACCATGGAAAACTGGAACTCCCAAACACTTCCAGATCAATGGAAGGACTTGGGGTAGATTTGGGGTTGGAAATGGGTCGAGCTTGTGGCTTTTGTTCTGCATTTTTGGGTCGGTTTTTGGGTAAGCTCAGACCCGCTGGGGGCAGCTGGGGAAGTAGAAGCTTTGGGGGCTTGGTGAGGGATACAAAATGCCAAGAAAGGAACAAATACACCCCAAGGTTCCCTATAAAACACCCCTAAACCCGTCAGCCGTGCTCCATTTTTGGGTGTAGCCCCTGGGGGGCTTTGTCTGCCCGAGATGTCCCTGAAGGCCCTTCAGTAAATACAAGTGCTTTTCATTCCCTGAATTTTGCCTGGCCTCTGTTTTTAGGGAGCCCCAAAAGGCATCAATAGCCCCAGCCCTGCCCCGGGGCTCCTCTCTGCCTCCCCCCGCTCTCTCTGATCAATCGAGGACTGTAATCAGTTAAGCGCAGCTTAAGCGCGGTGTAAGAGAGCCCCGCTCAGCCCGGCCGCTGCCCGCGGGGCTCCCAGCGCCGGCCGGGAGAGGTCACGGGGAGATGGAATCGCGCTGATGAGTCCAGCAAGTGCAGCCCTGGCCGAGCACCGAGGGCTGAACAGCCCGAGATGGCCAAAGAAAGGGAAAATCAGAGGCGCTGAGCTCCCTGTTTGCTCGCTTTCCCCGTCCCCGGCGTTTTTTAGGTGGAGGGTTTCTCTTCCCAGCCCGCCCCAAAGGCCGAGCAGGACCCCGGGCGATCCTGGCAGCGCCTCGGCTCCCGTTGGGTTTTCTGGGGCTGCCACAGAGGGGGCATTTTAAAAGTCAGAGACTCTTTTTCCTTCACCCAGAGGAACAGCCAAGCTCCCGAATCCAGGGAAATGCCTTTCCCAGCCCTGCACGGCGCCACCTGCTCTCCCTCCCGAGCCCTCCCCGCTGCTGGGGTTTCAGGAGCTGCTGGCTTGTATCAAACATGACCCTCCAAACCCTCCCAGAAAAGCGGGAATCAGGGAAAAAGGAGCTGCATCCACCACGGAGCAGAGTCTGCTGGATGCAGTGGGAAAAGGTCGGGAAGGAAGCGGGATCCTTGCTGAAACCCAGGAGAAAGGATCACGGCCCTGGAGCTCAGGTGTTCCAGCTCAGACACCTCTTCTGCCCCCAGGCCAGGCTTTTCCCTTCTCTCCAGGAAGGGCCGTTCCCAGGGGCGGCCCAGGGAAGAGGAGCCCTTTGTGGCCCTGTTGGCCACCACCTTCACGCCGTGCCGGATCCCAACAGCCCCAATTCCATCCCGAGCTTCCCGGAGAGGACCCTGAGCACACCCGGGCGGCCGAGGGAATCTCTGGGCAGCACAGGCACTGCCCGAGGCTATTTCTGAAATCCCAGAGCTCATTCCTGCCCCTCAGACCGGAGAAACCCGGCAGGATTCACTGCCCCCCACCCCAAATTCTACCTGGACCTGATCCCAAACTCCGAACACAACGCGGGGTTTGGGTCCCAACACCCGCGTCTGAGCGGGCGCTGCCCCGCCAGGAATTGCGGATGGCGGGAATAAAACCCGACAGGACTGATTAAAAACGGCGCAGGCACACAAAGAGCAGAACAAAATCTTTCCCCCGCAGCGCTAAGAAAGCCCCGAGGGAGCGGGGTTTAGATCCTATCCCTCCCCGAGTCCTCCAGCTCTCCAAAAGCCTCTCGGATGGAGTTTTCCTGCCGAGTTCGAGGTGCTTACTTTAGCAGGGGATGAGATTAATCCCTCCTCGGGTATCTCGGCTCTGCCGTACCTGGGGTGGCAGCGCAAAGCTCGCTGAATTCCCGGTGATGATTTATTTGTGTGCTCATCACAAACGGGGGAAGCCTTGGAACAACGAGGGAGGAAAGCAGAAGCTCCTGGGTTAACGCCTCACTCGCTGCCCCTCCCGCTCCTTTGTGGGGACAGTTTGAGTTTTTGGCCACCTCTGAAGGTGTTCAGAATTAAAATATCTTTTAGAATGACAAAGCAAAGCCACCGCGAAGCGATCTGGATCATCAGAGCAGCAAAATGCCTCTTTTTAAACCTTTTTTTTTTTTTTTCTCACGGACGCCATCGATGGCCTCGAACCAGGGGATGTTTTTGAGGGGAAGAAGATCCCCTGAAGGAAGGCGGCTGGCTGCTGGCGGAGCCGCGCCTGTGCCAGGGCGCTGTCTCATTGAAATGAAACCTTTTCCAAGGAAAACAGCTCCGCATCCACCGGGCAGGATCCACAGCGCATCCCTCGCCCTCCCGCACGAACGCGAGAACTCCATTCCTTAACCCCACAACTCTCGGCTGAGCCACGAGATTTTTATGAGAATATCTTGATCCAAAACCTGCAAAAAATGGCAAATCCTCGCCCTGTGCCCGTCCTGGCTGCGGTGCCAAGGGCAGGAGCGCGGCTGCCACTCCCTCGGCGGCTCGAGCGGAGTTTTGGAGGCATCTCCTGCCGCAGAAGTTTAAAAGCACACAAGGCTCTGCTGATCCCGAGATAAAGGCTGGAAAAGGGATTAGAGATACTTAGCGGAGGAGAGGGAAGACTCAGGAAGGGCTGATCATTTTAAAGATATGACTATTTAAAGATAATGATTGCATAAATTTAATTAATGCATTTTCATGCCGCAAATGGCCGTTTTGTAATTAATGTATCTGGCCTCGCTAAGCATGGGAGATCACATCTCCCGCCCCCTCCCCTCGCGAGCCCCCCTCCGCCTCCCGTTTAATGAAAGACAGAGAGCAGATGACAGAAACAATTTGTCAGCCCGCGCGGGTGTCAGATGCCTAATTGGTTGCGCCGAGTTAGTGGGAAGTGAAGGGGGAGAGGGTCGGGGCTGGGGGGGCTCTTCCCTCTTTATCCCGAGCTCCGGGCTGGGTGTCCGCCCCGGGCGCGGGCGGGGGGGAGCGAGGGGCGAAAGTGTTTCGTGTTAATTGATGGCGATTAGGACACAGATTGGCTGTGGCAGGCGCTGGGCAGTGACAAGCGGGGGACACCCGCGCACAGCTGGCACATGTCACCGCGCCTCCGCTGCCGGCAGCGGGGACACCGCCCGCGCTCCTGGCCCTGCTGCTCGCTGCCATCCCGCTGCCATCCCGGTTCCATCCCGCTGCCATCCCGCTCCCATCCCGGTTCCATCCCGCTGCCATCCCGCTCCCATCCCGCCGCCATCCCGGTTCCATCCCGCTGCCATCCCGGTTCCATCCCGCTCCCATCCCGCTGCCATCCCGGTTCCATCCCAGTTCCATCCCGCTCCCATCCCGCTGCCATCCCGGGCCCATCCCGCTGCCATCCCGGGCCCATCCCGCTGCCATCCCGGGCCCATCCCGCTGCCATCCCGGGCCCATCCCGCTGCCATCCCGGGCCCATCCCGCTGCCATCCCGGGCCCATCCCGCTGCCATCCCGGGCCCATCCCGCTGCCATCCCGGGCCCATCCCGCTGCCATCCCGCTCCCATCCCACTCCCGTCCCGCTCCCATCCCGCTCCAGGCTCAGATCCCAGCTCTGCTCTCACCCTCCGGCTCAGCGAGGAACTGGGACCTTGGCACGGGGTCTGGGGCTCTGGGGAAAAGATGAACCCGCAAAACCAGAGCCCAGTCCGGGTTTTATCTGCCCTGCACCCTGTCAGGGAAAAATCCCCGTGTCCCGACTGCTCCTGTCCCTGCCTCACTAAACCGGTTTTAAACCCGAGATTAAGGNACTCCCGTCCCGCTCCCATCCCGCTCCAGGCTCAGATCCCAGCTCTGCTCTCACCCTCCGGCTCAGCGAGGAACTGGGACCTTGGCACGGGGTCTGGGGCTCTGGGGAAAAGATGAACCCGCAAAACCAGAGCCCAGTCCGGGTTTTATCTGCCCTGCACCCTGTCAGGGAAAAATCCCCGTGTCCCGACTGCTCCTGTCCCTGCCTCACTAAACCGGTTTTAAACCCGAGATTAAGGCAGAGTTGAGTTAATGTATGGACCGGCTGCTGCCGGCGCTTTGCAGGTGCCTTTGCACAACGTTTGGGACTCCGGGGAAGAGCTGAACCCCAAAAACCAGAGCCCAGCCCGGGTTTTACCTGCCCTGAGCCCTGTCAGCCTTTGCACCTGAGATATCCTGGGAAAATCCCCGTGTCCCGCCTGCTCCTGTCCCTGCCTCACTAGGAGCCGGTTTTAAACCCGAGATTAAGGCAGAGTTGAGTTAATGTATGGACCGGCTGCTGCCGGGGCTTTGCGGGTGCCCGCGGGTCAGCGGCAGTAAAGCCCCGCCTGATTAATTCTGCCCCGGTCATTATGCAGAGGAGAAAAACCTCCTGTCCACGCAAAAAAAAAAAGGGAATCTGGAGCTTCTGGAGGGGGAGCGACCCCCAAACCCTGCAGGACAAAGCACGCGCGGTCTAAAGTCCCACCAGGAGCAGGAATCGGCCTCGTTTCTGGAACATTCTGCCCTTTTCTGAGGGCTCTGAGCTGATTGAAGCATTCATCACCAGCAGCACGTGCGGCAGGGCTCAGCTCGCCCCTTCCCCTGGAAAAACCAGCCCAGGAAGGCCAAAACTCAAGCCCAAGAAAGGCCAAAACTCAGGCCCAGGAAGGCCAAAACTTGAGCCCAGTAAAAGATAAAGTCGAACCCAAAAAAGGCCAAAACTTGAGCCCAAGGAAGGCCAAGACTTGAGCTCAAGAAAGGCTAAAACTCTGGCCCAAAAAAAGCCCAAACTCGAGTCAAAAAACCATAAAAACTTGAGCTCAGGAAAGGCCAAAACTCGAGCACCAAAAAAGGTAAAACTCGAGCCCAAAAAAGGTAAAACTCAAGCCGGTGCTGGGGTGTATAGAGGAGCAGGAATCTGAGCATCCCAAATACTGACGGGCCCATTCCAGCCAGCCTTGGGATAAGTCAAGCCTAGCAATCAGAACTTCAGACCATGGGGTGGTTCGGGGTCTCTCTAGGCCCATCCCTGCGAGATGTAAGGGAATTTGATAAGGTTTGATAAGGTTTGATCAGCTTGGCTTCAGTGCCATGCACAGGGATGGGGCAGGGAGGAGGAGCTGAGAACAGAAAATGTGGGATTTCCGCTCTGGGCCCTGATTGAAAGCCACGCCCGGCAGCCACAGAAAGAGAAGCTCCTGCTTTAAATCCCAGCTCCTCCAGGGAAAGGTTGACAAAGGGCCAGCAGGTGACAGATAGACACTGTGGGAAAGATAAACATTTTCTTTTAGAGGGAAAAAGCCTTTCCATCGGCATCCACAGAAACGGGAAAGGGTGAGGGATTCAAGTGCCAGCACAAACTTCCGAGGCAGAGGCCAAAATGAGGCAAAATGCCGCAATTTGGGGCAAAGCACAAGGAAATCACCGATCCACTTGCGATAGTTTCTGTCCTTTGGGTTGCAAAGAGGGAAAACCAAACTGTCCAGGGAGTCCTGAATGAAACGAGCCCGTTTTGCTCTTTCCACCATCCACAGCCATGCCGGTTATCCCTGTTCCTTTGGGATGAGAGCTACAGGTGCACAGCAGGACGTGGCCTTTGTGGCCAGGCCATTCCTGCCGCTGTTTTTTTGTGTCACCTGCACACAAAGAGGAGCAAACCCCCCCAAAGAACACAGGATATTTCACATCCAGGGCCTGACCTGGAGAAGCCTGACCTTGGGCCTGGATCTCTGGCTGTGCCCTTCCCAAGGAAGCAAACCCAGAAAAAAAGAAGGAGAAAGCCCCGGATTCCTGAATCTTTCCTTGCAGAACCAAGAGAGCAGAAGCCAAGTCTGGTCCAACCCTAAGAATGACAAAAAAAGGGGCCGAAAGTGCTTTAGATAAAATGGAGGGATCATTAAAATCCCTTCCAAAACTCCAGCAGGCGCAAGCTCTGAGGAATACCCAGAATTCATGGGATTTTCTCCTTCCAAGAGCAGCCCTGACACACCCTGGCGTGGTCACCCACTCCTAAATTCTCCCTTTGGGATCTTGAGGGAATGGGAATGGGGAATCCTGGGGCGGTGGAGGGAGCAGGCAGGAAGTTTATTGTGCACCAAGGAGACGCTGAAGGATCCCAAATCCCCTCCTGGCTGAGGGGAAAAGCCGGGCTGGGCTGAGCTGTGCCCGTCACGTCCCCGCCGCCGTGCGGCAAACAAGCCCTGATGCACAACTGGGATTTATTAAATGACATCCAACAACTGTCTCATTAAATCAGGGCTCTGGCACGGGCCGGAAGTCTTAATTTAAAGTGTCACCAACCATCGAAATCAGATGGTTCGGGCAGGGGAGAGAAGGGGAAAAATGGGGCTAAAAAAGCCAGAAGCAGCTGCTGCTCCACACCCCAGTTCTGGGGTGGGAGGTGATTTTTGTGCTGCTCGGGCCAGAGGTTGGAAAAATCTTTGTTCTGCGCTTGCTTTCTGAGGGTCCCGGCCATGAACACTCTCCAGCACCTTTGGGGTGTTTGAGATGCAGCGAAGGTTGAGGCCGAGATTGCCTCGCAATTGAAAACGCGGCCAGCGGTAAATTCGGTTTGTTCTCACTGGAAACGCTTCGACTGCTGGGCAGGGGCGGCGGGGGCCAGGCAGGGGCGGGAGCCGCTCCCCGCGCCCCGGCCAAAATTAAATTTCAAAGTTTAATGAGTTGCGAAGGGCGCGGGATTAAAGCAGCGCGGTGCCCGCAGCGGAGCGGGGCCGGGAGGAGGGAGCGGGAGAGAGAGGCAGCGGAAAAATCCCACCCAGCCCCGAACGTCAGGGAACAGAGCAAGTGAAAAATGTCAGGGCAAATTGCTCTTGACAGTGTTAATATCTGCACCTCATAGCAATAATTACATGTAAATAAATAGTGAAATAGCTCTCAGCTGGAGGCTGCGCTCCGCGAGCAGATGCCACTCACAGCCAGCTGGGGACCTTTCGCTCCTCCGCGGCCGCGTCCCCCCTCCCTCCCTCCTTTTCTCCCTCCTTTTCTCCCTCCCTCCCTCCTCGGTTTCATCTGTGCCAGAGCCGCCAGAGCGAGCGCTGCCGGCCGCAGCTCTGAGCTCAGCCCTCCCGCGCTCCCAGCGCTCCTAGCGCTCCTTCCCTCCCCGCATCCCGGGAAAACGACGCCGCTCCAGCCCCTCGCCGGGGAGAAGCAGCTCGGCCGCATCCCCGGCAGTGGCGTGCGGGAAGCTCGGGGATGGGCATGGGGATGGGGACGGGGATGGCATGGGCATGGGCATGGGCATGGGCATGGGCATGGGCATGGGCATGGGCATGGGCATGGGCATGGGCATGGCGCGGCCGCCTCTCCTTCCCTCTCTGCGGGCTCCCGGGAATGCCAGGAAGGCCAGAGCCACCCCAGCACTGGGATTGCGCTCCTTTCATCACCAAGCCCGGCTCTGGTTCTGGAGGACGCCGGGGAACGTCCAGGTCGGCAGCTCGATGCAGGAAGAGGCCTCATTGAGACGCATCCCAGGGGCATCCCCGGGGATTTATCTGCCCGTCCTTGTCCACCCCAAAGTCACCTCAAACCACCTGCCCCTGCCGAGGGGTCACTGCAGAACTGCCCGGCCAGCCGGGGACAGAGCCACATCCCCGCCAGCGCTGCCGGCAGCAGCTGCCCCATTCCCAGCGCTCAGGGCGGGCTGGAAAAGCCAGGAATGACAAGGGAAGGGGGACATGGAGTGGCTGCTCACCGTCAGTGCCAGGAGGAGCCCGGGGATGCAGAACAGGTGACACCGGGAGCCAACAAAGCGGTGCCACCACAACCTGTGGAGTCCCTGCCAGGAAAGCGATGGATGGGAGCAGAGATGGGATAAGAGCTTGGAAGAGCGGGGTGGAACGGGAGATGGGATAAGAGCTTGGAAGAACAGGATGGAACAGGAGTTGGGATAAGAGCTTGGGAGAGCAGCCCAGGCAGGATCAGCACCTTTGTTTCAGGACATCCCCTGAGCTGGATAGCGAGCGGCCAGGAGCAGGCCTGGCTCCTGATCCTTGTGGGGGACGGTCACTATCACTGTCCCCAAGCTCCCCGCAGCTCCAAGGGGAAAATTCCATTATTCCCATGGGTTTGGCTAGCACAGCCCAAGGCCTGTGAGTGCCTGAGTGGGGAGAGGGGAAGGGAGTGCTCTGAAGGACTGAAAACAAACGCATGGCTGCAGAAATACAGAACTGAAGCACTTCTGCAGAGAAGGGCTTTGGGGCCAGTGCAGACCCTTGGCAAAGCCTCAGGGCTCCAACCTTGCATTTAAATGGGATAAAATCCCTGTGCCTCCATTCCTGGCCTTGGAATCACAACATCCCTCATGGCACCATGAGGAGAAACATCCCGGGGGGAGGAGATGCTCAGATGTGACGGTGAAAGGTTTGGATAAAGTCGAGATTTCATTTCAGCCCCATTCTCCTCCTTTTGGACAAATTCTCCCTCTGCACCCTCAATCCCAGCCCTGCAACCCAGGTCTGACTGGGACCTGTGGGGTTCTGCTGACATCCCTCAGAGCTGAGGGGTTATTCCTAAACACATCCGGGTGTTATTCCCAAATAAACCCAAAGATGTTCTACAACACCAAACCCCTCCTCAGCAGTCCTGCAACCCCAGAGCGCAGCAAATAAAGACCCCAAACCCCTGGCAGGAGGGAGAGGCTCCTCTCCTGCTGCACCACATCCCTGTGCAAAGCAGGAGAGCTTGGAGGCCTCTTCTTTCGGGCAATGAAATTCCCCACAACACACCGCACTGCACCGAGCAACAAACACAGCTCCATTCTTTGGAAAACAAATATGTTCTTTAGAGCTTCCTGGTTGTCAAACACCTTTTTGTTTAGCTCAACAACTAATCCACTTATCGGAGGATAAAGCTGCCCGTGAATCACCAGTATGATAAAAGCATGCACAAAATTAGCAAAAATTTGCCTATGGCTCCTGCACATTGAACAAACAGGAGCCAAGAGAAAAAAATGATTCTTTTTTTTTTTTTTTAATAACTGAGATCCCCAGGAGAGATTCTGTCAGATAGCGGCTTTTATTTTGCTCGCAGTTTTTTTCCCTCCTCTCTCTCTCTCTTCCCATATAACCCAAGCACTGAGGCTGGGAGATGCTGGGAGCTGATATGAGATCCACGGAAATTGGCACTGTTTGAATAAGCAGGAGATGCAGCCAGGCGAAATTTTAATAAGTTGATTTTTTTTTTTTTTTTTAACATAACTGTTCAGGCATTGGCTGCTTCCTTCCAACCTCGGTGCTGCTGTGCTGCTCAGGAGGCCGCAGCACCTCTAAGGATCCTGGATTTGTCCTTCCCTGCTCCTCGGGGTGTCCTGGAGCCCTTTGGGGTTTTGATCTCCACATTCCTGCGTGGGGGATCCCCCCGACACAGGGATGGGGAAATCCACTGGGGTTTGCCAGGGTTGGAGCTGGGAGAGAGGCACAGGAGTGACCTGAGCACGAAATCACCTTCCCAGCCTCTCCTGAGCTCCTGGAACCTCTGCAGCACCTCAGGGTAACTGGGATTTACCTCCCCTCTGAAATTCCCATAAACCTCAGGAATTTCCCCAGTGTGGATGCGCAGAGATGTTCTGGGGAGAAATCGGCGGGTTTTGGACAATGTTATGAACCAGAGTGGGAATTTCTGGCATTTCTGGACACCCAGAGTGTGTGAAAAAGGGCGTGAGAGGGAGGTAAAGAACTCCCGAGGCTTGGGCTCTGAAGATGTGTCCAAAAAAGACAAAAACCCCAAATGTCCCCATGTGCCGAGGCAGCACCAGAGGGATTCAGTTTTCCTGGGCTCCGACTCATTCCCTGGGGGTCTCTGGGGGTCAGTGGCTGCAGCCCCTACACAGAGTCCCCGTGGGAGGGGCTGAGTTAGGATTTGGTGACGTTCTCTCTTTGTCACCTCTAAGTGACAACGCTAGGAGAGGGACAATCGCGGGCGTGGCCATGCTGCCATCCCAGGCCACCACAGCCACGCCGAGGAGCCAGCCCAGGCTCAGGGGTGCCCCTGGCAGCAGCCAGACCCCGCAGCGACCCCCTCAGAGCCCCCTCAATCCCAAATGCTCATTTTCCTGGAGCTCAGCCGGACATTGGCCGCCCTGGCAATCAGCAGGGGGATGCGGTTAGGTCAGAGCCGCACCACAGCGGCCAAACTGGGAGAACTGGGAGCCTGGGGGGCTTCTGGCTGTGCCTCCCAGTCAAACACCCTCACTGGGGAGCTTTGTCAAGTGCAGGAGGTGAAACCCACGAGCGTCGCCTGGACGGACAGAACCCCCCACATTCCCACAGATTTCCCCCTAATTTCGCCTGGATTGGAGCAGGGCCACGTCCCAGGAGCCCGGGAGCTTTTAGGGGAGCTGGGAATTAATCAAGAGGCACCCACCTGTCAGGCTGGTATCTGGAACTAAACGGAAACACTCGCTGGGGCTTGACCTCCCGCCCCCAGCCGGGCTTGGGGAAAACCTCTCCCAGCCCCGAGACCCTGGCGGAACGGAGCCACCGGGGCTGGGCCACGAGCCGTGGGGCAGGAGCGACAGGCTGCTGGGGGACTGTGAGGGCTCGCAGAGCAGGAGTGACCCCGGGGATGTGGGGGGGACAGCAGGAGTGACCCCGGGGATGTGGGGGGGACAGCAGGAGTGACCCCGGGGATGTGGGGGGGACAGCAGGAGTGACCCCGGGGATGTGGTGGGGCCAGCAAGACTGGAGCTGCCCGGGCTCGGGGCAAGGAACAGGCCAGGCAGCAAAAGTCACCCAAGATTTTAGAGGCAAAGCACTCCCAGGAGCTCCTCGGTGTCCCCTGCATGGGGTTTGGGTTGGGAGGGGTGTGCTTGACCCCTCCACCAAGCCAGCACAGCCCTCAGGGTTAACTCGGCCTTTCCTGTGGGGTTTGGCTGCTGAGGGAGGGGTTTGGTGTTGCAGAACATCTTTGGGTAGCAGAGCTGGGCACAGCCCAGATTTTTTTGGGAATAACCCCTCAGCTCTGGGGGATGTCAGCAGAACCCCAGAGCTCCCAGTCAGAGAGCCCAAAACTCTGCTGAGGACACAAAGAGAGGGACCGAGGCACTGCCCGCTCTGCTCAGCACCCCGAGAAGGCCCTGCCTGAGTGCCAGGGAACCCCAAAGCACCAATCCTAAAGGATGGCGTTGAGATCTTCATCTTTAATGAGATCTGGGGCTCTTTAAAACTGGTTCTAAGCTGGCGAGAAATGGCTCCAGTAGCGCTGAGCTCAGCCCCAGCTGTATCACCAGATATCTCTCCCTGGACTGACTCCCTGATTTTTAGTTTTAGGGCTCCTGTGTGAGCACCTGGAAGAAGGGAAAGCTCAAATATTCCAGGAAGAACAGCCCTGCCCACCTGTCCCGTGAGGAGAGAGCAGAATGCAGAGGGGGTGGGACAATCCTGCAGCAGCAGCAGCTTCCCAGAAATTCCCCAATTTTAACTCACGGAATTCGCTTTGCCAGTACAGCTGTGATGCTTCCAAAGGCATCCATTCCACACCTTCTTCCCCCTCACACAAAATAAATCCCCTCCTTTCCTCGGCAGCAGAACTTGCTCCAGCACTGGAGTTACACAGAGTCTTAAGCCCAGCCTGGGAAAACCCGAAATTTTGGGCTTCAGTTCCACCAACAGCCCCTGGACCTACATGGAAGGACTGAGGTTATACCAGAAATGTGCCCCTGATGGAACAGAGCCTAAAATTCCCCTCCTGAAAGATGCCACTTTAGAGGTGGGCATAGGAATGAGGTGGGAAAGGGCAATGGACATTCCTGGGAGCCGAGGGAGCGGCTCAGGGGGAGGAATTTCTTTGTTTTCTGAGTTTTAAGGAGCCTGTGATGGAGCAGGAGGAGGAATTGGCCACCGCAGGAACCAATAAAACCTTTCCTGCAACTCGTCCCTGCTTCTTTTCCTTCCCTGCTCCAAGCAGCGCTGAGGAAAAGCCCCGGGGAGAGCCCCGAGCTCCGCACAGAGGCGCGGCCGGACCGCGATCCCTCGGGCACAGCCCCGGGAGCCGCGGATGCTGCGGAAAGCGGCGCCTTTGGGGAGGTCAGGAAACAGAGCTCCAAGGGTGCGGGGACGGCTGGGACACGGCTACACTGGACACTCTGGGAATTCCTGCTCCAGCTAGCGCTGGAACCACCTGGGAAGTGCTCTGGGACCACACCGCGGTGGAGAAAATTCCTCCAGGGCAGGCAGAGCCGCGTCCCTCGGGACCGCCGAGCGCGGCCGCTCCCGCGCTGCTGACCCGCTCCCACCCCGCTGCCGGTTTTTGGGGAGCCCCATCCCCGTCCGGAGCAGCTCCCCGCTCTCCTCGGCAGCGCAGAGCCGGTGCCAGCCCGCGGGCGGCTCCTGCCCCGTGTGCCAGGCGGGAGCGGGGCACGGAGGAGCCGAACCCGGGCTCGGCTTTTGGGCTCGGGAAGGCCCCGCGTGTCTCCTGACTCGGGGCTCAGCTGCGCTCTCGGATCGCTCATTAAGCGCTGCCAGCGCCTCTGGCAGCTGCCGCTGGCCTGCACGTCCGGCCCAGAGCAGCCGGAGCCGCCCTTTGGGACCTTCCTGGGATGGGCAGCGTCCCCAGCAGCCCCAGCCCCCTCCCCAGCACTGCCGGGTGTTTCTCCCCTCACCAGGAAGGGGCTGCAGCCCCACTCAATGCTCCTCTCTGCGCCACCTCTCCTTCTCTCTCCCCGCAGGCAGCCCCCAAAGATTTCTTGCTTCTCCCTTCTCGTTCCTTCTTTTTGCTTTCTTGCCTTTTCTTTTCTTCTTCTACT